>CM043317.1:33291663-33676663 GCA_023736055.1 Quercus glauca
CAATACCAAATTCTTCCATAAGGTAGCTAACTCTCGTAGAAGGTTTAACCATCTAAGTATTTTGGAGGTGGATGGGGTGATTTATGAGGAGGAGTCTGAGGTGGCGGCCCAGGTGGTTCAATTTTACAAAAATTTGTTTCAAGAGACTGAGGAGTGGAGGCCTTTTGCTGAAGGTTTGGAGTTTGATCAGATAAACGGGTCAGAGAGGGGCTGGCTTGAAAGGAGGTTTGAAAAGGAGGAGATTCTTCTAGCTGTCAATGAGTTGGCTGGAGATAAAGCTCCAGGTCCAGACGGTTTCTCTATGGCCTTTTTTCACCATTGTTGGAGAGTGGTGGAAAGAGATATTCTAGCAGTTTTTGAGGAGTTCTATCTCCATAGTAAGTTTGAGAAATCTTTGAACGCTACTTTCATAGCATTAATTCCTAAGAAGAATGATGCCTCTAATATTCGAGATTTCAGGCCTATCAGTTTGGTGGGGAGTTTATACAAGATCTTGTCTAAGGTTCTGGCAAACCGCTTGAAGCTGGTTCTAGATCAACTTATCTCTGAGTCTCAGAACAGTTTTGTGGGAGGTAGACAGATTCTCGACTCAGTCCTTATTGCCAATGAGTGTCTTGACAGTCGTGTGAAGAGCAAGGACCCGGGGGTTATTTGTAAGCTTGACATTGAGAAAGCCTATGATCACGTGAATTGGGAGGCTCTTCTTGATCTTTTGAAGAGAATGGGCTTTGGGGAGAAGTGGTGTAGATGGATCCGTTCTTGTATTTCAACTGTCCAGTTCTCTGTTTGGTTAATGGGACTCCAGCTGATTTTTTTAAGAGCACGAGGGGTTTGCGTCAAGGGGACCCGCTATCCCCTATGCTATTTTTGGTTATAATGGAGGTTTTAAGCAGGATGTTGAAAAGAGTTGAAGGTGCTGGCTTGATCAGGGGTTTTAAGGCTGATGGTAGACGAGGGGAAGGGGAATGTATCTCACATCTTTTGTTTGCGGATGATACTATTCTGTTTTGTGATGCTGAAGTGGAGCAGATCCTTCATGTTCGTATGCTTCTCCTTTGTTTTCAGGCTGTGACAGGTTTGAAGGTTAATGTCTTGAAGAGCGAGATGGTTCCAGTAGGGGAGGTAAACAATTTGCATGCTTTGGCAGAGATTCTGGGTTGTAGGATAGGGGCTTTGCCTATGACATATCTTGGTATGCCGTTGGGGCTTCTCACAAGTCCCCTCCATTTGGAATCCTATCTTGGAAAAAATTAAGCGAAAGTTGGCCGGGTGGAAGAAGCTGTACTTGTCTAAAGGTGGAAGATTGACGTTGCTTAAGAGCACGCTAGCTAGCCTCCCCACTTATTATTTATCTCTTTTTACCATTCCTTCTCATGTGGCTAAGAAGATTGAGAAGATGCAAAGAGACTTCTTGTGGGGGGATTCGAAGGCTCATTTGGTGGGGTGGGATAAGGTGTGTGCTCCTAAGGCGAATGGCGGTTTGGGAGTAAGGAAAGTTACGACCTTCAACAAAGCCTTATTAGGAAAATGGTTGTGGCGGTTTGGGGGTGGAGGTGACCCGTCTTTGGAGGAGGGTTGTAGCTTCGAAGTTTGGGAAGAGTGGGGGGGTTGGTCTTCCAAGCTGGGTAGGGGTGTCCACGGGTGTGGTTATGGAGAAGCATCCGAAAAGGCTGGAAGGTGTTTTGTAAATGCATTCTCTTTGAGGTAGGGATGGGAGATAGGGTGAAATTCTGGACGGATCAGTGGTGTGGGGAGTTACCACTTCATTTATCCTTCCCGATTGTGTATGGGATTGCTTTTAATAGAGAGGCATCTGTGGCCTCGTCTCTTGAAAGTTTGGGGTCTGGGGCTCAGAGAAGCTGGAATGTTCGTTTAATTAGGGAACCAAATGATTGGGAGTCGGGAGAGGTGGAGGATTTCCTTCGCACCTTAGGCTCAAATTTACCTCAATCTGAGCACGGAGACCGCATGAGGTGGAAGTTGTCAAAGAAGGGGAATTTTGACGTTTGCTCTTTCTATAATAAGCTTCGTTGTCCCCTTCTATTATCTTCCCTTGGAAAGGTGTTTGGAAGGTTAAGGCTCCTCCGCGCGTCTCTTTCTTTGTTTGGAATGCAGTTTGGGAGAAGATTCTTACTGGGGATAATCTGCAGAGTAGAGGCTTTGATTTTGTTGACTGGTGCATTATGTGTCGTTGTAGTGGGGAGACAGTAAATCATTTACTTCTCCATTGCGACAAAGCTTATAAGTTGTGGAGCTTGGTGTTCAGATCTTTTGGGATCAATTGGGTTTGCCAAGTTCGGTTGCAGATACGCTTTTTAGTTGGTGGAATTGGCTGGGAAAGCACTCCTCTAGTATTTGGAATTTAGTTCCTCCGTGCCTAATGTGGTGTATTTGGAGGGAGCGCAACTGGCGTACTTTGAGGACTTGGACAAATCCGATGACCAGCTGCTCGCTTTTTTTAGTGGCTCCCTCTTTGATTGGTCTAGGGCTTGGGGACTCACCTCTAGTGATTCTCTCCCTATGTTCCTTAATTCCTTATTTGTCCTTAGGCTTTTGTTGTTTGTTGTTTGCTTTGTTGTTTTTTCTTGTTTGTTCCCTTCTCTGTAATCTTTGGTCTGCCTTATGTTGTTTGCATGAGGTAGTTTCTTGAATATACCTCTCTCTTACTTATCAAAAAAAAGAAACCTCATTGCTCTTAGATAATATACAAAGCTATTGTATAATTGCCAGATTGCATCTTGGAGATAAAAGCTATTGACAATTGGACCTGAGGCTCTACAGTCTACCCTCAATCTAGAATGAGAAATAGAAAAACCAAAAAAAAAAAAAAATTAAGGGTATCTAGTTAGGCCATCACAGTGGAAGTCGGGCATAGCCACCTCCTCCACAGCCAAATCCTCTCAACCCATTTGTCATGTTACCACCAAAAAAATGTATAGAGATATTAATTTCATTACTAACATGTTTTATTCCCACTAGCAATGATTCATATTCCTTCCCTAATCATCATTCAGTATATCAATCAGGCCCTAATGGTCTGATTGGATGGAGGGAGAGTAGAGGGGCAATTTCCAGCCGCCTCAACTTTACTCCCACTCCCTCTCCCTTCATCCAATCAGACCATAATTGTTTTGCCTCAAAACTAAAATGTTGAGATCCAATCAATGTAAGACAAATATAACCTAGTTATAAATTTTATAAAATTTACTAGCTCAACCTCATCTAGAAATTATTATCCATCAATTCATAAAACTAAAAGAATTCCTTTAATTTGTATAATTTTTGGAAAAAGTTAATGGATGTCATAAGGGCATTGCTTTAGGAAATATTATAAGAAACTTTTTATGAGAAAAGAAAAAAAGAAACTGATTTTTTTGACAGTTTTTTATATTTTCCATAAAAGTGGTATTAAAACTTTCTTAAAATAGTCTATTAAGGGCACCCGTTAATCGGACCCATAATTCTTTTATTGGTAAGTTACACAAGAACCTAGTAGAATTTTTGAACTCAAGCCCTCACCCTCCATCCATTCTTATGGAAGAAGTATCCTTTGACCAAGAACTAACTAGCTTTACTATTTACAAAAATTGCAGGCAGATGGGAAACCTGCAAAATATCCTTCAAATCATGAGTGGACATATTGTTCTAAAATGAATAGATATGCTAGAGTGGGGAGCTATTTCCTCTTGGAGGGACCAAAGGAAAAACATAATCCCATTATATAAATTCCAGCTTAGAGAAGAAAAAAGAAAAAGAAAACCAAAACACACCCTTTACTCCAAATCAAGCACCAAATGACGGCAGCTAACATTTCTCTATTCAAATCTCCAATTATGTATTTTTTTCAAAACAATGTTATTTATTTCTATCCCTAATATTCTCAAAAATGACAAAGGGAACAGTTCAACATAATTTGTCTACAGAAAAAGTTTCAAAATGTTCTTCCATTCTCGGCATATGTAAGAAATTTAACATAAAACACATTTTGATATATTGATAATTGAAGATTTTGGGGGGGGGGGGGGGGATGTGATGTCTTCGAAGGAAACACCGAGCAAACTGTTAGATTAAGAATGTATATTCATATTTCTAATTTCTAATGAGTATATAATCCATCAACTACCCAAAAAGTCAAATTTTGTAATATTTCATCAAGAAAAGAAATTAAAAAGTACAACATCCAAGAATGTATACTCTTAGCATGGTTAAAAGGAAATTTATTTCTTCTCTTTCAAAGTTAAGATACTACTGTTGTTATTTATATTTTTTTACCAACACATGAAGACTTATTTCAAACCCAGGTGGGTAACAATTTATAAATCATAATGGAAGTAATATTCAATATCAAACCTTGAACCAAATAAATTTGAAGGAATCATCTGTTGCAGCAACCCCCCTCTTGTGCAATGCTGAAGTAGCTTCAGCATCCATAATAATAGCACCACCAGCTTGCTGCCAAGAAATAAATATTAGAACAAAATGAGAAATGAATATACAACCTGTATTATCATTTTTTTGCCATACATTCCTTTGGCATTATCCAGTTTGCCAAATCATCAATATTTATTTTCACAAGATCCACATAAGATTAAGCCAAAAAACTCAGTATATAGTTAAGGGCATATGTATAAAGAGATAAGAAAGAAAACTCTTCAAACCTTATTTTGAGCATTCCTTGATCTTTCTCTTGCCTCATCCATGGCATTATTGAAACCGTCAACATCAACCAGTAAGCCCCTTTCTTCTGCCATCAACTGATAGACAAAAGATTATTAACTTACAAAAGTAATTATATGCAACTAAACAAGAAGGCGGGAAAAGCAAAGCACTTCAAGAACCTGGGTCAAATCTAATGGGAACCCATATGTGTCCCACAAAACAAATGCATCCTGCAGAAAGCGATCAACTGGGTTAAAAACAGTGATAAGTATGCTAAGGAGGATAGATCTTCAAAAGACATAAATCATAAGATTTTGAAAAGACCTAAATCATAATATCAATTAAATGAGAAATCAATTACCCAAGAGTTTATTGTATTTTTTTCAACTAGACTTATTAATTAGGTATAAGATTCAAAAGCAATGCTTTAATAGATTCCTAACAGCATTTGCGGGCAAGCAATCAAAATTTCTGAATTCCATAAGATGAATCACTATGGTCGTCCAGACTTGGAATCAAGTCCATCGAGTTTATTGTTGGGGTATGTATTCAACAAGGGAAGTAGTATTTGCCATAAAAAGCATTGAGACCCAACGCTTTCTTGGTTAACACATTTATGGAAATGGATGGGTTGACAGATATAAGAACTTAAGACCTTGTTGAGAAGGAGCAGACTGCTAGAGAAGAATTCATTTCCACTAACTTCAACAATGTATTGTGGCTTAATCATTAAAATCATAACTTCATAATCCAACGAAGATAACATGTATTGGATAATTGAATGGGCCCCCACCCCCGCGTTTACCCCTGTTTGGGAGGCTTAGGAGTTAAACTTGAGTGAATGTACAACTTGTACAAAATAAAGAAAAAAACCTAGAAAGCCAAAGAAAGCAGGTAAAGTAAGACACTTCAAGAAATAGGTCTTTCATCCTAAGTCAATAAAATCCTTTTTTTTAATATGTTGGGGGAGGGTGAAGTGGGGTTTGAACCAAAAACATCACAAAGTATGCCATTACACTAGTCTATTACTTGAAACCCCTTAAGTCAATAAAATCTACTTATAAACTTCTACATATGCAAGAAGAACGACAACAACCTAATTAAAGAGAACAACATAAAGCCAATTTTGGAAAATGAGCAGTCATAATCAGTGTTGTTAAAAGCGTGCCTAAAAGCTCAAAGCTCAAATCCCAAAGCTCTCAATGCTTTGCTAGGCCAAAAAAAAGCTCATTTAATGAAGCTCGCTTTAGACATGTTTTTTTGGAGCTTTTTGAAAAAGCACAAAGCATGCCTAGGCACGCTTTTTAATTTTATTGCAAAAAAATATATTGATCATCAAAATTAATTGCTTGATCTTGAAAGAAATGACAAGGACCAATGATTTACTACACAATCACTATCCTTATAGTGCCGTGTTGGTAAAAGCGTGGGCACAATTAAGCGCAAAGGCCTATTGAAGCCTAGGCGCAAAGTGCAAGCACCTGCCTGATTGAAGTGAAGCGCACATTTTAAAAAATAATTTAATAAATTTAAAAATAATTATTAATTAAAAATACAACAATTAATGATCAAATTATCATATAAACAAAAATAAAACATTTTATATAATTCATGTAACATTTAGATAAGCCCTACTTTTGCAATTTTAACACAAAAATTGCAAGTATTTTTTTTTTTTTGGGATTAGCTCGATATAAGTACTTCCATTGATATCCATAATAATGCCCCATGCCTAAGTACTAATATTAGTTAATAATTTTAATCACTTAATGACTCAGGTATATAAGAATTAGTCTGCTATGTTCAACATCAACCACTAAAGTAGCTAAACATTTACCAAAAATATATTATATCATACTTTCATACTTCTTTTTTTTCATGAACGAGAATATCAGGACATAGCAATATGGTAATTGGTAACAAGCAGATATTCAAAAGGGAAAAAAATAGAATAAATAGAAGAAGTTGGGTGGGAAATTGTTTCAAGGAGAGAAAAAAAAATAATAATAATAGAGAAGAACTAGGGGTTGTGGGTTTCAGGACAAGTTACATTCAAAATATATATATATATATATATGATAACACTAAAAATATGCCAAACCAATGGTTTATATCTATAATGTCAAGATCCTATAGATTTAATTCAATTTTGGCTTTTTTTTAAAAAAATATAAAAAGCGCGCTTTGAGCTTTAGTGTGCTTCACCAACACTATTATAGTGTTGTATTACACAAACAATTTTTTTAATTTACACGTCATAACTCATAAGATACGAATAAGGTTATTTTACGATTCTTGTGCTTTTTGATCTTTGAATTTTAGATGTACGTTGATAGAACCATATACATCTTTTACATATCATTTGGTCATAACTATTATGTTTATGAACTTTTATAAAGCACAAGAGAATTATATAAAATATTATGTTTAAAATTTATATGATTAGATTATTACGATATTGACCATTGAAAATTGTTTTCAATTTACAATATAAGAATTTTAAGAATTGAAATAATTTCAATATGAACTTACAAACATTATACAATTGAGGAACAAATTTTGAGTTATTATTATTTTTTATTATATGTTACGAATATTTCTATTAGAAGTTATAAGATATTATATTTGAAAACTATACACTTTACTTCAATCAGGTGCGCTTGCGCTTTGCGCCTAGGCTCCAAGAGGCCTATGCGCTTAGGTGCGCTTGAAACTTTTACCAACATTGGTCATAATATAAAAATTCTAATAATATCAATGATTGGACAGAACTTAAAACAGGATATAGGGGGAAGAGAGAGAGAGAGAGAGAGATTGTAATCATAACAATACTTACCTGCCCACTTAATATCTTCCCTTGTACATCCTGAGCAGCCTTTTTGAATTTCTCGATTCCCTAAATACAAGTAAATGATGCCAAGACGTGATATGTTAGACAAATTATACAGATCTCTCCACAAAGCCAGGATATATAAAGCTAAAAACACATCATACAGGAAAAGCTCCCATTTCAATACCATAAAAAATAATGGATGCAACTCAATGAATAAGTACTTAAGGCTCTCTCTCACACAAAAAAAGGAATCTAGCAAGTGACAGAAGTCACATTTCCAAGGAATCCAGTAGCAAAATAGATAAACCATCATTATTAATCGCATATATACATTCAATATTCTTAAATACATTAGTTACACATTAGCTTACAAATATCATTTGTGACAGATATCTTTAAGGCCCCCAATGTCATCTAAATTTGATTTATAGACACGGTCAGCATTTTCAAAAGACAGTAATCACTGAGAGTCTTAGTTCAAGTAAGCAGGCTATTCATAAATGTTTCACAAATCCATGAAGAACCAGTTTTTCATATCAATATTCGTTGTCCATTTTCATCCTGGACTTGTTTAGTATTTATCTTGCTAAAGTTACATTTGAAATACCTTGGTTCTTGCCTTCCACACTTTGCCAGTTGCTAGATTATTCACTGAAGAGGGATCTAAATAAAGGAATTTTTTGGAAAATGTTTATATATATATATATATATATATATATATTTTTATGATGAGGAACCTTGGAGACAATGCAGAACATTGTGTCTTTTTTACCTGGTTAAATCCCAGACCCATGTAACATGCCCACGTCACATGGATCAGGTAAGTCGTTGGCGAAATGGATCAGGTAAGTCATTGGCTTCGCCAACGGGGTGTGGCCCCCAGAAATTGTTCGCACCCAAGGGGATTCAAACCTTACACTAGGAGGGAGCATACCACCAAGACCAAGGCCTTGACCGCTTGAGCCAACCCCTTGGGGTTGTGTTTATATTTGATCTCTTATGATCCATTCATTGATAATACATTCTGGTATTTATTCTGAGTAATCGACTTGGCTATAACGTTTTGAACGTACTCTTTCTTATTATTTATTTATTGATAAGTACTCTTTTTTATTTATTTATTGATAATATATTCTGCTATTTTTTTTTTTTTTTGATAGGTAATAAAAGTTTTATTGACAAAAAAAATGCAATGTGTTTACGATTGTAAACACACGGCAAAGAAAGAATACAAACAAATCAAATAGTAGATCTAAAAGAAATAAGGAAATCAGACAAGGAAGTACAATGCGTGAGGCCCCAAATACGAGACCACTCAAACAAAGTCCTAGCTAGCGATGTCTTCAACAATTCAATAGGTTTCTCAATGTCTTCAAAAGTTCAGGCATTGCGTTCCTTCCATACTAACCACATAAGACACACCGGTACCATATTCCAAACATTTGAAGAATAATTCCCCAACCAATTCCTCCAAGCGAAAAGAAGAGAGGCAACTATATACGGCATCACCCACTAAACCCCAAACATAAGGAAAACCTCACTCCACAAAGCATGAGCAAACTAACAATGGAGTAAAAGGTGATCCACAATTTCCTCATCACACCGATGAAGGTAATATATTCTGCTATTTATTACACTCTTGCTTGAGCGTTGTGGCTTTTCTGATAAGTGGAGGTGATGGATTTCATTTTGTTTATCAACGGTTTGTTTTTCTATCCTTATTAATGGTTCTCCCCATGGGTTTTTTTGGGAGTTCAAGAAGGTGATTTAGGCCTTCCTTTGGGGTCAAAATTCAAGGACAAGACAATTTGGAATCCATTTCTAGAGAAGATGGAAAGAAAATTAGCAAGTTGGAAAAAATTATATTTATCTAAGGGAGGTAGAGTCACTTTAATTAAAAGCACTCTCTCAAACCTTCCTACTTATTTTCTTTCTTTATTTCCTAGTCCTGCTTCAGTGGTAAACCGAATTGCAAGACTTTAGCGGGACTTTCTATGGGGTGGCTTAGGGGATGAGCCCAAATTTCATCTTGTTAATTGGTCTACGGTTTGTACTCCACTTTCTTCATGTGGTTTGGGGATTAGGAACCTGAGAACCTTTAATGTAGCTTTATTAGGGAAGTAGTTATGGAGATTTGGGCAAGAAAGAGATGCACTATGGCGACAAGTGATAGAAGTGAAGTATGGTTGTGATTAGGGTGGTTGGTGTTCTAGCTCATTCTCTGGTCCATATGGAGTTAGTTTGTGAAAAAATATTAGAAGGGGGTGGTCCTCTTTATCTCAGTTTATTTTGTATGAAATTGGAGATGGATCAAAAGTGCAATTTTGGCTAGATCGATGGTGTGGAACATCTTCTCTTGCAGACTGCTATCCTGAACTATATAGGATTTGTAGAAACAAAGAGGCAAGTGTGGCTAATCTACTGAGGTACACCAATGGAGTCCTTCATTGGGAGATACATTTTTGTAGGGATGTACATAATCGGGAATTGGAAGCTTTCTAGAGCTTCATAAATACCATTTATAGCACTCTTGTAAGGGGGATTGGGGAGGATAAGAGATGTTGGCTACCTTGTAAGAGTAAGGGGTTTATGGTTAGTGCGTACTACCATCTTCTAGTTGGCCATAGTGAGCAGTTTTTCCCTTGGAAAAGCATTTGGAAGCAGAAGATTCCTTCTAGAGTGGCTTTCTTTGTATGGACTGTTGCCTTGGGGAAATGTCTGACAATTGACAATTTAAGGAAAAGAAAGGTATGCATTTTGGATTGGTGTTATATGTGCAAGTATAGTAGTGAAACTGTTGACCATCTATTCCTTCATTGTCCGGTTGCTCTAGAGTTGGGGGATATGGTTTTTGGCTTAATTGGAGTTTGTTGGGTTATGCCAATGTCTGTTGTTGAGCTTTTTGCTTGCTGGCAAGGTCGATTTGGTCGCCATCGTAATGGAGATATATGGATGGTTGTTCCTCATTGTTTGATGTGCTGTATTTGGAACGAAAGAAATAGTAGGTGTTTTGAAGACAATGAGCGTTCTATGCCAGATCTCAAGCTTCTATTTTTCAGAACCTTATTGGACTGGTTCTCAACGTGGAGAAACCAACCTTTTTCTTCAATTTTGGATTTACTTGATTTATATAATTTTTGTATTTGATATGTACACCCTTGTATACTCCTTGTGTACTTGGGTGTCTCTTTTTTTTGGATATCAATAAATCTTTATTACTTATCAAAAAAAATTATAAAGTGAGCGGGACTAATTTTTCCTATGGTCAGCTTGTCAAAACCAAGTAAGGCAGCTTGGCTCAAGCCATCAAGTGGCATTACTTGCAAGCATCTCAAGGTGCATAGATAACAGAACGTGAGGTTTTTAGGGGTTTTAAGTGATTGGGTTGGTGTCAGCATTGTGATGGGCTTGAACGAAATTATTTGGGGATTTTCTCCATTTTTTGAAGATTTTCTTAGTTTTTGGCACTGAAGGAGTTGAATTTGAGTAATCAAACGTTAAGCCCCTTGTTTTGAAACTTCTAAAATATTTGAATTCTTTCTCCCATGTTTGTGAGGTTTTTTTTTTTAATAAGAAAAATGTTGGGCCATATTCTTAACCTTAAGTCCCTTGGTTTAGAGTTTAATCTTAAAATTTGATAATCGCTTTCTTATTGTTTTGTCACCCTGCATGAAAGTGTAGGAAAATGAAAGATAAGAAATAAGAGTGTCTTGTTTAGAAAATTTGATTTTATTGTTAAAAGAGTTATTTTTTTTTATCCGCATAAAATAAGAGACTAAAAATTTTACTCTCAAAGTCTTAATCCTTCTAAACCTTCTTCCAAACCCTAATGCCACTTTTCTAAACCTTCTTCCAATCCCTTGGCGCCACTTTTCTACACCTTCCAAAACCTAGTGTTGCTTTTGTTAACAGCATGACGAATTATATGCCAAGGATATCATCTTCCCTTCAATCAAACAACTTCCTACTTTCTTGGAAGATCCCAAATCATTTGGCTTCAAAGATTTGTGTTTACCAGTCACTCGGTCATGCCCCAAATGATTGCATAAAGTTTTATTTTATTTTTTAAAAATATTTATCAAGTTGGGTTGTATATACACCTGTTACTTGGTTTGGACAATTTTTTTAGACATTCCGTAAATTTTTGGAATCCCAAGTCCCAAATTTAGACTTATGGGAGTTTTCAAAAAAGGGTGAGGTTTTGCATTTTAAAAGCAGTGGACACAAGGGTTTTTATTTTTTATTTTTTATTGAAATTATAAAAGGAAAAATCATACAAATTCAGTAAAGAAATCCATCCTTGGATATGATATAAAATAAATACCAAAATATATTATCAATAAATAAATAGAGTACGTTCAGAAAGTGTCTACACTTAACTATATGGGGTAACTAAATATTGTAATACTAACAATATGGGGACCAACAAATATAATGCTATCCACACTTACCTTAAGTAAAGTTTTACCAAAACTTGCTTCTTCTTCTGCAATTATGTCCCTAATGCGCATTTCATTCTGCTTTAGCTCCGGAAAAACATCGCCCATCACTCTCACCACAACGTTTACGAGCCTAAATTCAACAAAAGCATTTAATTTCCCAATGGCAATTAGATTTGTTCTGAAAGAAGAGAGGCATGAAGGAGAGAGAGATGTAGTGTTGCATGATAAACTTTTAAATGCAACAATACCAAAAATAGAAAATAATCACAAAAATTAAAATACATCTCTATACCCATTGAAAAATCCTTCCTGAGCTTTTAAGACCTCACTTCCATAACGAACAGCTCGACGGAGAATACGCCTCAAGACATATTCACGGCCCTCATTGCCTACACATCAAGTAAAATTGTCATAAGTTACACAAAGAATTGTGAGAAGTTGCTAGCATGCAAAAGATTGAATAATTTATTGAAAACAAATTCACAAATAACTAAACCACACTTTTATTGAAAGAGAAATATAGTAAAGGAAAACATTTTATAAATAGACTAAAAAAACAAGAAACCAATTAGAGGATTACAAAAGATAAGTTCAGGGCCTATATGATAGTTTTGAATAACCACTATCATTAAAAGATGAAATTCCATCATTTTGATCTTCAGTTACATTAGATTAAAGCAACAGACTCCAACATTTTGACAGCCAAGAAGTGATACAGTAAATGAAATAAATCTTTTAAAAAATCACTCTTAAGGTGCCATCTAGCCTTAACGCGAAAAATTGCCCCCAAAAAATAATCCAACGAAACAAAACAACTACACAAATGCACAAACATTGTCCAAATACAATTTTTTCACATTATTACAATTCCTAATTTTTCAACATGTGGGAATGAAATCACCTCTCTGAATCCTTTACATGTTTAAAAATTACCTAGCCACCAAATACCTTCTGAAAATCCTATAAAAAGAAATGGTGATGCACAAAAACACACTGCCCAGAAATAAGAGACTTAAATATCAAAATTCTAGGAGGGAAAGGATACAATTATAAAGGGCAGTCTCTCCTTTGAGAAAAATTATACTCTCATTTGTACAGATAATTTTGTGGAATATGAAAAAGAAGAAAAATATCAACCACTTTGTGTACAACCATCTAGTCAATATCAGTTGCAAAAATTATTGATAAGGTGGTCCAAATTATTAATCCATCCACTTTACATATGCACATGCTAGCAAGCAAACATGGCCAAATCAATGACAATATTCCAAAAGCCTCAAGAGGTTCTCCGTAGAGCAAAATACATTTTTTAACAAAAAAAGATCAGTAGAGTCAATAATGTTCCACTAGAGGTACACCATAGGAAATCACAACCACAGACCTCAACTAGATGACTAAAAGAGCCAAGTAGGAAAAATGGTGGACAAGAATTCTTGTCTGTCGTACCCTACCTGGACAAGACCCATCAGCAATGGCAAATGAAAGAGTTCTAATGTGATCTGCAACAACCCGGTATGCCATGTCAACTTTGTCCAGATCATCTTGTCCAACTTTCCCAGAATATGGCCGAGCCCCAGTTGCCTGCAAATAAATGGATCATATACATGTAGCATCATCAACCATTCTGGATGAAAATAATAAGCAGATTGGGTGCACAATTTACTGCTATTCAAGCCAAAGAATGTGACCAAAATGGAGAAAGATTGAAAGAGACATTTTAGGAATATAATATTACGTTTATTGTAGCAATAAAACTAAATTTTGGGGACATTTGAAATATTCATCCTAGACTATAAAATTTTACAAATCACACCCTAAATTAAAATCAATTCAATTCTCACCCCACTATCTAAATTGGTTTACAAATAATGCTGACGAGATTTACACACAATCATGTGATGCAGACAAGGAAGACTAATTTGCTGTAACTTCAAAGTTTTGTTTGTTGAAGACTTATTGTGTTGGGTCAATGTGTGAAGTCCAACTGAAGCAAAATATGGTTTAAGGTCAAGTTATAAGTATTGTTGGGGGAAATTTTGAATTGGGTTTATATTTTACATATTATGGTTAGTTTGTATACAAAGGCAGAAATGTAATTTCAAAAGCTCTTGCAAATTGAGGGTATTTTGGTAATTTAATTGGTGTCCAGAATTCCAAGTATCTTAGGTCTGATTCCTTTAAGGCTAAGTTAGTCTTTCATTACTATATTGGGTTTGACTTTTAGCTTACTACTCAAATTAGGAGTCCTAATGCAAGTACAAAAAAGAGCCCCTTCTCCTCAATGTACTTAAGAAATGGAGTTCATTAATTGAAAAAATTGATTCTTTTGAGTATTGATGCAAATTGGACTAAATGTGTTTTTCCTCCTTTCTAGTCTCTGTCCCTTCTCTTCAACATTCTATAATTGTTCAAGTGCACTATTCATGACTTGTATGCAGATTTGATCTAACACTTTATTTAGAATGGATAACTGCAATTAGCCTTACAACAATGACAAGTCAAGAAAACTTGTACACTTTCAAGGCCACATATTGTATTAAAAATAAAGCAGAAAAAAAAAATGAAAATATAGAATGGAAGCATTGAATCAGAAAATTTTTTTGTACAAATCCAACACAAAACAATCATGTCCATCTTAAACATGTTGCAAAAACATGTCAATCTAGAAACTGCATGTCTACTTCATATTTCTTGATGTAGGACAAATTGGAGGAATTTGTCTATGTGTGGCTGTGGTGGATTAAGGTTTAGGAGGTTTACTGGAAATAGGATTTAAAGCTGTTGACGAAAGTACTATGGGTTGTGTTAAAAGTTAAAAGGTGGTTTGATGATTTATTTGATGGCTATTTGGGAGAAGTATGAGGGAATTTAGGGTTTTGATAGGTAAAAGAAAGGGCTTGATTTGGGGTTATAAGGATGAATAAAATAGAGGTTTTATGGTGTTTAAGGGCTGTATGAACAGTAACAGAAAGAAAAGAAGAAGAAGAAGAAGAAGAAGAAGAGAGAGAAAGGCTCTAAGGCAAGGCCCTCGCCTTTAGAGCCTAGGAGAGTAAGGCGGCACCTCGAGCCATGAAAAAGGCGCTACGCGAGAGGGCCTAAGTTTTTATTTTAATTTTTAATATATATTTTTATTTAGTTATTTATTTATTTTTATAGAAGTTGTTGTAATTTTAAAACTTATTATTAGATTATTAATTTACAAAAGGCAAGTTATAAAACCTATTGTTAGTTAAATTAATTTATAAAAGTTTGTTGTGAAACTTATTGTTAGATTAATTGATTTTATATAGAAGCTTGTTGTAAAACCTATCGTTAGAATAACTATCGTTAGAATAACTAATAGAAGCTAAACCATGTTAATCATATTTTGAAATAATTTGATAGACCTAATTTCTTCATGCAACACATTGAAAAACACTTCATTATAATATTTCAATACACTAGCTACATAGGATTTAAGTTCTATATGTATAATAAATATATTAAGAATTTGGTGCCTGTTACTCGGGTTAGCACCTTTTTGTTGCCTCACGCCTCAAGCGGTACAAGGCTCTGGCACCTTAAGGTCACTTTTCACATTAAATCAATATCCAATCAATCTAGGGCATTACAAAGGATCTACTAGAAAATTCAGGACTCAACTAAATTACCAAAATACCCATAATTCACAAAAAAAAGAAATTACAGATTTGCCCTGGAATATAAATTTGACCACAAAAAAAAAAAAAAAAAAAAAAAAAAGCCAAATAAAATATTGTTTTAACCCTAAAAGACTCATACTTAGACCTTAAAAACCACTAACTTTTACTTCAATTAGACTTCACACGAGCACCTAACAAAACAAATCTTGAATATGCAAGTCTTGTATATGCAAATTTGCAAAGTAATAGCAAACTAAACTTCCATGGCTGCATCATTTCAATATTATAGCTCAACAAAGTAATTATAGAAACTGACTAAAATTTTAAGACAGCTAAATGATAAATAACATTAAAGCAAAAAGAATTTGTAGAACCATCACAGTGTTGGTAAAAATGGCGGGAGCACTTAAGCGCAAAGGCCTCTTGCAAACTAGGCGCAAAGCGCAAACGCACGCCTGATTGGAGTGAAGTGCACATTTAAAAAAAATAATTTAATAAATTTAAAAATAATTATTAATGAGAAATGCAACAATCAAATTATCATATAAATTGAAATAAAAAATTTTGTATAATTCATATAACATTTAGATAAGCCTTACTTTTGCAAGTTTAACACAAAAATTGCAAGTCAATTCATTTTATTTTTTTGGATCAGCTAGATATGAGTACTTCCATGTAATATCCTTTCTTAAATCTCTAATATCCATAATGCCCTATGACTAATTAGTAATATTAGTTAATAATTTAATCACTTAATGACTATAAGTCTATAAGAATTAGTTTGCTATGGTCAACATCAACCACTAAAGTAACTAAATAATTACCACAAATGTATTATATCATCCTTTTTGTTTTTCATGAATGAGCTAAGAATATCAGGACATAGCAATATGGTAATTGGTACCAAGCAAATATCCAAAAGGGAAAAAATAGAATAAGAAGAAGCTGGCTGGGTTACTGTTACAAGGAGAAAAAATCAAGAAAAATAAAAATAAAAATAGAGAATAATGGGGAGGTTGTGGGTTTCAGGACAAGTTACACTAAAAATATGCCAAATCAATGGTTTATGTCAATAGTTTTAATTCAGTTTTGGTTTATTTTTTTGGAAAATATAAAAAAGTGCCAAAAGGAGCTTTGAGCTTTTTGAAAAAGTGCAAAAAAGCGCGCTTTGAACGAGCCTAGCTTTTGAGGCAAAAAGCACTGGAGCCTTGGGGCTTCAAGCTTTGAGCTTAAGCACGCTTTTACGAACATTGAACCATCAGCATCACCATTTACCTGTTGGATTGCATCAAAGATGGGCATGAACACATCGGTATCATAATTGCTCATCTTGTTCTGAAGTACAGAAGTCAACCTTTCGAAACCCATGCCAGTATCAACATGCTTAGCAGGCAGAGGTTTTAAAGAACCATCACTTTCCCTATTAAACTGCCAAAGAAATCAAAATCAAACAAGAGTAAATAATAAATCAAATTCATTCTTAGGCCACATAGAAGAAGAAGAAGAAGAAGAAGAAGAAGAATATACATAAATACAGTAAGGAGTCTTTTGAAGAAGAAGTACACAAATCATATCAGGAATGCTGAATGGAAATCCACAAGACGTGGTGGCAAAGTTATACCTGAATAAAGACAAGGTTCCAAATCTCAAGGCACGTAGGATCATCATAGTTAACCAATGATGCAGCATCTCGATTACCAATTCTATCATAATGTATTTCAGTGCAAGGTCCACAAGGACCTGTATCACCCATCTCCCAGAAATTGTCCTGTACAAAGAAACAACAACAATGAACCAATTAGATTTTTTTTAAAATAAAAAATAATTTGAATATGGCACACAATTTAAATGAAATTAACGGACAAGAATATTTTTTCCTAGATGGAACCTTTGTAGTGTAAGCAGGAAAAAAAAGTATATTGCACTAAATGGGTATTGAATTTGAACCCATGATCTTTCCCAAACACGTTCTTATGGGGGGAGAGGAAGTGGCATTTGAGCCAAAGTTCAATGGCATATGGATGGCACATTGTTAAAACAAAAAACAGAAAAGCTTGATTCAGATTCTTAAAAAATAAATTGAATGACAGTCGTCTCATGTATTATTACAGTTGTTACTAATGTGTAATACCAACAACACAAAGAAACATACATGTGTAAGTAAAGTCAGAAGAAACAATAAACGTAGAAAAGCATACTTTACAGCCAAAAGGCAGCACACGTTCTGGTGGTAAAAATTGCAGCCATACATCTCTAGCTTCAGCATCAGGAGCAAGACCCAATTTCTGATCACCACCAAAATAGGTGGCATAGAAGCGATCTTTAGGTAGTTTATAAACCTAAGAAAGAAAGAAAGAATATATTACAGGTTAGGAGGGGTTTGAATGGAAGTTCCAAATAAGTAGTAATAAACGAGAGAGAAGGAGGTTGGTTGGGTGCCTGTGTAAGAAGTTGCCAAGCCCATTGAATGGCGTCAGTTTTAAAGTAATCCCCAAAGGACCAATTGCCAAGCATCTCAAAGAAGGTATGGTGGTAAGTGTCTTTCCCAACATCATCCAGATCATTGTGCTTTCCACCAGCCCGAATGCACTTCTGGGTGTTGCAAGCGCGATTCAATTTGAATAAGGGAGTGTTTGGGTCAGCTGTGCCCAAAAATATGGGCTTGAACTGGTTCATTCCTTTAGTATTTTGCAGCAGCAGCAGCAAGAAGCAAAATCAAAATCAGAAAAAAAAGAAAGTAGAAATGTTATTTTATTTTCTGAGTGAGAGAGAGAGAGGGAGATAGAGATACCAGCGTTAGCGAAGAGAAGAGTGGGATCATTGTGAGGGACGACGGGGCTGGACTTCCAATTTGTGTGCTTTTTCTCCTCGAAGAACTTTATGAACGTGTCTCTCACGCGATTCGCCGGCCATTCCTCCACCATTGGATGATGATGATGATGATGTTGATGAGATAGAGATAGAGATAGTGAGGGCAGTGGTGGCGGCGGCTGTGGCGAAGGAGAATAACAATGAGAATGAAAAAGATAAGGGTTTTTGTTATTCAATACGCACAACAACACGCTCCTCTTCGAATTCCCAACGAATCCTTTCCTCATTCATTTCCACGCTAACTCTTATATTCCTCTTTTATTTATAATATCCATCCATCTCCTCTTTTTTACTATTTACTATTTACTTTAATTTTTTTTTCTTTTTTTTTAACCTTCTTGTTATAAAATTAAATGGATAAATTATAAATTACAGCTCTAAAATTTGAGATTGATTAAATTTTACATCCTAAAATTTCAGAATTTAGATTTTACTCTTTGAAATTTGAAGTGTTTGAATTTTACATCCTAACGTTTCAGAACTTAGATTTTATCTTTTAAAGTTTACAGTTATTTGGATTTTATACCCTCAAAATTTGAAACTTTAGGATGTAAAATTTAAACACTCAAAATTTTAGAGAGTAAAATCTAAACACTTCTAAATTATAGGAGGTAAAATCTAAATTCTAAAATGATAAAATGTAAAATCTAAACATTATGAAACTTTAAGAAGTAAAATTCAAATTCTAAAATTTCAGGAATAAAATTCAATCGCTCAAAATTTAGGATGTAATTTATCCTAATTAAATTAATTTACAGATGATGATGTCAATACGGGGGTCGTTTCTTTTATTCCGAATAACTGTCTGTAAAACAAAACAAAAGCAAAAACAAAAAAACCCAAAAAAGTGGGAGTGCAGTAGAAAAAACAAAAACCCACCCAAGTGGTGTTTGTATGTGAATTGTGAAGAGAGATTGCGAGTGCGAGTGCGATGAAGGTAGCCAAATTGGTGGCGTTGTTGTTGTTGTTGGTTGTAGTTGTAGCCGTGGTTGATTGTGAATCATCATCGGAATGGCAGCTCCTCACCAAACAAAACTTCTCTTCTCAGATCCGACGAAACCCTTACACCCTCCTCTTCATCACTCTTCCCTGTATTTCTCTCTCTCCATTCTTATATTATATGTATCATTTGATTAATAATGTTGTAATTGATTATGATGATTAATTGTATTGTTATCTTAAAAAAATTGATTGATTGATTGATTGCACAGGGTCTGGTGAGTCTCGTTCCCTTATGAAAGAAGTAGCACATGTGGTTTCTGATAGACAACAGGAGGAGTTTAGATCCTTAAAGTTGATGTTTATGTTTAGAAATATGGAGAAGACGCTAGCAGATGCTATTATTGCTGCTGCTGCTGCTGCTCCTCCTAATGAGGAGGAGGAAATTACCATTTTATTCTACCTCCATTCTGTATCTTACAAATATCGAGGACCATTTCGTGCACTCAATATTTTGTCTTCACTCTTACCCTATATCTCCAACTCCAACTCCAACTCCAGCTCCAATCAACCTCAACTTCCTCTCCTCAACACTCCTGACCACTTGAACACTTTTCTTGCTTCAACTGACAAGGCCTTACTTCTCCTCGAATTTTGCGGATGGACTCCTAAATTGCTGGCCAACCACAACACTAATCATTTTGGTGTTGGTGTGCAAGGTTAGTCTCACATTTGCTCCCCAACCTTGGATAACTTAACTATCATCTCTTCCCGTCAGTAATAATATCTGTCTAGTAAGATAATGCACTTCTTAAATTTTTACATTTTTATGTTCTACCAGCCGCCCAAGAGTGTTGTCGCTCAACTGCTTGGCACCTCTTGCTGTGTCCATTACATTCAGGATTCAAATCCCACCTCCCCCCATTGTAACTATTGAATTTTCCCAACAAAAGAAAAATGATACTCAATATTTTTCAGAAAAACTTAAATATTTTTTGTAGTAATTGTGATTAGCTGCTTTTATGAGTTTTTGTTTCAAGTTCCGCTTGGTGTTTCTTTAAGAGTACTTCAATAACTAGCATTGTCCTTTTTTTTTTTATTATTATTGGTTAGTTACACACACACCCGTTAGGTTTTGAAGCCATGATCCCAATCTCCACCTTGCTCGTACAAGGGGAGGGAGGATTTTCCATTAGCAACACTATTGTTGATTATGAACCTCATCAACAATTTTTTCCTTTTTGGGGTAGTGGAAACAAAAGTTATGGTAAGATAGGAAGTGTCTGTATTGGAAACTATGTGGTTTTGCAGGGTTAATTTGTCCTTTCATGATACTGACAATAATTTTCTTTGTAGAAGATCTTCTTGGAAAAAACTTTAATGCAGAGGCAAATCAAACACTGGCAGATACAAGGAAGAATAATCAGAAGGTGGCTGGTAGTTTCTAATTGCACATCGTTATGGGACTGATTTGAAGTGAAAAATAAAACAAAACTAATAAGTTTGTCACCTTTTCCTTCTTTTTTAAAATCAGGGGATGAAAGATTGAAATGTGGTGTTGAAAATAGTTTCAACGGAGTTCCTTGGCTTGGGCAATTCGGCTCAGTAAATGAAACTGCTTCCTTCAAGGAGGTTGAGAATGTAAGCTCTGGTGTTTTATCATCTTGTACCTTACAAGAATTTCAGCAGTTTGATTCTTTCTTCTCGAAGTTTATGATTGTTGCAAGAGAGTTTTTCCTGGCCCCTGAAAGGCATAGATTTGGTTTGGTATCAGAAAGATCAATGCTTTCATCTCTTGGTCTTGAAGATTCTAGTTCATGGTTAGCAGTACTTCATGTTGCTGCATGTCCCACGTGTTCAAGGATTCTTAAAGAAGAGGATGACCTCAAGGATGTTTTGCAGATGGATAGTTCTGTTGTTATGGAGGTAATTTTAATCAGTTTGCTCTTTACTTGCTGTTGATTCTAGTCTTGTACGAGGTTTCTTTGTGTCAAGTTATCTTTTGCCAAAAATTATGTGTGGCTAAAACCGTTTCAGATGTATGAATTGGCTGATTCAATTCAAGTTGAGTTCGGTAGGAGCTGGCTTGGCTTAGCATGTTTCATCAAAGTGGTTACAGATTTTAATTACTCATCTGAAAAAATTTAGAAGATCATGATGCGCATAATCTTTTATCTCATCCTTCATATACAAGCTGAGGGCCCCTTCTTTTTCCATGGGGTTCATTTAATCTTCATCTGTTCAGTATCTCGTTTGACCGTAAAATCCTTTATAAAAAGTTATAAAATGTTTTACCTTTAAAATTTGGTAACACATTTTACAAAAACTCACAGTGGCTCCCCCCCCCCCCCCCCCCCCCCCATTATGGGAGAAGAAGAAATTTTTAATAATTTATGTTATTTTCTCTTTCCTAGTGGAATTAGGATTATTTGCTCTTTCAAGTTAAGATTTTTTTCCTAGTTGAATTAGGATTTTATTTGTCTTTCTTTTCCTAGTTAAATTGTTTTTCCTCTCTCTAGTAGATGTTGGTTTATTATTTCTTTTCCTAAAAGGAATAGGAGAAATTCTATTCCTAAAAATACTCGTTATAGGGAGGTGGATTATTAATAAAAATTTGTTTTGAGAGGTTTTCTCTATCCGTTTAGCTACTAGCCTAGTATTCTTGTAGAACTTAAGTTTTGTGGAAGAGTTGTAGTAATTGTGTGTGACAGATTTTACTTCTACACACCTATGTTGCATGCATGCGTCTATAAACTTCATGTTCCTTCCTCCACAAAGACTACTTAAAATCACTCTTTCATGCCTCTTGTTCACCTCTATTCATTCTTCTTCAATAAAATCCTCCCAAAAAGGATTAGGAATGTGTTCCATTAATCTTTCCAAATAAATATTAACTGTACTACCAGGAAAATTTGAGAGAAGCTCATCAACCCCAATGAAATCATAGTGTTGAATGTGTTCAAGTTCAAGCTTTAGTAGATTGAAACTTTGTTCATCAACAGAGTACTCATCTACTACTGAACAAACCAATTGTGCCGACGTATGATTGTAATCAATAAAATCAATAACCTTTTGTACTTGAACACAGAAAGTCTCATTAGTGGTGTGGGTTATGGGCTGGAAAGCATGGATATGGCATTTAGGATGCCGTGTTCATGTTAGACACATATGTGACACGGGACGTGTGTTGGACACCGCTGCACGTTTGTCCCAGCCGTTTTTTTTTTTTTTCAATTTTTGAAAAATGATGGACACTGCAAGGACATCGCGGGGACACAGTTGCGACACGGCATGTGCCAAAAAAAAAAAAGCTGAAACGCATTGTACTGTACCCACTTGTAGTCTCTCATGCCGATCTTTTTCTTCAGCAGCCCAGCTTCATAGATCTATCTCTATTTTCTCCTCCTCTTCTTATTCTTCTTCTTCTTTTTATAGTCTCTCATGCTGATCTTCTCCCTCTTCTTCTTCTTCTTCTTTCTCCTCCGGCTGCACGCATGTCCCAGCTTCTTATATCTATTTCTCTTTTTTCCTTGTTTTGTTCACCTCACACGTGAAGACGTGAACAAAAGAGGTAAAGAGGTCTTCTTTTTAAATTTTTGTCTATAATGGGTTAAAGTCCACCACCCATCATGCCACTGCCACATAAGTAATTAAACTTGTAACTTTTTACATTTTTTTTTTCATTACCTAGGTAGACAGTAGACACACATATATATTATTAGTAGCTAGGCTTTAATATTCTTCTAAAAATTTTTTTAACTATTATTTAAAAACAAATAATATTTTTGTTATAAAAAAATTTTATAATCTTTGAAAAAAAAAATAGTAATTAATTAGTTAATATACGGATCATTGCCGTACCCGTGTCCTAATTTTCTACATGTTTGTTCCCTTTTTTATTTTGTTCATTTCCCCCATACATTTTTTTTTCTTAGTAATTTCTTTGCTAGCATGTTTCATTCATTAATACCATAGTTCTCTTTTCATGATGTAGCTGGAAGGTGATAGGCATGATATTGAGCCTGTTTTACCTGCAAATAAGCCATCAATAATTTTATTTGTGGATAGATCATCTGACTCGTCTGAAACTAGAGGAAAGGGTAAAGAGGCTCTTGATACTTTTAGAGAACTGGCGCTGCACTATCATATTTCATATCAGATGGGTGAGCCTAAGAGGGCCAAGCCTGAGAAATCCTCAGTCCAAAATAATCAAGCATGGGGTGGTAAATCTAAACATCCTAGATTAAAACTATCTCTGACAGCTCAGAAGATTAAATTAAAAGAGAAGCTGTCTACTATCATGATCCTAAATGAGGATAAACATGTCACTTTGGATAAAATATCTTCAGATCAAGAAGGTAGTTCCTTGCATAAGATCCTGGCACACCTTCTTCGTCAAAATAAAGAAGGTAAATTAAGCTCCCTTGCAAAGGAATTGGGTTTCCAACTTTTATCTGATGATGTTGACATTAAGTCAGTAAATACATTACCATCGGATACAGTTCAGTCTAATCAAGTGTCACCTGCAGTGTTTAAGGAAGGCCTTGTCTCAAACAGTGTTGATTCAGATAAAGATCAATTGCCACAAAGTGCAAGTTTATCTGCTAAGATGAATGAGGAAAATTCTGAACTCACAGATGGTAAGCCTTCTTCTGAGTATGATGAAGAGAAGACGGCTTTTTACGTAGATAAAAGTAAGCAGTTAATATCTTTAGAAGCTCACCAATCTGTAGCCGCTCTTGAAGAAGTTGCCACTGCTCAAGATTTGGTAGTGGAAGAAAAAAGTTTTGAAAATGTAGTGGTTGAAGAAAAAAGCTCTGAAGATGCGGTCTTGGAAGAAAAAGGTTTTTTGTTGGTGGACAACTTAAGGGAGCAACAGCTTCACTTTCAAGGTTTTGAGGGTTCCTTTTTCTTTTCTGATGGCAACTATCGGTTACTTAGAGCTCTGACCGGTGGCTCAAACATTCCATCCTTGGTAATAATTGATCCCCTTTTGCAGCAGCATTCTGTATTACCCCAAGAGTCAGATTTCAGCTACTCTTCACTGGCTGACTTTCTCTCTGGTTTTCTTAATGGGACTCTTCCTCCATATCAACTGTCTGAATCCATTATTCCAAGCCCTAGGGAGGCCACTGTCCCTCCATTTGTTAATGTGGATTTTCACGAGGTGGATTCAATCCCTCAAATTACGATTCATAGATTGTCTGAGCTGGTACTTGGTGTTAATCAATCTAACACCAACAATGTGGTCCATGCATGGAATAGGGATGTGTTGGTCCTTTTTAGCAATAGTTGGTGTGGGTTTTGTCAGAGAATGGAATTGGTTGTTCGTGAGGTTTATCGGGCTGTGAAGGGCTACATGAATGTGTTAAGGAGTGGATCAAGGAATGGAGAAAAGGTGTTTAATGGTGGTAAGTGCCTGGTAAAATGTTTTTAAAAAATTGACATTACTAGCTCCTTTTTCTTGCCTTGGAAAAAGTAGATTCATCTTTCATTGGTTCATATGACAAATATTTTCATAGCATTTAGTAAACTAGGTGGTCAATAATTTACCTTTATTAACTTTGAGTTGATATAAACAATGGGGAATATTGGAAAGAGTTTTGTCCATGGATTTTCAATTTCTACACTAAAGTACAACAGCTGTCTTTTGTATGATGGACATATTTATAAATTTAGCCAGTTGTCTCTTGTCCAAATGGCATCTCCTGTTCCTCTTAACAAGGGGTGAAGGTTAAGTTTGAGGATTCAATATTATAAGGGTGCATAAGATATATAATATTTGACAATTAAAAAAAGGAAAATTATATTTTACCCCATTTGGTTTTGTCCACTCACAATTTAGTCCACAAACATTCAATTACTACTTTTGACCCCCTAATTATTTAGTTACTTGTGGTTTTTTTGCATTTGTTTTCTCAATAAAGTTTTCCCTTGAATTAAGAAATGGAATAGGAATGTTAGAATTTACTTTCTATTAATCTCACATATTGACAATTGGCCATTTGTGTGGCAGACAACTTGAAGGATGCCCTGGTTGAACTTCCACTGATCTATTTAATGGATTGCACATTGAATGATTGCAGTTTGATACTCAAATCAATGGATCAGGTTTGTTTGGGGTATCCATATTTAATTTTTGTTTATTTTTCTTGTATCTTCATTATTTTATGCAATTTTTGTTTGATGGTTATGATCTTCTCCAACATCTAATGCTTTACTGCATTTTTTATAAACCGAAATTTGATACTTGATTGGCACAAATTTTCAGTTTCTTCTTTGGCTATTATTTCTCTTTTTTTGGTGTTGAATCTTTGATTATGTATATTTGTCATGTTGTATATTGAGATATGATGTAGTTTTAATATCAATAAATTTTACTCTTTTTTTTTTTTTTTTGTGTGTGTGTGTGTGTGTGCGCTTTTGAAGGTGCAAATGCATGCTAGAGGTCCCTTGTCACTGATTTCCCTCATTATTTTTCAGAGCTTTAAAAGTTTTACTATTATCAATCAACATTCAGAATAAGTTAGTTTCCATTTTAGAAAATTGATTTTTTTTTTTTACAAGTATTTTAGAAAGTTGACTTTCAATGCAGAGATTTTTGTTGACCTGTGTATCTTAAGAACTTTCTTTTTTTTTTAATTGTGTAGATTAAGAACTTGATTTGCATTATATGCATCTCTTCTTGATTTGAGCTTATTGATCATTGTAATTTTAGAGCTGTCGTGTTACTTTCAGCTAGTATACTCTTGGGGTACTTGTTGAATTTTTTCTAAAAAAATTAATTTCTTATATATATATATATATATATATATATATTGAGAAAGAAACTCTTGTACAGAGGATGTATAAAGAGAATCCTGGAAAAAATTACAATTTAAAATTTATGTAGTCGATAAAAAATCAACCAAAGGAGTAGAAATCCCTCATATGACGGCTGATTGCTCATACAAAGAATGCAATAAGACAGATTTGATCTCAATTATAGGCTTTTGAACACCATTGGAAGTATGATTCATCCTTTCTCGTCGAAGTGTTTACATATGGCAAAGAGGAGCAGCATTCTATGTGAGGCTAGTGGACGTTTGTTTAGCTGCTCCCCTGAAGACAATATTTGGGGTTTGTGGATTTCAAACAGAAGCTTATAATGAGTTTGGGTGAGGATAGAGCCAAGGATAATGGTGGGCATAGTTAGTTAGTTTCTGGTTGGAAATTATATTTCTCATTTGTGTTTGTGTCAAGTTTGCATTTTGGTAAATTTTGTTTTATTATGTTCATTTTTTAGATATAATATAAGTTGTGGTTGTGACAAGTTGGTGTACCATCATCTCGTGCCAAATGTATAATAAAAGAGTTCTCACCACATTAGAATTATAAAGCTTATTCTTTTATAGATCAAACTCTATTACCAGAATTCCAATAACTTTAAATTACTATTTTGATTAAAATTCTATATTAGAAGCTTGAAATTTTTAAAAGAAAATTAATGTCTTTATTTATTTCAAATTATTCATCTACCATTCAAAGTTGGGTCCTGGAGGCAATGGTTGTAACAAGTGGATATTCCACCTTTATGCCACATGTATAATAAAAGAGTCCTCACCGCAGTATATATACATTTAAGATTATTGTATAATAAAAGGGTCGCTGAATCTAAGGTTATGGAGAAGATTCCACCTTTATGCCACATGTATAATAAAAGGGTCGCTGAATCTAAGGTTAGGCGAAGAGGGTCGACCATTGTGGTTGTCAGCAGTAGATAGCAATGGGTGGTGGTTGGAGGGTTAACTACAATGGGTTGAGTGCTCTGATACCATGTTCTCAGAGTAAAAGTGTTTAGGGTTTGATAAATTAACCCTAACACAAAATATTATTTATATGTAAAGGATTACAGTGATATTACTAATTTGCCCCTAGCTTATATCTATAACAGTTAGAATAATAGTTAAGTAATTAAGTTCATCCTTTACCATCAACCTAAGCTTTTGGGATTAGTGGTTGTTTATTATGGTTATTAGAATTTTAGATCAAGTGGTTTCGATTTCGAACTCTTTTTTTGGCCCTATCTCATTTAAAATTTAAAAATTCCATATGTTAAGTCTCACTTATTAAGGGGGAATCTAGGCCCACACATGAGGGATAGTTTTAGAATAATGGTTAAGTGATAAATTTCACAATTTCCTATCAACTTAAGCTTTTGGAACTAGTGGTAATTTATCAAATATAATAAAAAATGAAATTAAAATGAGAAGTTCTAACTTGTTAGCTTAAGATTCGTAAGATTCGTAATGCAGCTCGTAATGCAGCTCCCTCCACCTTCCCTTGGAAGGGTATTTGGAAAGTTAAGGTTCCTAAAAGGGTGGCTTTCTTTATGTGGACAGCAGCTCATGGTCAGATTCTAACTTTGGATAATCTTATGCTTCGTGGTCGCCCATTGGCGAATCGATGTTATTTGTGTTGTTGTAATGTGGAATCTGTGGATCACTTATTACTTTTTTGTCCGATAGCTCATTCTTTGTGGATGAATATGCTTCGGTTGTTTGGGATTGTTTGGGTCATGCCAGGTTCAGTCGAAAACTTATTATTCTGTTGGTTTCATTGGCTTGGGAAGCATAGTTCTGATATTTGGGATTTGGTCCCAGGCTGTTTAATGTGGACTATTTGGTCTGAACGGAATCGGCGGGCTTTTGAGGATGAGGGGAAAACCGTGGTTCAGTTATTAGAGTTTTGCCAAAGGACCCTCTTTGATTGGTCTCGTTGTTGGGGTTTCTCGGATTGTTCTTCCCTTACGGATTTTATTTCTTCTATTAGAATAGATTAGGAGCTGTTTTGTCTTGTTGTTTCTTTTTTCCATTGTTCACTACCGTGAACTCTTTGTATTTCTCTTGCTTTTCATTTTTCAATAATAATTTCTTCTTACTTATCAAAAAAAAAATTGTTAGCTTAAGCTTTTGGAATAGTGGTAATTTATCAAATATAATTTTTTTTTAAAATGAAATTAAGCTAAGAAGAAGCTCTAACTTGATGGCTAGGGTGTTGTAAAATGGTCATAAGGTTTACGGTAAATTACGCAAACCTCCCTTGAGGTTTGGAGAAATGACACTTCGCTCCAAACCTTAATGGCTTGTTTGTATTGAGGAGGAGGGAAGGGGAGTAGAATAGAGTTTTACTCCCCCTCAATCCAAACAAGCCATAAGGAAAATGACACTCTCCTTCCCTAAGTTTTGAGGAAACCAACACATTAGTCCTTCCATTAATAACAATTACAAAATTACTTATAAAAAAAAAAAATTAATAACAATTACAAAATATTCCAAAATTTGAAAATATTTCGTTGACCAAACCCCAACCATTGTTAGTGAAAGTTTGTTTGGTTAAATATGGTTTTTTTGTTACCAAACCATGGCTAGAGTTTGTCAAGGAAATCTATTTAAAATTTGGAATATTTTGCTACGACTAATATATTTATTTCCTCAAACCGCAAAAATTTTTTTGGGGGGGGGGGGGGGGGGGTGTTATTTCCCTTAAGTTTTGGGGTGGAATGTCATTCTCCCAAACTTCAATGGAGGTTTCTGTAATTTATCCTAAGGTTTAGGGTTTAGGTTGTAAGTATTTAGTGGTTTTTATATTTTTGTTTTAACTTGAATGAAAGAAATTTGTATACTATATGATTTTCTTGTAAAACCATACACAAATATCTTATATAGAGTTGTGGTAAAGATTTTGAAAAACTAGTGATATGTGTCTAGGGTTCTCGTTCTCCCACTTACAGCTTCTCCATTGCACTCCTGAAAATTGACCTGTCAGGTCAGTTCAGTTCACCAGTCCAGTGGTTTGATTGAGTGGTTGAATGGCCCAAAGTGGATTTGACTAAAACTTGAGTTGCAGGGGGTAAACTAGATCAGAACTAAGGTCAGTTGACTGTCCAAATGGTCCAACCAGCTAGCTCTGTCTGGTCTTTAGTGTTTAAACATTTCTCAAACCTATTGGAAGTGTTTTGAGGTAAGTTTCCTGCCAATATTGGTGGAATTTAGGAAAAATGTGTGTGCTTCTTAAGTTCAATTTAAGCTGGAGCCTTTCATATGTGATTTAGCAGTTGCATCTTAAATGAGTCTTTAAAGTTTCATGTTTTTGCATAACGTTGTTAAGTAATTTATATTAACTTGTCCTTGGTCTTTGTTTTTATTTTTAATATTTTGTGCATCTGTAATACGTAGATGATTAGGAGCTCTTTGACCTGCTTGCCAGTTATTGTTATCATGCCTAAACTATTAAACAGTTATGCAATCAGATTCATTCTTTGATTGAAGATTATGTGGCATCTTATTTATATTCTTTTGATGTGTTGAACTGTGCAGAGAGAAGTTTATCCTGCTCTGATATTATTTCCAGCAGAAAGCCGGAATGCCGTTCTCTATGATGGAGATATGGCTGTAGCTGACATAATCAGGTTCATAGCTGACCAAGGCAGCAATTCGCAAAATCTTATCAGCAATAAGGGTAATCTTTCTTGATAGGGTACATTTCAATGACAAACTATTGAGATTTACAATTCAAATGAAGGAAAAAATTAACTTTAGTACTTAAATGTTGCCTGTTTCCTCTTAGCAATTCCAAGTGGTAGTGGGTATTCCTATTAGATACCTTTCTTGGCCTTATGGCTGAGATCAAGGGTGTTCCTACTATGGCTTTAATTCCAAGTGCTAGTCGGTTTTTTTTTTCTTTTTATATTTTTATTTTAATTTTTATATAAATAATTCTTGGCAATGATTACACTGCTGGGGCTGGTATATGCGAATTCCATACTGGATTCTGATGTCAATTGCTGTACAACACACCTTTTGAAATGCAGCATGGATGCAGAGTACAGTTTTGTTATTAAAATGTGGAGTTGGATTGAGTACTTGATGCACCAGTTTGATCATGGTGGGATAATAATAATTTGTTATATTCATTTGTTAAAGTAGTGGTGATTGTGGCCATGCATGCTGGCTATTTTGGTTGGAAGTACGTTCATGTAAATAATAGAACTTACCTGTCATATATGTCTAATGATCTTACATTTTGATTTCCATTCCAACAAATAATTTACAGTGAGAATCAAAGTGTTAGAAAAAGGTAAAACGGTTTTTGCTGGTGATAGACTAGAACCAATAGGAAGTAGGAACCAGGTTTTTCCATGTGGGGAGTTCACAGTTTGTTCATTGAATCCAAGTTCTTTCAATTAGTTGTAGAGGAAGGGGGACGTTATTTCTTGTTATGGATTCTTGAGAGGGGCAAATACTTCATGAGATCAGTCTTCATAGGCAAGAATGTAGCACAATGGCTGATGAATAATATTGAACTCATTGTTGTTGGGGTAAATTCCAAACAGTTTTTCACATTTAGAGACGGTGACATTGCGTATACTCTCCAACGGAGCACCAATTCTTTTGGTCAGTTCCTTCTTTTGACTGAACTCAAAGTTGGTGGGTCTAGGAGGTCGATTATTATCCCTGAAGGCAAAGAGAAAAATGGTTGAAGGGCTTTTGGCTTTGAACTTAGGAAGATGTTGAATCCTTCCCAATATGTAGGTGGTACTGGTCATCCAAAATTTTTTCCTCAGGTGCATTGGCATAACTTGGAGGCTCAAAACTATAGAACTTTTGCTAATGCTGTGAAAGGCTATCATGGAAGAGCAGAGGATAGACAGCAGCTAAAGCAGTTAGGTACCACAGACAAGGGGAAGATGACACAGTTAGATTTACAGGTGCCAAGGGGGGGACTTTCCGGTGGGCAAGCCTGAGAAGATGAGGGAGCAGTGCATTAATGTGGAGTTAGAGTTAGGTGAGCAAAATCTGGCAGAAATTAGGATACATTTCCCATCAAATTCAAAAGCAAATGAACATGGGAAGAAGTGTGATGTGAGTAGACCATGCTGGACAGGGAGTGGTCTTATCGTGGAGGTTGATGGGAAAGGGTGGAGGCAGGTTTCCTGGGATAGAAAGACAGGGGGAGCTCAAATGTTTAAATGGGCACCACGGGCTGGGAAGATTTTGTGTAAGGGCAAGCCCGGTTTGGGCCCTAACAAGCTGGCAGCCCAACTGTTAGTCAGTAGGTCAACTTTAGGCCCAAAACTCACAAGCCCAACAACTTTTGAGCTTGGGGAATGTTCCGTGCTTTGTGGTGAGCATATGTTCTCAGCCGATACTCACGAGAAGGACGGGGAGAGTCCATGGGTGAGTGCGATGTGCTCTGTGATGCCGACATAGGTGGCTGGAGGTCCAGTGAGGACACCGGCGGTACGGGTTCAGGCCGAGATGGGTGGTTCGAGCTTCTCGGTGCTTCCGGAGCCTCCGATGAGCCCTGTTTCGCCGGTTGGGTTGTTGCAGTGTTGTGCTTCGCCGGTAGGAGTGTCGGGGTGTACCGAGTCTCCTCCGTTGATGGCCTTCAGGCTTTCCTTTGACCGGAACAGTATTTTGGGCTCCAATTTATTGTCGAGTGGGTTGATTTCTGAAGATATGAGGACGGTGACTCTCGAATTAGTGCCGCGATTGTTTGGACCTTCTTTTCCCGATCTCTTATTGGAGTTGGTGAGAGCTGGATCACTGGGTTTGGGGGTTTTGGGTCAGGAGGTTAATTCCTCCTATAGTAAGGAACTCTTCTGCCTTCCTAGGGAGGCCATGCCTGTGGAGGAAGCAGCTGATTTTTCTGTGGGTGAAACAGATTTGTCAGTTGGTTTTCCTCTGCAAGTCATTGCTCCGAGTGCGTCGACAAATTTGGCAGAGTTGGAAGAGGTTAACGAGGTATTAAGTTTTGAAACTAAGTTGGATATTTCTGGGTGGGTGAATCACAGAATTCCTGGTTTCAGTAAATTGGTTGGGTTGTCATTGACAGCCAATGTGTTACACAAGAAAGCAACAGGTAGCAAAAAGGTAGCTAAGTCCAAAAACAAGGGATGTAGATAGCTGCAAAACTTGATCTCTTCGGTGAATTATGACAGGAGATAGAGGGTGGTTTTGTGCTGGTGTTTGTAGTTGGGGATATTTTAGTGTTTATGAAGATAAAAATGATTTCGTGGAATGTTAGAGGTTTAAATGATCCTCGGAAACGCCTTGTGGTGAAAATTTTGTTGCAGGAGTGGAAGTGTGATGTTGTTTGTTTACAAGAGACAAAAATTGCTAGCATAAATAGACAGCTAGTTTGTAGTTTGTGGAGCTGTCCATATGTGGATTGGGCTGTTTTGGAGGCTAATCGGACTGCTGGTGGTATTTTGCTTATGTGGGATAAAAGGGTTTTGGATAAGGTGGAGGTTATGGTTGGTACTTTCTCGATGTCGGTAAAGTGGCAAGGGGTGGGGGACGGGTTTATTTGGGCTTGCTCAGGCATCTATGGCCCAAATGAGAATGACGAGAGGGGCCACATGTGGAATGAGCTAGTGGGTATTCAGCAGTATTGGCGGATACCATGGTGTTGTTTTAGGGACTTTAATATTGTTCGCTTTTTTAGCGAGCGTAGGGGCGAGACCCGTTTGACCCTGGCTATGGAAAAATTCTCTGAATTTGTTGAGGATCTTAACTTGGTTGATTTGCCTTTGGAAGGAGGTAGCTATACATGGTCAAGTGGTTCTGATCAACCAGCGATGTTTAGGATTGACAGAACTTTGGTCACTTCAGATTGGGAGGACTATTTCCCTGATGTTATTCAAAGGATTTTACCTCGTCCTATCTCAGATCACAGTCCAATTCTTTTGGAGGCAGGGGGAATGGCAAGGGGGAAAAGTCCGTTCAGATTTGAAAGTATGTGGTTGAAGACGGAGTGATTTGTGGATAGAGTTCAAACCTGGTGGAATCGGCATTCCTTTGTAGGTACACCTAGCTTCGTGCTTGCAAAAAAACTTAAGGCTCTAAAAGAGGACATTGTGCAATGGAATCACCGAGAGTTTGGTAATGCAGTGCATCAAAAGAAGCAATTACTGGAGGAGTTGAAAACTTTAGACGCTAAGGAAGGGGATTTTGGTCTCTCCGATGGGGAGAAATGTCATAGGGCAGAGTTGAGGTCCCAGGTGGAGCATCTTCTCTCCTTGGAAGAAATTTCCTGTAAACAAAAATATAGGATGTTATGTATCAAAGAAGGAAATAATAACACCAAGTTTTTCCACAAAATAGCTAACTCCCATAGAAGGTTTAATCATCTAAGGACCTTGGAGGTGGATGGGGTGGTTTTTGAGGAGGTTTCTGAGGTAACTAATGAAGTTGTACAATTTTATAAAAATTTGTACAAGGAGACTGAGGGGTGGAGGCCTTTCGTGGAGGGTTTGGAATTTGAGCGTATTGGGAAAATGGAGAGGGTTTGGCTTGAAAGGAAGTTTGAGAGAGAGGAGGTACTTCAAGTTGTAAGTGACTTGGACGGGGACAAAGCTCCAGGTTCGGATGGGTTTACTATGGCATTCTATCATCATTGTTGGAGGGTAGTGGAGAAAGACGTCTTAGCGGTCTTTGAGGAGTTTTTCCAACATTGCAGTTCGAAAAATCCCTTAATGCTAACTTCATTGCATTAATTCCTAAAAAGAATGATGCCTCTAACATTAGAGATTTCCGTCCTATTAGCTTGGTGGGGAGTGTGTATAAAATCTTGGCTAAGTTCTTAGCAAATCGTTTGAGAGTGATTTTAGATCAGTTGATCTCTGAGAATCAGAATAGCTTTGTAGGTGGGAGACAAATCCTTGACTCAGTTCTTATTGCGAATGAGTGTGTGGATAGCCGAAGGAAAGTAGGGTTCCTGGAGTCATTTGTAAGCTTGATATGGAGAAAGTCTACGATTATGTGAATTGGGAGGCTTTGCTGTATTTGTTGAATAGGATGGGTTTTGGAGTGAAGTGGTGGAAGTGGATCCGTACTTGCATATCCACAATTCAGTTCTCTGTTTTGATTAATGGGTCTCCAACTGATTTCTTTGATAGTTCAAGGGGTTTAAGACAAGGAGATCTACCATCTCCTTTGCTGTTTCTGATCATGATGAAGGTGTTTAGTAGGATGTTGAGAAGAGTGGAGGGAGCTGGTTTGATCCGTGGTTTTAATCTTGAAGGTAGAAGGGATGGTGGGGAACATGTTTCACATCTTTTGTTTGTAGACGATACTATCCTATTTTGTGATGCAGATGTGGAGCAAATTCTTCATATTCGGTTGTTACTTAGTTTTCAGGCAGTAACAGGTTTGAAGGTCAATGTGCATAAGAGTGAAATGGTTCCAATAGGGGAGGTTGTTGATGTGCATGCCCTAGCTGAAATTTTGGGCTGCAGAGTTGAAACTTTGCCTATGTCGTATTTTGTCATGCCGTTGGGGGCTTCACGTAATTCTCCTTCAATTAGAATCCAATCTTGGAAAAAATTGAGTGGAAATTAGCTAGGTGGAAGAAGTTGTACTTGTCTAAAGGGGGTCGTTTGATGTTACTCGAGTACGCTATCTAGTCTTCCGACTTACTTTCTTTCGTTATTCACAATTCCTACTCATGTGGCTAATAAAATTGAAAAGTTGCAAAGGGATTTTCTATGGGGTGATAGCAAGATTCATTTGGTAAGATGGGATAAAGTTTGTGCGCCTATAGCCAATGGTGGCTTGGGGATAAGGAAACTAACTACCTTTAATAAGGCCTTATTGGGAAAATGGTTGTGGCGGTTTGGGAAGGAAAATGATCAGTTATGGAGGAGGGTGGTAGCTTCAAAATATGGGGAGGATTGGAGGGGATGGACCTCAAAGCTGGGGAGGGGAGTTCATGGGTGTGGTTTGTGGAGAGGTATTCGCATGGGATGGGAGAATTTTAGCAAAAATTGTCAGTTTGTTGTTGGGTTGGGGAGTAGAGTGAGGTTTTGGCAAGATGTGTGGTATGGGGATCAACCCTTTCAATTAGCTTTTCCAAGGCTGTATGGTATTGCCATTGATAAGGAGGTTTCTATTGAAGCTTCTTTGCTAAGGCAGGGGGTGGAGGAGAGAAGAATTTGGGATGTGTGTTTTGCTAGAGATTTTAATGATTGGGAGATGGTTGAAGGGCTACATTTTCTTCGTATATTGGGAGCCAATACTCCTCTTATGGATGTTGGAGACCGAATGAGATGGAAATTAAAGCCTAATGGGGATTTTGACATCCGGTCGTTTTATAACAAATTAAGGGATTCTCCCTCAACTGTCTTTCCTTGGAAAGCTATTTGGAGAGTAAAGGCTCCTAGGCGAGTTTCTTTTTTTGTTTGGTGTGTAGCTTGGAATAAGATCCTAACGGGAGATAACTTGAGATTAAGGAGATTGGTTTTTGTGGATTGATGCATTATGTGTCGTTATTGTGGAGAGTCGGTGGACCACTTACTTCTTCATTGTGAGATGGCTTATCGGTAATGGAGCTTTGTCTTATAACTTTTGGCTTGTCGTTATAACTTGCTCTTTGGCTGGTGGAATTGGCTGGGGAAGCATTCATCTCAGATTTGGAACTTAGTCCCGTTGTGCATCCTATGGTGTATTTGGAAGGAACGAAATCAGAGGACTTTTGAGGATTTGGATAGCTCCAGTGATTAGATGCTTGCTTCTTTTAGTGGAACTTTTTTTAATTGGTCTCGGGCGTGAGGACTCACGCCTAGTGATTCCCTCCCTTCTTTTCTTTGCTCTCTTTCTCTTTTGTAATTTTTATGTTGTTTGGTTTTCTTTAATGTTTTTGTCTGTTTTCCTATTCTTGTATTTTCAAGATTTGCTCTATGTTCTTCATGCATAGAGTAGCCTTTCGTATGTATATATCATTCTTACTTATCCAAAAAAAAAAAATTTACAGAAGTTTCCTGAGAAACTCGTAGGAGTTCCAAATGACCTGTGAAATACAGAAACGCTGTTTTGCTTTATTTTTAATTCCTTCTTTTTACTTTAACATTTTTTCTTTGAAGCATCACGGACAAGTTGGTGGTCTCTGGTTCTATGGTTTTTCTTCACCTCATTCATAGACCTTGTATGTCTATTTTGTCAGGCATTATTTGGAATGTTGCCAAAAGAGGTGGCGGGAATCAGAATCCATTCAAGGAGGCGTCACCCACTGAAATTCGTGATGAAATTTCTACTTCCAAGTATAAATCCCATGACGTCCTATTAAAAGACAGGGAACTGGAAAGAGTCGGTGAATACAATCAAATCAAATCTCACACATCAAAAGATTTGCACGAAAGGGCTCCTCATGTGGTGGCTGGTTCTGTCCTAGTTGCTACTGAAAAACTTCTTGGCGTACAACCATTTGATAAGTCAGTAATTCTCATTGTGAAAGCTGATCAGAGTAATGGATTTCAAGGTCTAATTATCAACAAGCGTATCAGATGGGAATCTCTGCATGAACTGGAAGAAAGGTTAGAAATGTTAAAAGAGGCTCCTCTGTCCTTTGGGGGGCCGCTTATGATACGCGGAATGCCTCTCGTCTCTTTAACTCGAAGTGCTACTAAAGATCAGTATCCTGAAGTCCTACCAGGTGTCTACTTTGTTGATCAAGTAGCGACAATTCATGAAATCAAGGAGTTTAAGTCAGACGATCAATCAATTGCTGACTTTTGGTTTTTCGTGGGCTACTCCAGTTGGGGTTGGGAACAGCTGTTTGGTGAGATTGCTGAAGGAGCTTGGAATGTAACGGATGATGGTATACAACATATAGATTGGCCATCAATTTGACTATTTAATCAGCTGGGATATTTTATCTCAAATATAATAGAGCTTAAGGGTAACTCAAGCGGGAAGTCAAGCAGTGGACAACCACTGAAGTATGATTAGAAAGAGGAGCTTAGCATATCTTACTGTTTGATATGTTTGTAATATTAATGGGCTACAAATTTTTTTTTTTAGAAGAATGCCAATATAGCCGCTTTATTTCATAAACTGAAAATCATTCGAGTAACAATTATAAAGAATTAGAGGAACAGACTTCATCCAAATTAAAGAAAAACATTTTGCTCTCTTGGCAAAAGCATCAATTAAGCATTACCTTGCCTATAAGTATGAGAGAAAGAAAAGCTCTGTAAAGAGCTAGCAGACAAAATGTCTTTTAATCAAATGACCAGAGGAAGAGTGTAACGAAGTTCTTCCCCGCAAAGCACTAATGGATGTCGTAGAGTCACCTTTGAAGATGGAACTAGGTAGACCAATTTCATGGATAAACTGGACTGCTCTCCTTGCTGCAAAAGATTCTAGGATAACCACTGACGAGGGCGTAGGAATCCTTTTTGACAAATCTGCCAGCACCTCACCTTTTGAATTACGAATTATAACTCCAATACCGGCCTCTTGTAAATCCTCAAATATGGCGCTGTCGAAGTTTGTTTTCACTTGTCTTAGATCGGGGGGCTTCCACACTGGTTGCTTGGGCTGCTGTTGCACCTAAGGGCTGGGCGGGAACCTTTGGAATTCTTTGAGATATTTTCGAACTGAACATGCTACCTGTTCTATGGCATTACTAGTTCCTCCACTCGAAGTTTGTTTCTCCCATTCCAAATAGACCAACAAGTTCTCGCGAATAAATTCGATCTGTAGTGGGAACAAAAGAATGAATCTAGAAGGTTAGAAAAAGAATGAATCCTGAAAAACTCATGAGGGAGACCAATGAAAATGGAATTCTAGACCGGTTTGAGTTTCTTGCAGGACCACAGGGCATGGATTGTAGATTCTTCTTTGGTTTGACAAAAGCTACGGTTGCAGATGGACTGATGTGCCACTTCAACAAATTCGTCTTGGTGGGAAAAAATTTAGTACAAGCTCTCTAAATAAAATATTTAATATTATTGGGAGTTTTCATTTTTCAACCTCCATAGGACCTGAACCGCCGAGAATTATCAGAATTTGAAGATGCATCCATGTCCATGGAATCTTGCTCTCATAAGAGATTATAGCCCGATTTGACTGAGTGCATCTCATTCCCAGTATTCGGCCAAAGGAGAGAGTCAGCTTGAGCAGTCGAACAGAGGGGAATTGCTTTTATTTTTTGAGTTTTAAACAAGTAGAAGATCTAATCTATGAGGCTAAAATTCAACCACTTGGTCCCCATCAATCAATTGATCAACCATAGCATTATCAGGCAGAATGGAGATAGGTGAAACTACTCTTCCTTCCTCCCTCAAGCCCAGGAATCCATTTATCTTTGAAAATGAGAGCAGTGCATCCATCACCAATTCGCCACACAGCTCCCAAAGAGATTACTCTCCGAGCTCTAAGAATACTCTTCCATGCATAGGACCCGGATTTTGATTTGGCATCAAAGATTGTACCATTTGGTAAATAATTCACCTTAAACACCTATAGAACAATGAATCGGTGTCATGGATTAGCCTCCAAACTTGTTTTTAGCTAGCATGGCCTCGTTGAACATACCCAATGTTAGGAAACTAGTTAGTGGACTGTGTGATTGAGTAGGGTTGTGCTATGTATGATAATTAGCAGTTGTGGTTGTGCTCTGTTAGTTAGTAGCAGTTGTGGTTTCTGTTACATATTCAGTTAGTTAGGTTATTAGTTTTGGTGGGAAGAGTAATGAATTGTATAAAAGATGCTATGTGTTTGGAAATGAAGATCATGCTGAGAATTAACCAACTTTCCCTCTCAATTTCCTTCTAATCTCTCTCTCTCTCTCTACATGGAGGTGGTTACCCTCAAAGTAACTATCAACCCCTTAGTTCAATTCTTTCTTTTTCTTCCACTATTTTCATTCTTCCTTCCTTCCATTTTCTGATTAACCAAACACTTAACAATTGGTATCAGAGCCTACTTTCTTGCAACCATGGCTAAAACTAGATCATTTTCTTACATCAACAAATCCTTATCCCTTCTCAAATCTACCACAGACTACCATGCCCATTCTTTACAAGAGATCACTCAACAACTAAATGCCAACACTCAACAATTGAACGCCATTAGTTTGGATCTACAGAAACTCATTGAAGCTGAAGAACAGAGGCAACAAGTTAGGTCTCCAAAGTCTTCATCTCAATCCCCAAAATCCCCAGTATCACAAGTTGTTTCTCTACCTCTCTCGAATCTGTCAAAAAGTGTGAGACTTGATTTTCCTCGATTCAAAGGGGATGACCCTGCATCTTGGGTGTACAAAGCCAATCAATATTTTAATTTCTACCAAACCCTATTCAATGAGAGGTTGTTAATGGCTTCTTTCCACATGGGTGGAGATGCCTTGATCTAGTTTCAAGATAGTGATGAAATTGGGGTGTTTACAACTTGGGAAAGATTTGTGGAAGCATTGTTGACAAGGTTTGGAAATATTGCATAGAAGGACCCTATGGAATTATTCACAAGATTGAAGCAAACAACCAATGTTGTGGTTTACAAAGGGCAATTCGAAGCCTTATCAAATAGAATCAAGGGTTTGTTTGATAGCAACAAATTAAGTTGCTTTTTGAGTGGTCTCAAGGATGAGGTGAGGTTAACCGTGAAGATGCTCAATCCCAAGAACCTTAATGAAGCCTTTAGATTAGCTAAAATCCAAGAAGAGTACCTGAATAGTAACCGCAAAGGCCAAAGGTCTTCAATTGACTATACCAAGCCTTCAATTTTGGGTCCAAAGCCTAAGGTGAAACTGGAATCTAGATTTAGGCTTCCCTTGCAGAGGTTGTCACCTACTTAGAAGGAGGAAAGAAAAAGGAAAGGGCTTTGTTTCAATTGTGATGAGAAGTTCCAACTTGGACATCAATGCAAGTTTGCTAAGCTTTTCTTGTGAAAGAGTCTCTTTCCTTTTCAAGAATCTCGTTCTAATGTTCAATTGGTAGAGCTTGATGATTCTGAGGCTACTTTGTTACAATCAGACGTGGATAAGCCTGATGATAATAAATCTAAACCTAAAAAGGGTGTAGCTGAATTCTCCTTATATGCTTTGTTGGGTAATCCTTCGCCTGGTACCATGAGAGTGAGGGGTAAAATTAATGGTCACTGGATTACTATTCTAATTGACACTAGTAGCACACACAACTTCTTGGATATTGCAATCCTAGCTGTTTTACAACTGTCATTCGACCCTACCTTAACATTTGAAGTGAAAGTGGCTAATGGTGCTACAATTCAGACTTAAGGTGTGTGTGCAAATGTTAGAATTTTTGTGCAAAGGCATGCTTTTACAGTAGATTTAAATTTCTGCCCTTAGGTGACTATGAGTTGGTTTTAGGCACTCAATGGCTTAGAACCATTGGTGTTATTCAATGGAATTTTATGGCTATGTCTATGAAATTCCAACATTTTGGTACCACAGTGACATTGGTAGGACTACACCCTACTAATCACTCTCTACAGGAAGGCAAGAAATTCTTTAAAAAATCTGTGAGGAAGAGCATTCTTTTGTAGATTGTGTCCTTAAGGGTTTGTCACCACCTCTTCCCAACCTTGTGACCCTACTATTGAGCAGCTCTTGACTGAGTTTGCTTCAGTATTAGCCACACCTACTGGTTTACCTCCTTGTAGAGGTCATGAGCATTAGATTCTTTTGAAGGAGGGTACTGCCTTTATTTGTCAAAGGCCTTATAGGTACCCACATTTCCAAAAAACTGACATTAAGAAGATAGTTTTTGAATTGTTGGAAGTTAGTTCTATTAGACCTAGTCAGAGTCCATTCTCTTCTCCAGTGTTGTTGGTAAGGAAAGCAGATGGCTCTTGGAGAATGTGCATTGACTATAGGGCTTTGAATCAGGCTACGATCAAGGATAAGTTTCCTATTCCAGTGGTGGATAAGTTGCTTGATGAGCTTGTTGGTCCCACAATTTTCTCTAAGTTGGACATAAGGTCTGGATATCACCAGATTCGTATGAGAAAGGAGGATGTTCATAAGACTGCTTTTAGAACACATGATTGACATTATGAGTCCTTGGTTATGCCCTTTGGACTAACCAATGCTCCATCAACATTTCAATCCTTAATGAATAATGTATTCAGGCCTTATTTGAGGAAGTTTGTGCTAGTTTTCTTTGATGATATACTTATCTTCAGCCCAACCTTGGAGTTACATCTCCAACATCTCAGAACTGTGTTGGGGTTGTTGTTGAACCATCAATTGTATGCTAAGAGAAGTAAGTGTGTATTTGGTAGTTCAAAGGTGGAGTACCTTGGTCACATCATTTTTGGCTAGGGTGTGAGTATTGATCCTAAAACAACTGTTGCCATGATGTCTTGGCCTTCCCCTACATTTGTCAAAGCCTTGAAAGTTTTTTTAGGCTTAACAAGCTACTATAGGAAGTTCATACAACATTATGGACAGATAGATGCCCCATTCACTGCACTCTTGAAGAAAAACTCCTTTGTTTGGTCTGATTAGGCTGAAGCTGCTTTCCAATAGCTAAAGGTTGCAATGAGCCACCCTCAAATTTCAATCACCTTTTCACTATAGAGTGTGATGCTTCAGGTTTTGGGTTTAGGGGCTATCTTGATGCAGAACTAGAGGCCTATTGCTTTTCAGAGACCATTGCTTAAAGGAAAAGCCTTACAACTATCAACTTATGAGAAGGAGTTACTTGCTTTGGTCACTACTATGCAAAAGTGGAGGCCTTATCTTTTAGGAAGACCTTTCATCATTAAAACTAACCAACAGAGTTTGAAGTACATTTTAGAGCAAAGAATTGCTACACCTCCTCAACAGAAGTGGTTAACTAAGCTCTTGGGTTACTTGTTTGTGGTGGAATATAAGCAAGGGTGTGAGAATAAAGTTGCTGATGCTTTGTCTAGGAGATCAAACTCATCTTCTACAGACCAGACCACTGTCAGTCCAGTCACTCCTACTTCATTGTGCTTGATCTCTTTTCCTTGCCCCTCTTGGATTGATGAACTCAAGGCTAGTTATTAGTCTGATCCAGTTGTGTAGTCCTTGCTCCAGCAGTTACAAGATGGTTCAAATATGCCAAAGTTCTTTTCTCTGCATAATGGTTTGATCTTGTATAAAGGAAGGGTGTATATGAGTCCTTCTTGTGGTTTGAAGCTTAAAGTCCTTCAGCAGGTTCATGACAGTCCCCTAGGTGGCCATTCAGGATTTCTGAAGTCTTACCATAGATTGAAATAGGATTTTTATTGGGTTGGTATGAGAGCAAATTTGAAGAAGCATATAAGAGAGTATGGGGTGTGTCAGCAAATGAAGCATGAAACTTGTCATCCTGCTAGTCTGCTCCAACCCTTGATAAGCCTTGGACTGCAGTGAGTATGGATTTTGTGGTGGGCTTGCCTAAATCTCAAAGAATGAATGTGGTTATGGTGGTGGTGGATAGATTAACAAAATATGTTCATTTTATGGGGTTGTCCCATCCCTATTCAACTGCTAAAGTGGCTGCTCTCTTTGCTTAGCATGTCCTCAAGTTACATGGCATACTTAATTCCATTGTGTCTAATAGAGATCCTGTTTTTATAGCTAAGTTTTGGGTTGAGTTGTTTAAACTGCAAGATGTTCAGCTGGCTATGTCATCTGCCTATCATCCTTAAACAAATGGGCAAACTAAGGTAATGAATAAAAGCTTGGAGCATTACTTGCGATCTTTCTCTGCTAACAACCCTACTGAATGGGCTAAGTGGTAATATTTAGCTAAGTTTTGGTTCAACACTAACTACCATACTACTACCAAGATGACTCCCTATGAGGCACAATATGGTTTTAGTCCCCTAAGACTTGTTGATTATGTTCCTGGCACCACTCAAGTAACTGTAGTGGACTCAATCCTGCATTCTAGACAACAGATTCTCACTTTGTTGAAGCAAAATTTGGTGGATGCTCAAGCCAGGATGAAGCGGCAGAGTGATCTCCACAGGATTGAAAGGGTTTTTCAGGTTGGGGACTGGGTTTACCTCAGGTTGCAACCCTACAAGCAGCAGTCTACTGCATATAGGGGGTCTAACAAGCTTTCCCCTTGGTTTTTTCATCCTTACAAAGTCTTAGAGAGGATTGGTGAGGTGGCTTACAATTTGGACCTCCCTGCTGAGTCTGCCATTCACCCTGTGTTCCATGTGTCTTGCCTCAACCACAACATTTCAATTTCTGTGTTGCCTTCTGTTAACTCTCAAGGTATCCTTACTCTTGAACCAACAACTGTGCTTCAATCCATGTCTCATGAGCTTCAGAGGAGGACTATTACTCAGCTCCTTATTCAATGGCAAGGAGCTTCAGTTGAAGATGCCACTTGAGAGGACCTGTTTTGTCTTCAACAGTAGTTTCCTTATCTTGTTGGCAAGACGTTCTAAAGGGGGGGAGTTATGTTAGGAAACTAGTTAGTGGACTGTGTGATTAGCATTGTAATTGAGTAGGCCTGTGCTATGTATGATAATTAGCAATTGTGGTTGTGCCCTATTAGTTAGTAGCAGTTGTGGTGTCTGTTACATATTCAGTTAGTTAGGTTGTTAGTTTTGGCGAGAAGAGTAATGAATTGTATAAAAGATGCTAATTTTTGGGAAATGAAGATCATGTTGAGAATTAACCAACTTCCCCTCTCAATTTCCTTCTAATCTCTCTCTCTCTCTCTCTCTCTTTCTTTGCTTGGAGGTGGTTACCTTAAAGTAACTGTCAACCCCTTACTTCAATTCTTTCTTTTTCTTCCACTCTTTTCTTTCTTCCTTCTATTTTCTGATTAACCAAACACTTAATAATCAATTCTCTAAAACCCATCCCATCCTTAGCTAAGCAAAGAGATTCCCAATTTTTCCAATGAATCTTCCTCCTTTCGCCACATTGGCTCCACCAAAATTTATGAATCATTACCTCAATATCATGACACAACATCACCAAAAGTTTAAAGTAACTCATAGCAAACGTAGGAATTGCTTGAACCATTGCCTTAAGTAGTATCTCCCTTCCTGCTTGGGATAGCAGCTTTTCCTTCCACCCTTGAAGTTATCTTATCCCACTTGTAGGTTTGATATCACCCTGGGGTTCACCATTGACTAAGATGGAATACGATTCGGAGCTGACACATTCCATAATCATATTCATCCACCAATAATTGAAACCCATTTTAAGCACAAGCTGACATAAAAAACTCCACTTGTAGGTTTGATATCACCCTGGAGTTCACCATTGACTAAGATGGAATACGATTCGGAGCTGACACATTCCATAATCATATTCATCCACCAATCATTGAAACCCATTTTAACCACAAGCTGACAAAAAAAACTCCACTCAATGCAATTGTAAGCCTTGCTCATATTCAACTTCATGGTCATGAAACTCGATTTACCAATCTTCTTGGTTTTCATGTGATGTAGAGTTTCAGAGGTAGCAAGAATATTATCTAAAATTGCCTTATTTAACTGAAAAACACTTTAAGAGTAAAAAAAATAAATGTCAAACATTATATTTTTTGAGCCTGTTTGCCAAAACCTTGGAAACATACTTATATAAAATGTTTCATAGTAATAGGGCGAAAACTAGAAACTCTCTAAGGGCTCTTTACCTTTGGAATAAGAGTGATATATTTATGATTAATACAAGGAAGGATATTACCTAAATCAAAACAAGAAGCCACTGTCGATACCATATTTTGTCCTGCCTCGATCCATGTGTCAAAACAAAGACCAAAAAAATCAAAAAAATTAGAAATAGTGCAAAAACATAAGTTTTAAAGCCAAAAAGCGCAAAAATAAATACAACATGTTTGAATAGTGAATCAAAAAGTGACATCATTTGAAAAACTCATTTTACAGAAAATCTTACCAAAACCATAACTGGTATGGTCAAAAAGTTGACTTTTTGATTCGACCGTTGGATCGTGTTAGATTTTGGACCATCTCATAGGGCATGTTTTCCCCCTTCAAAAAGATAGTCTACGAGGTAAAATGAGAGCTAAAACGGATGATATATCACAAAAATACTGAAACCCTACTTCATGGTATTTTTCAGGAAAAATGGCAGTTTTTTACCTGGCTTCGCGCAATAAACTGTACCGATTGGGCAAGAAATAGAATGAACGGGCTAAACCATCTTGAAGAACAAGGTCTTAGCTAATTTTCGCCAAAAGAGCTCAACGATATCAGCTCCAAATTAAAAGATATGAATTTTTCAAGGGAAGATGTCTAGAATTTTTCAACTTTGCGTCACCTCCCTTCTGAGTGCAATATCTGGATGAACATAGCTTCAAATTGAACGAGACTAGAACCATTGGAAAGTAGACATCCAGAGATTTATGTGAATATAAAATCCAAAGAAAACGAAGTTTGGAAAGGCCTCCAAACAGCCAAGCGAAAATCAGACCAGAAATCAGAAAAAGACAAAAAATTGTTGATGAGGCACTGACGAAGCGGATAAGGATGGAACTAGAGCCTCCCCTATCCCTCACTTTTCCTATAAATACCCCCCCCCCCCCAACATTTTTGGAAAAATCATGTAGAGTTTGATGAAGAAAAAAGTGTAAGGAAATTGTGGGTAAAAATAGAAACATAGGGAGAAAAAAAGAAGTTAGGAGAGAGAGAGAGAGAGAGAGAGAGAGAGAGAGAGAGAAGAGAAAAAAAAAAAAAAAACCTTAGTAACCCCCCCCCCCCCCCCCCCCCCCAAAAAAAAAACCTCTCTCTCTAGGAAACCCTATACTAAAAGCTCCATCCTTCCTCCCTCTTTGTAATCTTTGTGGGTAAGGATTTGGGGGTGGGTTTAGTTCCTTGATAACTAAACTCATCCCTCCCTTTTACCATTGTAATCATTTTACAAATTTATAAATAAAAAAAAAAATCTTTCATTTACTTTGTTGTGTAAATAGTTGTTTTACATTACTCTATTGTATATTCTATGTTTGCATCTAACCCTTTATTTTCAATGCTTTTAATATTGTTGTTAGATATTATATTTGTGTTGTTCATCCTAGATGGGCATTGGACCATCATCCTAGGCAATGAATGGGAAGTACCCTTAGGGGGATGAAATCACATACCACCTAGGCATCTAGGATTTTATTTACTTGTCTTTACACTATTTGCAATCCCTTTTATTTTCTTGCAACATTCCCATCCCCTTCACATTATTTCCAATCCCTATTATCTTCTTCCAATACCCCCATCCCCTTAACATTCCTTGAAAGCCCTTTTACTTTCTTGCACATCCCAATCCCCCTTTATTTTCCTTGCTCTTATATATGTAAATATACATACATACATACATACATACATACATACATATATATATTATATCTAGACACCAAAAAAAAAAAAAAGATTTTCTATCTTCCTCTTTAAATGGTGTTTAAAACCCCCATTAGGGCACAATATGGGTATGTCTCACAAGAGTGGTGATGGCGTAAGAACTCCCACTTCTTTGTGTTGAAGGATCCATAAGGCTTGAAGGGGATTAGACTCTATTTAAGGAGGAAAAAAAAACATTTTTAATTAACTTTATAATATTTCAAGTCTTTTACTTTTCAAGCCATTTACATTTCAAGTTTTTACTTTCCTTGTCATTTATATTCCAAGTCTTTACCTTTAAAGCTTTAGTTTTCTTATGCACTTTATCTTGTTGTTGTCTCTCTATCTACTTCTTGTTGATACTGTGCCATAAAGAAAATGCTTGGGTATACAACTCCCCTACTCCCCCTATTCTAAGAAAATGTCTTTTTTTTTTTTTCTTTCAAAAATTACACTTTACCACCCTAAATTATACATTAGATTACACTTTGCACCCTAAACTATCACACTTTGCTCCCCGAGGTCACTTTCACTGTAAAATTAGACAAAAATTAATAGCGCATGTCTTGCCCATGATTTTTGCTTAGGTGGCACATTATTTAAAGACCAAAACACCCTTTTCACAAACAATTGAGAAAAAATGCTTAGTTCTTTTCTTCTTTTTTTCCAAGTCTTCCCCTCTCTTGCGTGCGTGCAGGAACACAAGCGCGCCAATGCCCGAAACCGCCGTCACAAAATGCCTTGACCCTCAGCTGTTGCCTCCGTACCCATGTTGCCACCGCATGGATCGACATCTTCGCTCCCTTCATTGCCTTTCTCTCTCTAGCTCTGATGCGGTGGTTTGATACTTTTACTATTTTTAGGAAACTATGATTTCTCTCTTGCTCTCTCTGACCCTTCGTGTACGTTGGTTTATTATTTTTTGATATGTGTAGGAACCGTGAACAAGTAGTGTGTATGTTTTCTCAAAAAAAAAAAAAAAAGTAGTGTGTATGTTTTTTTGTTTTTTTTTTTTTTTGGGTTCAAATCTCGGAGACTCTTTTTAATTCGTTGAGTTTAGGACACTTGTGGAGGAGCGGGATTTAGTTCTAGGCTGCGTCTGGTTCGATGTAAATCGAATTTCGAGTGTAAAATGAATGTAGGGGAAAGTGAATTCCCGTAAGGAAAATGAAATCTGAGTGTTTGGTTCTACAATGGAAAATAGTCCGGAAAACGATTTCTGGTGTTTGGTAACATTTTGAAAATGTTATTTTCCTACAAAGTTTTCACATTTTCCCAGCCATTTTCTCAGCTCCCAAACAAATTTTATAACAAAAAATTTCAAAATATAAGCTTAACACAACCAAAAATCAAAATAAAAACATTTTTTATTCACAATTTCGTTAGATCGGGAAAGAGAGATTAAGGGAAAGAGAGAACAAGGGAAAGAGAGAACAAGGGAAAGAGAGGGTCGGAGTGGATGGAGGACGGCGGCAGCCAGATCGGGTGGGTTTAGGGGTGGAGTGGAGTGGGCTAGTGATCGATGGCGGCTAGATCGACGATCGGTGGTGGCGACCAGATTAGTTGTCAAGATCAGTATCGAGCTTGGGGCTTTGGGCGACGAGATCGGTGGTTTGATCTAGAGGCGGCAGCGATGGCGGGGGTGGGTGGTGGGTTGTAGATCGGTGACGTGCTTGAAGATTCGGCCATGGTTGGTCAAAGGAAAAGAGAGAGAATGAGGGAGGAAGAGAAGAGGGACGGTAGACGCAGCTTGCACGGCGGACGGCAGATGGTGGACGGAGCTTGCACGGTGAACGGCGGATGATGGACGGAGCTTGTACGACGACCAAAGCTTGCACGGCGGTCCAATTCCTCTGGTGCTCTCTCTCTCTCTCTCTCTCTCTCTCTCTCTCTTCGGGTTGTTGAGTTCTAAGTGAGACTGGAAATCAATTGAAGGTAAAATGAGTATGTAATTGGTTTTACAGAGTTGGGGTGCCTATTTTACGGTCAACTGAAATTGGTTTTCAGTTTGACCGAATTTTCATGCGCATTCAAACATCCTCAAGGGTGTAAAATATTTTCCGGATTTCCTTTACCACCGAAACAAACGCAGCCTTAGTTTTAGTTAAGGGTTGGGTATTGGGATTCAACCGTTCTTCTAAGTTTTAGTGCCCAGCCCACTTAACAATTCATTGATTTAATGTATGAAAGGAGTTCATGGATATGCATCTAAAAGTGGAATTTAAAGACTTGCTGGGCGAGAGAGACAAGAAGACCTGGAAAAAAGAAGAAAGAAAAAGGAAATAAGCATTTGTTTTTAATTATTTGTGAAAATGGTGTTTTAGTCTTTAAACGGTGTGCAAACTAAGCAAAGATCATGTGCAAGTCATATACTATTATTTTATATCTAATTTATCAGGAAAAGTAATGCTGGGTACAGAGTGTGATAAGTGTGATAGTTTAGCGTGTAAAGTGTGCATTCGAATATTTTAGGTTGTAAAGTGTAATCTGGTGTATAATTTAAGGTAGTAAAGTGTAATTTCTCATTCTTATTTTTTTAATCTCTTTTCCCCCTTTTTATAAAAAAATAATAATAAAGTCTTTTTCAACAAAGGTTCTTTTTTTTAAGTCTTCCAAAAAAAGGTAATTTTTTTTAAAGTCTTTTTCAAAAAGGTTCTTTTCTAAAAAAGATAAAATCTTTTTCAAAAAAGGTTCTAAAAAAATGTCTTTTGAAAGTTTTTAAAACAAAATCTTTTCTTTACGTTTCTCCCTCTTCTAAAAAAAAAAAGAGAAAGTTTCAAAAAGAAATCTTTTTAAAATGAAAGCCAAAACCCTAGAAAATAATACAAATTTTTTTTTCCAAAGTTTCTTAAGAAAGGTATTTTTCAAATGCTTCTCTTCAAAATCTTTTTCAAAAGTTTTTTTTAAAATAACAATCCTTTTTAGGGGAACCTGATGTCAAAACAAAAAATCTGTTTTTCAAAACTCTTTTTTTTTTTATCATTATTTCCTTAAAAAAAAAAAAATCTGTTTTGATAAAATTTAAAAAAAAAAAGTTTTCTGCACTGTATAAAAACTCTTTTTTGCACTGTATAAAATCTGTTTTCTGCACTATATAAAAATTTGTTTCTGCATTAAATCAAAACTGTTTTTTTTTTATAAAGAAAATCTGTTTTCAAGTGAAACTAAAATCTGATTTTTTTTTTTTTTTTTTAAGGAGGGCCGAAACTTTAAAAATTAAAAAAAAAAAAGTTTTCAAAGTTGTTTTAAAAATGCTTTGCAAAGTGTTTTCAAAAACGTTTTTTTTTTTAATAAAAACGTTTGTTTTTGAAAATTTTCTTTTAAAATACGTTCCTTCAAATAAAAGGGCCGCCGCGCTGGGGGGGGGGGGGGGTGTGGGGTGTTTCAAAAGTGGTTTTCAAAAGAGAAGAATATGCTTTTCATGAACCCTTCTTCCAAAAAAAAAAAGTTTTCAAAAGTGTTTTTCCAAAATAATAACGGTAACGTTATAACTCTTTCTTTTTAAGCCTTTTTCATAGGATAGCTGTGGTTTGCGGATTTGTGTTCAAGGCTCATTTTCTTGAGTCTTTGAACATCCCATAAGCATATATTGTTCCTTATAAATTTGGCACTAACAACTTTTTTTTGTCATTCTTTTTTGCATGAATGCAAATGAGAAAATGGTGGATGACAAAAAGGAGCTATTCTTCCAACCCTCTCTTTTTCATTTCATGTTGTTTTTTTCTTTGTATAGTTGTAATGCTCATATGCTAGCTACATAACAAATAAATACTCACATGTTATTGTACAATATACTTGTATGCTTTTTCACATGTTACTTATATATATATATCACATGTTTTTGCTTGTATATTTTGATGGAGTTATTATTCACATGAATACTATGTGTAAATATTTACTCACATGAATATATGTATATTGTTTGTGAAAACCCTTTTCAAAAAATATCAAAATGCCAAGTATCTAATTTCTTTACCAAAAGATAGCATTTGTGATTTAATTAAAATGAGGTACTATCTTCGGATAGGTATTGTGGGGTGCCTAACACCTTCCCAACACGTAACCAAACTTCCGAGTCTCAGATCTTTGGTTCAAAGACTTTTGGTTTACCTTAATTAATATACCTTTAAAATTTAGTTTAGTTAATTAGGTAACTTAAAATAAATTAGACATCTAGGTAACCAATCACACTTAATACAAAACCAATGGTTGGTAGCGACTCCTAAAATAAAAATAAGAAAAAGGGACTCACATACACACACCCCACTCTAGATACACAATCACACGAGTCACGTCACCAAGGACCCAATGTGCGACAACCGCAGGGCCGACAAAAAAACCGAAAGAACCGAGCATCCATAGCTTGGCGACTCCACTGGGGATGGTTAGAGAGTTTAGGCCTAGGAATTTTAATTTGATTCCAACGCCATCTTTTTGTAAATAAATTTTATACTTAGCTTTTGAAACTACTACTGACGAGTACTGAAATTATGGGTTTGTCGTACAACTGGCGAACCTTTAGTCCACAGGCTCGTCCATACAGATGACGAGCATACAGTCCATAAGGTTGTTGTATGAGAAGATGACCATACGACATGAATGGCATCACCATTAATAGTTTTGTAGCTGACGAGCTCCAATGGTCAGAAAGGACAATCATGAGCTATTCAAACCTCCATTTAAGTTCAGGCAAACATAATTCAAACAGCCAAAAGAGCCATTAAGAAGTCAACAATGGTTACACTAATAATGAGGCTCCCAACGGCTATATCAAGGCTATAAATAAGCCACCAAACACAAGAAATAATGTACACAATCTCAAACATACAACATTACATTCTTGTTCTCTGAGCGATATTAAGAAATCTACTAACTTAATCATCGAAGAACCATTGGCTAATGCCACTTCGGTGTCTTTCTCTCTCATCTTTACAAGGAATATGACCTTGTCATAAGCTTCGACGAGGCTATTGACTAACGACCATTTTTGGCATCATCAGTTTGGCGTTGTCTGTGGGGACATAGATCTAAATCATACAGATTTTCGTAGCTCTACCATTCAAACAGCGTACTAAATCAAAGTTCATCAACCCCACTTGATCCAATGCAGCTAACTCAGTAGATTCAAATACTAGCAGCAAGTGTTGAAGAATTGACCTAGCAGAATCAGGAATTGAGGCAACGCCTCTCCCATGAGAATAGCAATATGCCCAATCCTCGCTAGCGTAACTGGAACAGTGATGACGATAAGGGCTATAGCCCTCCAACTAGTGATAGAGAAGAAAGTTCCAGGCAAACAGAGTGGCTAATTCCAGGCAAACAGGGCAGTCTAGTTCTAGGCGTACAGAACAGCCCAATCATAATAATGATGAGCTTTTGAAGACATGAGGAATGAAATGGACAAGATGAAGAATGCTCTGAAAGGGAAGTCAACCAAAATCTTAGATGGGATGATTAAAAAAATGGATTCATCATTTACCAATGAAGTCCTAGAATGCCCACTCCCATAAAAGTTTTGGCTCAATTGGAATCTTATGACTGGCATACAGACCCGTTAGATCACATAGAGTCTTCCAAGACATTACTAAACCTTCAGAAGACACCGGATGAAGTGATGTGTAGATCCTTCCCAACAACCCTTAAAGGGTTAGCTCGAGTTTGGTTCAGCAAGCTAGGATCGTCATCAATAGCAAACTTCAATCAATTAAGTGATTCGTTTGTTCGACATTTCATTGGGGCTTAGAGGCATGAAAGGCCGACTTCCCATTTGCTAATATGAACAGCAAGAAAGAGAAACGTTAAAGGCCTAAGTAAAATGTTTTAACCGAGCAATCCTAGAGGTGGATGAAGCAGACAACCAAGTCCAACTGACAGCCTTCCAGGCTAGTTTGAAGACTAAAGATTTTATCTTCTCGACCAAAACTCCATCAATAACACTGACGAAACTCCTATTCAAAGCTCAAAAATACATGAACGGAGAAGATGCATTGACGACAAAGGGGATGGACGGTAAGCGATAAATAGACGACCTTGACGAGCCTCGGCACAAGAAGAAAGAAAAGAAGTATCACTCCCCTAATCAGAAGAGTGAAAAGGGAAGCTCAAACCTCTTGAAGATAATGGTAAATTTCACCACTCTGAATATGCCCGTTGAAAAAGTTTTGCTGCAGATCTAAGACAATCCAAGCTTGAAGTGGCCAAAGCCTCTGACCTCATTGCCACACCGATAGGATCAAAAGAAGTATTGCCAGCTTCACAAAGATCACAGCTATACAATTGAAGAATGCAGGGATCTGAAAGGGTAAATCAAAGAATTAATACAGAAGGGAAAATTACAGAAGTTCATGAAAAAGGATCATCATCATCACCGGGAATAAGAGAAGCCTAAGCAAGCGGACATTAGGAGAGATGATGAGAAAGATGCTAAGGCCACTGTTGGTGAGATAAGAATGATCGCTAGAGGATCGGTCACTAGGGGGTCATTCAAATATTTGCGAAAAGCCTACCAAAGAAAGGTTAATAGTGTTCATACAGGACACCCAATGACAAAGTATAGAAGGACTAAAGCAGAGGACATTGTGTTTTTGGAACACGATGCCAGAGGAGTGAAACAGCCTCATGGCGACCCATTGGTGATTATGATTGCAATAGAGGGACATAACACTCGTCAAATGTTGGTTGACAACAGGAGCTCGGCAGACATCATGTATATGACGGTCTTCCAACAAATGAAGATCGACCCAAAAAGGCTCCGTCCTTTCGAATCTCCCTTGGTCAGTTTTAGTGGAGACCGAGTTTATCCAAAAGGGATCATTTCTCAATCCGTCACAGCTGGAACCTACCTTGCACAGGTAACTAGAGATATTAATTTTCTTATAGTTGACTATCCATCATCCTATAATGTCATTTTAGGATGACCAACTCTCAATCGCCTAAAAGCTGCCACTTTAAGGTACTATCTCAAAGTCAAGTTTCTTACTGACCATGGGATAGGAGAGATTCGTGGAGATCGGGTGTTAGCCTAAGATAGCTATCAAGCAGTGTTGGAAGGAAAGAAAATCACACAAGGATCATTGGAAAAAAGCAACAAGAACCAGTGGAAGAGTTGAAGACCGTGGAGCTAGTAAAACGAGATGCATCCAAAACCACCATGTTAGGGACGACTCTGCCTTCAACAATTGTAGATGACCTTATCTCCTTCTTAAAAGAGAGTTTGGATGTATTTGCCTGAATTTATAAAGACATGCTAGGTATAAACGAAAGTATCATAGAACACTGTCTAAACATTTATCCAAAGAAGAAGCCCGTCCAGTAGAGACAATGACTATTCACCCCCGAGTGAAACAAAGCCTTTGTGGAAGAAGTAGACAAGCTCCTAGCAGCAGGTTTCATTTGAGAAGTTTATTACCCAGAGTGGCTGGCCAACGTCGTCATGGTTAAAAAGTCAAATGGAAAATAAAGGATGAGTGTTGATTTCATTGATCTCAACCAAGCATGCCCAAAAAATAGCTTTCTGTGAGAGACCACGCCTTCGGCCCCTTCCTTTTTAGGTGTTATTGGGCCAAACCCACATGAATGGGTGGAGTCGTGTTATTGCCTCTCAAAATGAAGGTTCGACTGATTATATTTTTCCCCTTTAGATTAAGGGTTTTACAATAAAGTCACCACTTATTTAATTGTTGGAATAAATAAGAAAACCATAATTGAAAAATTCTTCATTTTATTAATTTGCAAATGAATGTACATTGATCATAGGAAATTACATGACTTTGGTCCTAGATACAATCTAAGATAAAGTACATAGCTTTGTTTCCTAGTTACAATCTAGAGACTGAAAATTACATAGATAGGTACTTAATCTATTAACCCTTGATCTAAGCTCGGAGGCTATGTTACAAGGTGGGAAAGTGTTAGGCACTCACCTTACTTGTTGAAACCGGTCTTTTAGACTATAGTGGCCAACATTCATATCACATCATCCAATATGTTATCAATCAATTTGCATGTTGAATTTAATGTGTGTGCATGTGATAAACTCTAATTTAATTTATTAAGTATTGCATTTGAATTGAAAAATAAATTATAGTTAATGTATGTGGATGGTGATATCCTAGGTTCAAGGATTTGAAAGAATTATGAAACAAACATCTTTTTCATGTTTTTGATGTAAATTTAAGATCAAAACTAGTGTTATGCATGAACATGTGATGAACAACAAAGAACATGTGAAGAACACATAATAACATTTAAGAACATTCAAACATATTTAAGGAATTTAAATAATTACTATTATGCTTTAATTTTAAATTCTCATCATGGCAACATAAAAAACAATTAGGGAAATGGATTATACCTTTATGCAAGATTCATACGATGAAAAATAAATTATAGTTAATGTATGTGGATGGTGATATCCTAGGTTCAAGAATTTGAAAGAATTATGAAACAAACATTTTTTTCATGTTTTTGATGTAGATTTAAGATCAAAACTAGTGTTATGCATGAATATGTGATGAACAACCAAGAACATGTGAAGAACACATAATAACATTTAAGAACATTCAAACATATTTAAGGAATTTAAATAATTACTATTATGCTTTAATTTTAAATTCTCATCATGGCAACATAAAAAAACAATTAGGGAAATGGATTATACCTTTATGCAAGATTCATACGATGGAGGAAGAGACTCTTGGTGGAGGTCCTAAGGGTGGAGGAAAAAAAGAGTTAGGAAAGGGAGAGTGAGTCTCACTCAATATCTTGAATCTTAGAAAGACCAAGATATGACAAGACTACTCTACTTCACTAGAACTCAAGAGAGGAGAAGAGAGGGGGTTTTTGTGTGTCTTGGAATAGAAGAGAGTGGGGGTTTATATAGTAGTGGTAGACAAAATATGAACGGAATGTCATTTAATGAAGGTTGACAAAGAATCATGAACCTAGACCTTATTTTAGCTTTTGAGAGAATCTGGTGCATTAAATGTAGAGATTGGTGGGAGTGAGGAGCAAGCAAAATTCGGTTTTCCCGTATTGTAACAGCCTGTAGAGCCAACTTCAAAAAATCATATCTTACTCTATTCTGATCGGAATTGTCTTGTTCTTGTGCTCAAATTGAAGCCTCGGGTGTCTAGTTTCTGGGAAAATTAACATTATTTATAGATTCAAAATATCCTGAGAGATATCAACGAAATGGTGAGCAGAAGTCATTTGATAGAAAAATAATTTCAGCACAATTAACATTAATAGGTTCCAAATTAGTTTCCAATTAACATTAATAGGCTCCAATCACTCCCATTTCAGACTTAATTAGTTCCAAATTTACTCTAATTAAAAGATAATTGCACAAATTACTCATTGAATAATTAATGTTTGACTATCTAATTAATTAAGTGTGTGCAAGCTTACCATAAAATGTAGTCCTAGCCAATCAAATTATGACATGTCATTAATCTCAAATTGATTATAATTATAACTAATTGGAATCAATTGTTCATAATCACATATAGTCAGACTCAATTTGTGATAGTGCATCTCAGCTATTAAAACTTGATTTGATGATAACTTTCAATCTAATGGTCCGATTAGGGTTTACGACCAATCGATTTGATTGTTACAACATCAAGATCATTTTAGTGAAATGAGATTAAGGATCTAATGACTAGAATCAAGATGCATATTTCTAAGGTGAAATTACCCTTTTACCCTCTATGTGAGGTTAAATGCGGGTTGCAAAATGAGGTGTCAACACTTTCCTTTACCAAAGATCGACCAGTTAGTTGATTCAATGGCAGGACAAGAACTACTAATGTTTATGGATGCCTTTTTAGGGTACAATCAGATTCGCATGAGAGAAGAATACTAGGAGTAAACAACGTTCGTCACAAGCCAAGAACTCTATTACTACAAGGTAATGCTTTTCGGATTAAAAAACGCTAGGGCCACATATCAAAAGTTGGTGAACCAGATGTTTAGTAAGCAAATCGGGTGGAATGTAGAAGTTTATGTCGATGAAATGCTCTTCAAAAGCAAGACAAACGCAGAATATTTGGATGACCTAAGAGAAACCTTTGACATGCTCCGAAAGTACAAGATGAAGCTCAATCCAGCAAAATGTGCCTTTGAAGTGTAATCAGGAAAGTTCCTTGGTTTCATGGTATCCCAGAGAGGAATAGAAGCCTATCCTAAGAAAGTGAAGGTCATCCTGGAAATGATATCGCCCAAGACTGTGAAAAAGGTTCAAAGATTGACGAGACGGGTCATAGCTTTGAATAGGTTTGTGCCGAAAGTTACAGACAAGTGCTTGCCCTTCTTCAAGACATTTAAGCAAGCTTTTGAGTGGACTGAAGAATGCGCTTTCAAAAACTTGAAGGAGTACTTGATGAGACCACCACTCCTGAGCCCGTTAGTAAAGGGAGAAGACTTTTTTCTGTATCTTGCAATCTCTCAAATAGCAATGAGTTCAGCCTTGATTAGGGAAGAAAATAGGATGTAGATACCAGTGTATTACTGCAGAAGCAAAATAACCTCGTCTATAGAAGGTAACATTTGCATCGATTGTAGCATCGAGGAAGCTTCGTCCGTACTTCCAGACACATTCGATCATTGTCATGATGGACCAACCCATTAAGAAGGCCAAGAATAAACCCAATGCAGCCGGGTGCCTAGTGTAATGGGCCGTCAAGCTTAGTCAGTTAGACATCGAGTACAGACTTCGGTCACCGATTAAAGCACAGATATTGGCAGATTTCATTGCTGAATTCACTTTTTCAGGTGACGACCAAACATAGTTTTGGATAGTCCAAGCTTATGGATCATCCATTAAAGAATTGGGAGGCGTAGGAGTCGTCATGATATCTTCAAAAAAGGACGTCCTCAAATATGAAGTACATATTTAGTATCCAGCCACAAATAATGAAGCAGAATATGAGGCAATAATCACTAGCTTAAAACTAGCCAAAGCTGTGGGCGTTAAAAGCTTAGTGATCAAAAGCGACTTCAAGCTCATCGTCGAACAAGTGAACCATGAGCATGAAGTAAAGAAGGAACGGATGCAGAAGTACCAAAGATTAGCCATCCAGATGACCAGTCATTTTGATGAAATTAAGTTCATCCAAGTGCCAAAAGAAGAGAATTCAGAAGCAGATGAGGTTGCTTGGGTAGCCTCATCAAAATAACAAACCCAAAATGAAGGCTTGATGATAGAAATACAAGCTTTGCATGTAGATTCCAAAAGCACTTGGATGGCCCCAATCCTTTCATACATTCAAGGAGAGAAATTACTAGAAGATCCTGATGAAGCTAGGAGAACCAAGGTCTGATAAGTAAGATTCACCATCCTCAATGGCCAATTATAAAAACGTGGGTATGCATAGCCATACCTCAAGTGCTTAAACCCATAAGAAGCAAATTACGCACTCAGAGAAAATCACAAAGGAATTTGCGGAAACCACTCGGGTCCAAGTTCATTGGTAAACAAGGTTGTTAGAGCCGAGTACTTTGGCCAACAATGTAGAAAGATTTATAGATACCGTATTTTGTTCACCCTCGATTTGCACACCAGACCTCAAAAATCTCAAAAATATTAAATTTCTTCCACGAAGCTGCCGAAACATCTAGATTGACATGGCACAACCCATTTGGACATCGGAGCACTTAAAGCACTATTTCAGATCAAATTGACCAAAATGTCCCTGGTCAACCTTGGGTTGATCGAAAGTCAAAGTTGGTCAAAATCATTCCAAAACAACCTTTTTCATGCTTCTATATCAAACCCGAGCTGCTTGGTGATTTTCGTCATCTTTGACCAAGTTTGACCCGAGGTTGACTCTCGGGGACATTAAAAACCCTAATTTTGATTCGACTATCAGAATGGGTTGAAACCAACATCATTGAAAAGATTATTGCATTCCTTTTCCAATGACTCTTCATGGGTCGAAATTGGAGTTAAAACGGTTTAGATATTTTTGAAAATCGTGCATAGTGCATCAGCTCATTTCCCGAGGCCAAACTTTTGATCCGACCATTGGATTTTCAAGTTCTTTAGTGTTCCAGACACTATACATCTAGACCTTTCTAGGGATAACAAGATTAGCCCAATCCAAGCCCAAGAAGGCCTTTATCAGATCAAAAAAGACGAAATTGAGTAATTTTAAAGCATTTCCTAAGTTGATTCTCTTTCTTTTCCTCTCTAAATTATCTCCCAAACACATCAAAAAACCTTTGATTCCTCTCTTCTCTCAACAATCAAGAGGTAGTGTTCTTGTACTCTTTCTCCTCTCCTTGGTCTTAGGACATTGGATTTGAGGCTTAAAGGGTGTAGATGTAGCTTTTTAGCTACAATCTACACTCTTTGCTTTATCTTGCTTTATAATATGCTCTATTGCTTTCCCAAGCATATCTTTATTTTATCTTGCTTCCTAGCATGTTTTATAGCTTTCCCAGCAGGTCTCCTTGCTTTTTGCCATGTTTTAATGCTTTAATGATGTTGGTTTAGCCTTCTTGGGCTAGGATATGCCTAAATTCCATGTTTGTGCTTAGATCCATATGCCTAGGTGCTCTTTTCCATTGTTTATGCTTAGATCTATTTGTTTATGTGCTCCTTGCCATGCTTATGCTTAGATCTACTTGTTTATGTGCTCCTTACCATGCTTATGCTTAGATCTATATCTTTGTGTGCTCTATGCCATGTTCATGTTTCTAGATCTACATGCTAGTTGCTATGCCATGTGCTTCTAAAGCCTTTTTATCTCTTGTTATCCCTTTTTCTTGTGTTTTGGCCCTTTAGGTAGGGTGTAGATCTATATCTTGTGGTCTAGGCCTACATCTATACACCTAGGCCTATATCAAAGGGTTTAGATCATTTCCATTATGCACGTGTATGCTTACTTGCTTCTATACTTTATATTCATGTTTGCCTGTCTAGATTTAGGCTTTGTCGTGCTTTGTGCCCTCCGTGGGCTTATGCTTGTCAGTCTTTGAGGCCACTTACTTGTGTGGTTGCATTCGCCCCTCTTATGGATTGTTTGGGTGTTACCACTTGTGAGATACACCTCCGTGGCGTTGGTTTGCTTGATGCATACCCTTTCTCCGCTTCATGTGATGTTGTTATGCTTGTTTTGCTTGCTTTGTGCCACCCGTTTGGCTTTTCTTTGCTTCTTTGCATCTTTGCACGCTTGCCTACATGTTCATACATGAGTCTGTGTGTTGTCCATACTTTCATCTAATGGAACTATGGACATCCGATTCAAACCTACGTTTTTCCTCTTAGGACACTCTCTTTTGTTTGATAACATGTTTGTTTGCCCCCGTTTGGCTTTCCCGTTGATAGCTTGTCTTTTAGCATGCTTTCCTTCTACTTGTTTCTTTGCTTGTCTGCTAGCTTGTTTCTTTTGTCATTGCATGTACACGCATGGAGCACGGACACTTGGAGCAAGGGTGCGACCTCCTAGGCACAAGCAAAAAGGGCAAGGATGCGAGCAAGAAGACGCAAGCCCACAAAAGGCAATGTTCAGTAGATTAGGAGGCTTAGCCTCCCCAAGTGGTTATATCTTTCTCCCTCTCTCTTAGCCTTTTCTCTAGAGCATTGTATTAGGGTTCTCCCTCTCCTTGTACCCTTTATCTTTTCTTGCTCCTTGCTTGGGCCTCATTTCCTGGGTATGGCAATGTCTGTTTTACATTTCCTGTACCTTGCCGGGCCATACCCTTGGAACGTTGGCAATGTCTGATTACTTTCCTGCTCTGTGTGATAACATTGTGCATGATGCATGTATATATATATATATATATATACTTGCGTATGTGTGGGTGATCGTGCATTTTGTATGATGGACCCTTGTGGCTACGTGAGTGAACCTCTCTAGCCATGAGTGCTCTTAACCTTGTGGCATAAGTATGCGCTCAAGGCATTTGCTACAGGTGTAAATTCATGTCATATTATGTGCAAAATCACCACGGTGTGATCGTCCAGCTCCATGTCACCAAGTGATATCAGTTTCCCTGTGTATGCGACATGCATCAATGTGCTCAATGCTTTGAGAGGCTCCAGCTCGTCCTAGCATAAGCATGTTGGCACACATCGTACACACAGGCATAAAACCCTGTCGGTGTGCCATAGCGCACCAAACGCGAAACTTTTTCGGATTTTTGCTGTGAAAATAGGGCATCCTAATTTCCGTATTCTCATGGAAAAAGCTTAGAGAGGATAGCATTTTGTGTGCTATGACGCACACGAGGTGAAGCGTTGCCGGATTTCCGCCACGAAAATAAGGCGAAATTCTGCCGAATTTTTGCCACGAAAATAAGGCGAAACGCAACGATTCCAAACACACTAGGGAAGCATCGGTCGAGACCACACCCTTTTCGAATTCAAACCTCAAAACCCAATTCACTTAAAGCCTTGAAAGCTAATGCTAATAGCTTGTTTTCAACTGCCAATGTCCTTAAATTATGATTTTACTAAAACAAAGGATTATCTATGGACAAGCATTGTGGGGTGCCTAACACCTTCCCCACACATGACCAGGCTTCCAAACTCAAGAATCAAGATTTTTTACCCATGCACATTAGATTAGGAAAAATGCCATTTTTTCTTAGCCTAGGATTTGTAATAAAATCAAATAGAGTTAGGTGACTAATCACACCTTAGGAAAACCCAATGATTGGTGGCAACTTCATTTACTCTTGGTAATTTTCTTAAAATTGACTCATATTCTAGTCACCTACCAGAGGTACAACCTTCCTCCACAGCACTCGAGCTCCGAGCTATGTATGCACGTGCATACCCCCTCCTCCCGAAAGAAAGGAGAAGCGTGCGAGCATTGCTGCGATGGGTGGTCGAACAGCCGCGAGGCATCGATAGACTGACGACTTTGTCGGGGACACTTAGAGAGTTTAGCCTATTGAGCTTTTGATAAGATCTTAATCTTTGGACATTGGCTTTCAAAAACATTGAAATTGGCATTAGCCTCCATAGCTTTCCTTTTGAAAAATGTTTTTACTATATCCTAGCAAACTATTTTCAAAACTCAAAAATGTTTTCCAAAAATGTCTTTCAAATGGTTTTCCAAGAACCGGCTTTAAGGTATTTTTGTATGTGTGAAACTTTCCTGCTTTCCTAAAGCATGCCTTACAGCTTTCCTTCACATGTACAAACCTAGGATAGTAGACTTAATTTCTGCTACATCTTTATCTGTGCATATATTTGTTGTGCTTAGAAAGTCTTTCCCATTTCATTTCAAAATGCATGACATCACCCCTCATATTGGGTCGAACCTGGACTCAGCATTGAAGGCAAATGCTAGATGTGTATACCTTAGATAGTTATTGGATGCCGAATCTTAGGCTTTTCTTGGGTCTATGGGTGGACCAAATTATGTTGAAAAGGCCCCCTTGATCCGCTCTATCCCATAACTTCTATGAAGGGAAGGATTAGATTAACGAGGTCCCCCCTAAGAATAGGACCAACTTACCAGTTAAGCCGTGTAAGCATCCAAGCCTAGGATAGGATATCCTTCATAGGATTGCTTTCAAAAATGTGACAAGGGGAAAGTGTCCAGTTTCCAATTGCAGGGTCGCCCTTTTGCTTGTTTCAAAGAGTTGTGCTCTACTCTAGGTTCTATCCATCTTGTTTACACTGCATCTATAATTAATCCCTAGGGAAAAGCAACCTCGTTGCTTGCACATTAGATCATACCCAATCCCTAAGGATTTCCAACCCTACAAGGGCTTGCATGCATACACTAATGGCTTTATCATATAAATGTGTACAGATAAAATTTGTGGCAAGTAGCCAAAACTCTGCACCAAAGAGGACAGTGCCAAGAATTCAAGATCTTCTCTAAGAAGGCAAGGCCATCCAGAATGAAGCCTCTTCATTGTAAATTTAAATTTCTTTGTATTGTAAAAGGCTCACTGTTGGAGCCATTGTTTATAGCCCATGTTCTAAGGGCATTGTAAATAGCCAACGTTTTGTAAAAGCATTGCTTTCTATGCAATCAAAAGAGAAGGGTCCATCCTACAATTTCAAGCACGATATGAAAGTTCTGGTTACTTGCCAAGCCTTTGCACCACTATAGAAACTCACCATGATAAAAACTCGATCAAGGGTCCAAGCCAATATTTTCAAAAATGATAGGTGCATTTTTAATGACCAAGAACCTAAACTAACTTCGTCTTTGTTTTGTATTTCCACGTTGTCAAATTTTCAAATGTACCCCACTTCTTTTCCATCCCATTCTTTTCCTTTCCAGGATTTTAAAGAGAAAAGATTGCTCAAAGGAAACAGTCTAAGTTACCATCACATCGTGATCCTATCATCACTAGGTCTCGTGCTAAAGAGATGTCTACTAGTGGTCCTTCCCCCATTGAGGAAAACACTTATGAGATTGCTCTCTTGAAAGAGCAGATGGCCGAAATGATGCTGTAGACACTCAATTTTACTCCCATAATTTAATCTTGGAAGATGACTGAAATGATCACTCTAAATACCCAAAAAAATCATAATTGCATTTCATGCATTAAATCATTCATCACATGTCATAAACATGATCTTGAGACTCTAACGATCGCGACGATATGCCCAATTTCGAAATCGGACCGTCGGATTGAAAGATATCACAAGATTAAGTTTTCACGGTCTGCATGCATTTTATGTGGGTGAAGCTGGTCACGTGTGATTAATTGAAATTAATTCTGATTGGTCAATAATTAAAATTAATTAAATAATTTATGTGATTAGCTGTTGGATTTAATAAAAAATAAGCTAGGTTGCATAGGAATAAAATGGATAATAAGATAATAAGAGAGTTGTTGATAATTAAGGTTTTTTTTTTTTTTTTTTTTTTATAAATAATTATCTTTTAGATAATTATTATTTTAAGGATCTGATTATCAAATTAAAAGGATTTATTTTAGAATACAAGTTTAAGATACGTCCAAGTGCAATTCTTGACTCAGAAAATCCCTAAAAAAGAGTCCAAATTGAACTAAAAGAGGAGAATTGGCCCAGCACTCTAGGAGTGCCGATCGGTACATGGCAAGTGCTGATTGGCACTTCCGCAGTGCCGATTGGCACAACCTCGAGGTTCGGCCCAGAAACCTTCAGATCAAGCTAAAACACATTAGATTTGATATTTTAGGGATAAAATTCAACCTGACTCGGGCCTGCTGATTTTCTAAGCAACCTTAGCTTGTTTTTTAAGTACAATACCTCTATAAATACAAAATTAAAATAAGAAATCAGCACCCCTTTGCTCTTAACGTAAAAGAAATTCTAGAAGTTCAACTTTAGGACTTCCTTTTCTGTTAAGTACAATCTCTTTAGGACTTAGAGAGACTCACCCTCTCTCTAACTCTAAAGCGATTTCCCCATTCCCTTGTAAAATTCATTGATGCATTGATGCATGTAAGTTTCCATCTTTTTATCTACATGTTCATGTAACTGATTCAATTCTCCAAGCTTTCCCTAAAATGTTCTTTCTTTTGTTTGTTTTGATTTTTTTTTTTCTAGTGATTATATTATGAATGTCTGTTTATATGTATGTGTATTGTTCATGTAGTTATGTAATGCATATGATTAAATCCTAGATCTATTTCTTTATGTAAAATAAAATCAGGTCTAAATTAATTTTCAAAAACCTTATTGTTTTCCTAAAACAAAAATTAGATTTGAATTTATTTTTAAAACTTCTTTTGTTTTTCTAAAACAAAAATCAGATCTGAATTAATTTTCAAAACCTTATTTTCTAGTGAATCTTGTATTATTTCGTCCTCCTTTGGAAAAGTGCTTTCTATGGGTTTTTATAGTGGTAAAATAGGGGTGTGTGGCGGCTCTCAAATGATGTGGGATTCGCTTTACACGAATTTATGTCCAAAAAGGCTTTCCTTTTATAGTTTTTGGAACCTTAGATGCGTGCGCATACCCTAAGTATGCGTACACATGCTTTAAGTGTGTGGGCACATACGGGTGTGTGTACACACACTTAGGGTTTCCTGCAACATTTTTTCTCTAAAAATAAGTTATATTTTTCCATAAATAATTCCTCAAGTAAAGATTTTACAAGATTGGACCCTAAATCAACCTTGGGCCTTAGAGTAATGTTGTCATTGGGGAACGGTAGCTCAAGTCATTAGGGGTATAAAATGAGGTGTCTACAATATGGTCTTTATCTTTTGTTAAGAAAGGGACAAGCATTCACATTGTTAGATAGCTCAAGCTTTATAAGCTTTTTTCTTGTTTTCATATTTTACAGTTATAGACATAAAAGTCGTGCAAGGCACTATCAAGTTCAAAGTAGTGCAAAGTCTTTTATCAAAAAAAGAAAAAGAAAGAGAAAAGTAGTACAAAGTCCTAGATAGTTAGAATCTTAGAGAGAGAGAATTTTAAGAACTTAAGTTAAGGGCAAGAGGTGAGAGAGAGACAAAGACTTTCCAACAGCTTATGGCTATTGGGTTGGTTGGCGACACCTACTGTCTAGTGAGACTTAAGAGGCGAGAGGCGAGAGAAAGAGTTAAGGTGAAAGGAGAGAAAAAAAGAAAGAATATATATTATATAGTAGCCTTGACCTAGCAGAAAACGACTATGTTTGGTGCCTTTTTTTTTTTTTTTTTTTAATATTTTTTTTCAAAACCAAGAGAAATGACGTCATTTTTATGCATTTGTTTATTAAAAAAAAATAATGATACAGCAAAATGACACTGTGTTAATCCATATATTCGTTGATTCCACCGCACTAGCGTCGGACTGCCTTTCGCCTTCCACTTGCCAGCCTCGACTTAGTCAGTCGGTCCCACCAGTGGTGTAGCTACATCGGCGTTGGTCGGTTTTGTCAGCTCCGGTATTGGTTTGCACACTCCTAGTTCTAGGTGTTTAAATTTGAAACACTCTTCAACACTAAAATTTGTGTATATTTTAAATTGTCATTTTTTATATAGAATACAAAGAAAGAACAAGTTGAAAATTATTATTTTTTAGGGGAAAAGAAATAGAAAAGCCTTTGAGCACGCGCTCATAAGGCTAGTGTGTGTGTGTGCGCGTGTATGTGTGTGTGTATATATATATCTTTGTGTCAAAAAAAGAAACATCAAAAGTTAGAAGTTAGGAGAATATCATATATATTTTATTATTATATGTGTACAGTGGGTGTAAAAAAAAACACCGTGAAGGTAATGCCTAGGTAGATGACAAACACAATTAATTTATGAAAAACAAAAGGGCAAGAATTTCACAATGGGAGATCTAAACAATTGATTGAAAAATGATAAGGAGCAAACAAGCTATTATTGATATATAAAAGGTTTCCTGAGGTACAAAAGGTTGGATTGTAAACTAAAAACTCTAAGTCATATTCTGCTGTTACAATTTTCTCTCTCTTGTTCTTCTCTAAGTCTTCTCTCTCAATTTTTTTTAACCCCTGTTGTACCTCCTCTCCTTTTATAGGCATTTACCCCCTTCCCTCTCTCCCTAGTTGGATTGTTTCCAGCTGGATTCGGGGGATACTTGTCCCATCACCCATCTACTCTGCCATTCTTTTATCATGAAATAGGACTTTTTGGGGGTGTCTTCACTGTTGTCAATTAGCATTTAATGTGGAAGAGATTTGGTTGAGAACATCTCATTAATGTAGAGGTGACTGCCTCTGTGGTCCTTATCTCTTCATGGCATTTCCCGAGGCGAGTTTGATGACGGTGGCATCTTGGACCAGAGGGGAACTAGTTACCCATGGTTCCTTGAGTATCTGCTATGGGAAAATCCCTGTTTATTACCTCGATAGGGAGCCTTGGTAATGGTAGCTATCTCAGACATCCATGGAATTTGTTCTTGGGAGTTGTCTTTTATTCTTCAGGTTTCTTTACTCATATTCACATCTTTGGACTGGACCCATTTATTAAGATATGTTCTATTGGGCCTTTGGTTCTCGACTTGAGCTCAAGTTCATCCCCCCATATGCACAATTTTAATTTCATGTGTTGGAAAAGTGAAAAAAATAAAATGACTTCTAGGCTTCTTTTCTAATTGTGATGTATTTAATTATGATTCCAAAATAAGTTTATTTATTTATTTTAAATCTCAATAGATAATAGATAATATCAAATAGATAATTGGATTACACATATATTACTAAATTAAAGTATTTTTTCAACAAATTACTTTTTATTTAGAACAAAATATTTGAATAGCCTTTGGAAGAGGAGTAACTGGGAAAAAAAGTCAAATGAAAAATTAAGAATTAGTGGCCATAAATAATAATAAAAATGTGAACTTAAATACCCTACTAAAAAAAACATTTATTTCTTTCAAAATTTTTAATTATATGCCACGTGTCTAGTATTATGGCAAGCATACTGACATGTACAAATAAATTTTTGACACATGAATTTGTTTGTTCATATCATACCAATTAAATATAGGAAATTGTCATGTGTCATTGCAGTATGCTTTGAAAAAGAATAAATGTCATTGTAGCATGCATCTTTTGGAATCCAACTTTTATAATATATATCATAGATTTCTGGGTCCTCAAGGTATAAATAGGGGTCTCATTCAACAAAGAAGGACATCACTAACCAGGAAACTTATTTAAAGCACATATTAGAGCACTTCAAGAAATCATTAAATTAGGTTCTTAGGAATTTAGTCTCTTAGTCATTTAGGCATGTAAGGAGATCTTAAAATGCTTGTAAGTTTATGTCCTAGTACTTGTATTTGTGAATATTCGGAAGTTTGATGTTTTATGTACATGTTTGTGATAATTTGATTTGTAAGAGTGTCAATTTCGATGCAATTTAGTGTTATTAGGATTGAATTAACTGAATTATTGTGATATGACTTTAATCAAGAAGATTTGCTTTAGTTTAGTTCTAATCGAGATAATTTACTTTGAGCTCTTTAATTTTGAGAAGATGCAATCCAAATTAGTTTTTTTTTTTTTTTTTTTTTTTTGAGAAACCGGACCCTAAGGCCCTATGATATTAAAAACATAACAAAGAGAAATTACAAAGAGTCACGAGTGACAAGGGGAGCTATATCATCAGGGGTGGTGTTGTGCCAAACCTGTAGCTCACTACCAGACTTAGAACTTCTGGCTAAACAGTGGGCAACTAAATTGCCTATACGTTTTACATGGGAAAAACAACAAGACTGAAAATCACTAGCTAAGAACAGGACGTCTTGAATCACATGGCCATACTCTGGGTGAGATGAGTCCTTCAGCCTAAGTGCATATATAATCACCTCAGCATCACCCTCCACAATGCATTGCACAACCCCAAGATCCTTAGCAAAAAGCAATGCCTTATGGCAAGCAAGAAGTTCAACAATTGCTGCAGAGGAAGGCATCAAGATTCGCTGGGACAAAGCACTGATAACTGCCCCTGTAGAGTTCCAAACAACCACACCGATTCCTGCACATCCCAACTCCTTGAATGTGGCTCCGTCAAAATTAATTTTGAGGTGGGGTGCGAGTGAAGGGTTCCACCTAGCTGTTCTAGTCACAACTGAAGAGACCATAGGCTGTGATACCTGAGCTGTATGGAAGTCATGAAGAAGAGTGGCAGCCTTGGCATGAATCCTGCCCAGAGCAACAGAAGGTTCCCCAAGCCTATCCTAGTTTCTCTTACTCCAAACCAGCCAGAAATAAATAGCTAGTAGATTTGGATCAATACGTTCCTTCATCAAGAAAACCATACCCAACAAATCAGAAAAGTCATTAAATTTGTACCTGAGGAGCTTGGTTAACATCTCATCATTCGACTAGACAGCCAAGAGAGAGGGACAAGACCAAAGAGCATGGATTGTGTCTTCAGTACCAGATTTACATCTCGGGCAAAGGGTTGTGGTCACAACCTTACGGCGCCATAAATTGTATAGGGATGGGACTGCATTGTGTGCCGCTCTCCACAGCATATGTTTCACTTTGTGGGGTATTTGTAGACCCCAAATTCCATTCCATAGCCTGTGGGATTTTTCTAGATTAGAGCAGCTTGGTCTTTTGCTTCTATCAACATCAGAGAGCAAATGATAGGCACTCCAAGTCGAGTAGATCCCATTGGGGGTTGGGAACCACACTTGTTTATCAGGAACATTCTGACAGTTGAGGGGGATGCCCAGGATCGTGGTTGCTTCATGCGGTAGGAACTCACTCCTAATTAAGGCAGCCCTCCAGGCATGAGTGTCCTCATTGATGAGCTCACTTACTTTAGCTTCTGGTGGTAACGTGGCACTGGGGGACACCATCCTTGCAGCTGGGCTCTTTGGCAACCACCTGTCCTCCCGTATACGAACTGATTGACCATTGCCTATTCTCCACCCCGACCCCAAGTCAATTACCTGGCGTGCTTGTAGGAGGCTCTTCCAGGCAAAAGAACATTTGTTTGAGCTAAAACAGTCCATAACCGAGCACTTAGGGAAAATTTTGGCTTTGAAGACTTTATGCAGCAAAGTGTCCTCACAAGTGTGAATTCTCCAGATTTGTTTAGCCAAGAGAGAGTCATTGAATTTACTAAGCTCGCGGAAGCCCATACCTCCGATATTCTTTGGGAGACATAACTTCTCCCAGTTCACCCAGTGGATTTTTCTTTGCTCTCCCTTATATCCCCACCAAAATTTCCTAATCAAGGACTGAATTTCATTTATAAGGCCTTTAGGGAGTTTAAAGCATGACATAGTGTATGTAGGGATCGCTTGGATAACTGCTTTTATAAGAATCTCATGGCTCGCCTGCGATAGCAATTTTTCCTTTCACCCTTTAAGCTTCTTCCAAATTCTCTCTTTAATCAAGCTAAAGGATTTCTTTTTGGCCTGACCAACTAAGGAAGGTAGGCCCAAATATTGTTCGTAACGCTGAGTTGCCGGAACTCCTAGAAAGTTAGAGATTGCTGCACGGGTTCTATGGGGTGTGTTTGAGCTGAAAAAGATGTTGGTTTTACCCCTGTTTATATTCTGCCCAGATGCTTGCTCGTACAGCTGGAGGAGTGATTGGATTTGGACATATTCAGTAATAGTGGCTCTACAAAATACCAAGCTGTCATCCGCGAACAGAAGATGTGAAATCTTTGGACCAGAAGCACATATAGAGACCCCCCGTAGAGCACCGTCAACTTCAGCCTTTGTAAACAGGGCATGTAAACCTTCGGTGACCAATAAAAAGAGGTATGGGGATAGTGGATCACCCTGGCGAAGTCCTCTTTCTAGAGTGATTAGGCCGTGGGGTTGACCGTTCAATAAGATGGAGTATGTAACAGATCGAATACAGCCTGAAATGAGAGAAATCCATCTCGGGCTGAAACCCAACCGCAACATAATTTTTTCAAGGAAGACCCACTCCACTCGATTGTACGCCTTGCTCATATCCAGCTTCAGTGCCATGTACCCCAGCTTCCCAGTTCTTTTTGTTTTCAAATAATGGAGAGTCTCGTGGGCAATTAAGATGTTGTCGGTGATCAACCGCTCTGACATGAATGCACTTTGTTTCTCTGAGATCAGTTTTGGTAGCAATGGTTTTAGGCGATTGGCGAGGACTTTTCCAACGAGCTTGTAAAGTACATTACACAAGCTTATTGGTCTGAAATCAGTAACCCTTCTCAGACTATGAATTTTTGGAATGAGAGTTAGAAAGGTATGATTGAGGTCGTTAGGGATAGTACCTGAGTTAAGCACAGCTAGGACTGCTCCTGAAATATCATGGCCAACCTTACTCCAAAATTTCTTATAGAACATGGGTGGAAGCCCATCCGGACTAGGGGCAGTGTTAGAATCCATTTGTTTAAGAGCAATCTGAACTTCACATGCCTCAAAAGGACAAAGCAAATCCTCATTCATAGAACTAGAAACCCTCGGCTCCACCCCATTGAGGACTTGGTCAAATTGTGTGGGGTTAGACGAAGCAAAAAGGTTCGAGTAATATCGGATTAGGAGCTCCCCAACTTGTTCTTCCTCCTCCACCCACTCTCCAAATTCATTTTCAAGGCCTGAGATAAAGTTTTGTTTATTTCTCTCTGTAGCCCGACAATAAAAGTATTTCGTATTCTGATCCCCATGCCGAAGCCATTCAGTTTTTGACCTTTGATTCCACATACATTCCTCCATTCCACATACATTAACTAAATTGGATCTAAAAAATACGATTTAGTTAAGTAGGCTAGTAGTGTAATTTAGTAGTTTTAGGAAGTCCTAGTAAGTTAGGTGGTTCCAAACCTCAGACCCTAGTCTACGAGGTCAAATAACATTTCGAACTAGTATAGTTACCTTGAGAACCATCTTGAGGTAATAGCAGCAAAGGGATAACCATCTTGAGTAACCTGAAAAGGTAATTAATTATATATATAATATATATATATATATATATAATTTTTTTTTTTTTTTTGGTTTCAAACAGTTTCTATATGGTCAAAGTGGATAGCGATTTATTTTCTATACTACTATTTAAGGGGCTTCCCTGGTTAGGATTCCTCAATTTTGATATCCAAAATACCTTTAAATTTACCAGTTTGTAAAACTTAAATATTAGGATTAAATATGTATAATTACTTATTTTAAAAAATCCTATATTTTAGCCAAAAAAAAAAAAAACAGTTTTTTTTAAACCACATTTCTAACACACATTAGTAGCCAAGCATAATTAAAAAAAAAAAAAAATTCAAATCCCACGTTCAGGATTTATTTTTAAAACTCATCCAAAATTTTTGGGAAAAAAAAAAAAAAACCTGAACTAATTTTTTTCTCTTACCAAAATTTTTGGCTTTAATTTTTTAAAACTTATCCAAGCTTCATTATCTTTTCTTTTTTTAAAAATCTGAACTAATTTTTTTTTTCTCTTACCAAAATTTTCGGATTTAATATTTTAAAAACTTATCCAAGCTTCATTATTTTTTCCTTTAAAAAAAAATACACTCTTAACGGTTTTTTGCCACTTTTCCACTAACCCACAATCCTGCGATTTTTTTTTTCTTTTTTAAAATTTTTTTAAACAACCTCACGTTTCCTTTGGTTTGTTCAAAATTCAAATAATGCTTATGTTCTATTTGAACTCAACTGACTTCTTTTTTTACGTCCTATGCGGTTGAAAAAAAAAACCTATACATCCTTAACCATAGAGATATGCTAAAAAATTCTCATAAATATTCCTATAAATATTAGGATAGAGAACAAATATGTGTTTCCACCATCTCAAACTTCCCCCTCAAAAGAGTAGCGACATACTCAATGTTCTCAAACGGCTCAAATTTTCTCACAAAAAATTCGGACAAAATGGGCAAATGCCTTTTTTGCGCAAATTAAACAACATTTTGCCCAATTTTCCAAATTAATTAGGGAAATGCCCCTCTTTTGAAACTCGATTTTCTCAAAATCGAGTTAAGCCCTATAGTGACATTTTAAGGAGCCTATAGTGACATTTTAAGGAGCCTAAAGTGGCGTTTCGAAACTCGAGCTCCATGAACTCAAGTTATAGGTAAAAAAAATTACCTATAACTTGAGTTCATGGAGCTCGAGTTTCAAAATGCTACTATAGGTCCTTAAAACATCACTATAGGCTCATTAAAACGCCACTATAGAGCTCCAGAATTTTTTTTTTTTAAACTCGATTTTGAGAAAATCGAGTTTTAAAAGAGGGGTATTTTCCTAATTAGTTTGGGAAATTGGGCAAAATGTTGTTTAATTTGCACGAAAAGGGCATTTGCCCATTTTGGCCCAAAAAATTCTCACAAGGAAAAATGGAGAAGAAAGCGTGAAAGGTTTCAAGAAAAAATTGCTCAAGAAAGTGGAAGAGTATCTCCTGAATTTTTTTGTTTCATTTGATTTAGTAATTATGGTACTTTTTTACTTTTAATTAAAAATTTGAATTTTATTCAATGTTTTTGGCATCTTCCTATAGATCCATAATCGGAGTGCCAAATATTTGTACATAGATTTCAAGTTTCCCCTTATAGAATCATATCAATTTGTTTGTTTGTTTGTTTTGGGTTGAATTTGTTTTAGCTATTGTTTGTTTATTTGTTTTGGCTATTGTTATATAACGCTTACATATAATTTTGTAGTACTATGTTAATGACATCTGTAAGGGCTCAAAATGTAATGGACCCCAGACAATGAAATTTGTAGAGAATGGGTAGGAAGGACTAGGCATATAACAGGCAAACAACGAATTTTAGGGCGGATCCCTCTAAACGAACTAGACTTTCAAGTTTTTGTAAGAAAGATTCTTACTGTGGCTAAATTTTTCAGACCATCTCCTTTATCATTTTGGACAAGTGTTTGGAAGGCACATTGATCCTCGGCTCTCGCCGAGGATCTCCTTTTCCTTTTTTCGGGGGATCCCCCCTGTTGGGAAATCCCTTCGCTCTATATATTGTCTCCTTTTGTTAATCTTAACCGTCCATCTGGCAATAATCTGAGCCTCTAGGCGTAGGGGATTGTCCCATCGTTTGTATTTGCAGGCTTTATGTCAGGTCAAAGCCGCATTTGCAGGCTTTATACTAGTTGAAGTGACTGATGCCTTTGGCTTTCAGGTCACTTTGTCATTAAAGTGGTCAGAATGTTGGTGAGATATATTCAAAAAATATGGGATATTTTCCCTTTTAATGAGGTCGGCGTGCCGAGGACAGGTCATCCTCGGCGCGGCCTTTGGATGACATGGGCCTTTCCCGTTGTCCTCGGCCTTTACATTGTCCTCGGCGCGGGCCTTGGGCCATATGTAGTGGGCCGAACGTGGTTAGTGTAGTAGGGCCCCACAATAGCCCCTCAAAATTCTGCTACACGTCCCCCAGGGCGGGGAGGAGGATTTTGATTTCCTCGGCGCTTTTTCCTTTTTTGTGCACGGGGTTTGTCCGAGGATGGGTAGGTTTGGGCCGTTTATACTATAGCGCCCAATTTCCCATGATTTCCGTCCCCGATGGGGTTCATCATTTAGCGCCTAAGGGGTTTGGATTGTACTTAGTTTCGGACTCGTAGCTCATACAGGCACCTCGGCTCCGATCAGCGTTTGTATTGCCTCGTAATGACTGATTCCCATAGAGGTTTGGGTCTGACGTTTGTACATGACCTTGATTTTTCTTAGCGTTTAGTTTTTATGGGGAGATTTTCTTCCTGCTGACCTGAGGTCTTTGACCACGCAATGCTTTAAGCTTTGTTTAGTGCTCGATTTTCTCATTTTATGCCTGGTTTCCCCTGAGGCTTGGGTCCGAGGACCATGCAATGCCTTGGTTCTGTCCAGCTCCTAGTTTTCTCTTTTAATAATCATCTGAAGTATCTGGTTTCCCCATGAGGCTTGGGTCCGAGGACCATGCAATGCCTTGGTTCTGTCCAGTACCTAGTTTTCTCTTTTAATAATCATCTGAAGTATCTGGTTTCCCCATGAAGCTTGGGTCCGAGGACCATGCAATGCCTTGGTTCTGTCCAGTACCTAGTTTTCTCTTTTAATAATCATCTGAAGTATCTGGTTTCCCTATGAGGCTTGGGTCCGAGGACCATGCAATGCCTTGGTTCTGTCCAGTACCTAGTTTTCTCATTTAATAATCATCTGAAGTATCTGGTTTCCCCATGAGGCTTGGGTCCGAGGACCATGCAATGCCTTGGTTCTGTCCAGTACCTAGTTTTCTCTTTTAATAATCATCTGAAGTATCTGGTTTCCCCATGAGGCTTGGGTCCGAGGACCATGCAATGCCTTGGTTCTGTCCAGTACCTAGTTTTCTCATTTAATAATCATCTGAAGTATCTGGTTTCCCCATGAGGCTTGGGTCCGAGGACCATGCAATGCCTTGGTTCTGTCCAGTACCTAGTTTTCTCATTTAATCATCTGAAGTATCTAGTTTCCCCATGAGGCTTGGGTCCGAGGACCATGTAATGCCTTGGTTCTGTCTAGTACCTAGTTTTCTCATTTAATCATCTGAAGTATCTGGTTTCCCCATGAGACTTGGGTCCGAGGACCATGCAATGCCTTGGTTCTGTCCAGTACCTAGTTTTCTCTTTTAATAATCATCTGAAGTATCTGGTTTCCCCATGAGGCTTAGGTCCGAGGACCATGCAATGCCTTGATTCTGTCCAGTACCTAGTTTTCTCATTTAATCATCTGAAGTATCTGGTTTCCCCATGAGGCTTGGGTCCGAGGACCATGCAATGCCTTGATTCTGTCCAGTACCTAGTTTTCTCATTTAATTATCTGAAGTATCTGGTTTCCCCATGAGGCTCGGGTCCGAGGACCATGCAATGCCTTGGTTCTGTCCAGTACCTAGTTTTCTCATTTAATCATCTGAAGTATCTGGTTTCCCCATGAGGCTTAGGTCCGAGGACCATGCAATGCCTTGGTTCTGTCCAGTACCTAGTTTTCTCTTTTAATAATCATCTGAAGTATCTGGTTTCCCCATGAGGCTTGGGTCCGAGGACCATGCAATGCCTTGATTCTGTCCAGTACCTAGTTTTCTCATTTAATAATCATCTGAAGTATCTGGTTTCCCCATGAGGCTTGGGTCCGAGGACCATGCAATGCCTTGGTTCTGTCCAGTACCTAGTTTTCTCATTTAATCATCTGAAGTATCTAGTTTCCCCATGAGGCTTGGGTCCGAGGACCATGTAATGCCTTGGTTCTGTCTAGTACCTAGTTTTCTCATTTAATCATCTGAAGTATCTGGTTTCCCCATGAGACTTGGGTCCGAGGACCATGCAATGCCTTGGTTCTGTCCAGTACCTAGTTTTCTCTTTTAATAATCATCTGAAGTATCTGGTTTCCCCATGAGGCTTGGGTCCGAGGACCATGCAATGCCTTGATTCTGTCCAGTACCTAGTTTTCTCATTTAATCATCTGAAGTATCTGGTTTCCCCATGAGGCTTGGGTCCGAGGACCATGCAATGCCTTGATTCTGTCCAGTACCTAGTTTTCTCATTTAATTATCTGAAGTATCTGGTTTCCCCATGAGGCTCGGGTCCGAGGACCATGCAATGCCTTGGTTCTGTCCAGTACCTAGTTTTCTCATTTAATCATCTGAAGTATCTGGTTTCCCCATGAGGCTTGGGTCCGAGGACCATGCAATGCCTTGGTTCTGTCCAGTACCTAGTTTTCTCTTTTAATAATCATCTGAAGTATCTGGTTTCCCCATGAGGCTTGGGTCCGAGGACCATGCAATGCCTTGGTTCTGTCCAGTACCTAGTTTTCTCATTTAATCATCTGAAGTATCTGGTTTCCCCATGAGGCTTGGGTTCGAGGACTATGCAATGCCTTGGTTCTGTCCAGTACCTAGTTTTCTCATTTAATCATCTGAAGTATCTGGTTTCCCCATGAGACTTGGGTCCGAGGACCATGCAATGCCTTGGTTCTGTCCAGTACCTAGTTTTCTCATTTAATCATCTGAAGTATCTGATTTCCCCATGAGGCTTGGGTCCGAGGACCATGCAATGCCTTGGTTCTGTCCAGTACCTAGTTTTCTCATTTAATCATTTATTTTATCTATTTATCCGTGGCCGTTTTTAATTCTTGCCACGTTTTACAGTAAGCATTAAATAATTACAGTTTTCAAGCAGAATAATAATAATAGTAAATGCTGGAGTTGGTAGAGGATAAGACCTTGCCGTGTTTTGCCTCTTCGTTTGGTGGGATTCTTCAGACTACGAAGCGTCTTTTGGGTTGTCCGGGTAAGGCGTTCTGACGCTTCGGTGTCTTCTCGTTTAGTGAGGCGTCTCCTCATTAATGATGGTCATGGATCTACGAGGATCTAACGGTTGGCAAGCCCCTTGGAAGTTGGGGCGGCATCATTGCCTCCGAAAATTTCTCCTTGGGATTTATGGCAGATTGGCACTCATAAATATCCCACCATCTATATAAGACGTTTCCAGGGCAACCTTCTCCTTCACACTTGACAAACGTCCATATCAAATTTCTCCCATAAACACCTTCCCAAAAAGGCTCTGCCAAACACAGCCGCCGGAGCCCTTACGAAGAAGTTGGCCCTTGGAAAGGGCGATCCTGAGGATGCAAAGCCCCTATTAGGAGCCGAGGATGGCACTCCAAGCCTGGCCGCCACGCTGGGAGGGGTGTGTGGGAGATCTGAAGATTCTCCTTCTTTTCAACCTAACCAGAGAAGGAGCCCTCCTCGTCGTCTGGAGGAAGATCTAGGAAGAACGTAACCACCTTCTCTTGGGTACGGGTCACTGACCCCCCGAGCCGGCTGCATTGGGGGTGGGAGGGAAATCAGGCGGAACCCTGAAACGGAGCCGTCCTGTGCCTCTACCTCCTCCGCCCCTAATGCAGCTTTCCTATCTTCAAATCCTTCTTCTCTCTTCTCTCTTTTGCTCTTCAACGAGCCTTCTTCTTTTCTTTCCTCCTCTTGTCCTTCACTTCTTTTCTAATATTTGTTCTTCATCTCTTCCTTTACTCTCTCTTCTCTTATCCACCTTTTGTTCTTCTGCCATCGTTGCTTTCTACCATTTGTTCCTCTGCCGGCTTTGTCAAGCGTCTGCCTTTGTAGTTAGCTTTAGAACAAGCCCCCTGGGCATTACTTGTAAAAGATGTAATCTTTTTTCATATATGAATAAAAGAAGTAGACTTATCTTACGTGTTGTCTTTTTTTTTTTTTTTTTTTTTTTTTTTTTTTTTTTTTTGCACTTGTTTCTTGTTGTTGTAGACTGCCGGATGAATATTGTTGCTAAAAACTGTATGGATCTGCATCTTTTCTCGATTGATTTGTCGTTTTGTTTTCTTTACGTCGTGCCGCTAATGCACAAGTCCTTCCCACAGACGGCGCCAATTGTAAGGGCTCAAAATGTAATGGACCCCAGACAATGAAATTTGTAGAGAATGGGTAGGAAGGACTAGGCATATAACAGGCAAACAACGAATTTTAGGGCGGATCCCTCTAAACGAACTGGACTTTCAAGTTTTTGTAAGAAAGATTCTTACTGTGGCTAAATCTTTCAGACCATCTCCTTTATTATTTTGGACAAGTGTTTGGAAGGCACATTGATCCTCGGCTCTTGCCGAGGGTCTCCTTTTCCTTTTTTCGGGGGATCCCCCCTGTTGGGAAATCCCTTCGCTCTATATATTGTCTCCTTTTGTTAATCTTAGCCGTCTATCTGGCAATAATCTGAGCCTCTAGGCGTAGGGGATTGTCCCATCGTTTGTATTTGCAGGCTTTATGTCAGGTCAAAGCCGCCTTTGCAGGCTTTATACTAGTTGAAGTGACTGATGCCTTGGGCTTTCAGGTCACTTTGTCATTAAAGTGGTCAGAATGTTGGTGAGATATATTCAAAGAATATGGGATATTTTCCCTTTTAATGAGGTCGGCGTGCCGAGGACAGGTCATCCTCGGCGCGGCCTTTGGATGACATGGGCCTTTCCCGTTGTCCTCGGCCTTTACATTGTCCTCGGCGCGGGCCTTGGGCCATATGTAGTGGGCCGAATGTGGTTAGTGTAGTAGGGCCCCACAACATCAATATAGATGCTGTGCAAATACAAGAGAGTGGCAATGGAAACTCAAGAAAGTGGGATTTCTAGCATTAAGTTCCACTTTAATTTTTGTACCAAATGGTTAAACAAACATATTTTTATACCAATTGTTTAAACAAACATATTTTTTTGTATGAACCGTCCCATTTGTTTTCAAAGTGTTACAATATTATATACAGCTTTGTATCGAGTGTTCAGAGATTTCAATTCCATTTTAGATTTTGTGTCAAGTATTACTTTATTTTATAATTACTATAGCATGGATGGAGTTTTACTTTAATTTTTGTACCCAGTATTTTTGCATTAAATATTTCAATAGATTTCACAGTGTTACAATATATTTTAATTCTTTTATGGAGTGTTTCAACAGATTTTAGGTGCATTATAGTTTTTGTGAGAAGTATTACTTTATTTTAAAATTTCTTTAAATTCATTTAAAATTATTTTAAGTCCACTTATGAAATTAAATGAAAATATTACAATCTAAAAAAAATCATATTTATTAGATTCGCATGACTTAATTACTTTTATTTGATAGTGAATATGACAAAGTTAGCAAAAGTCAAATAATTCAAAAAAAATAAGAAGTACGGGTATATAAAAATTGGTCAAAATATTATTATTATTTTCTTTACATTGGCCTATAGACAAAAAATAAGAAGTAGATTAGAAATGGCCTATAAAGAAATTGAAGTTGCAAAAGAAAAAAGTGGTGCATATGTTCTATCATATGTCTCATTAATAAATAAATAGAAATGTAAGTGTAGAGCTTTTTTGTCAAGTGGCTTAGAAAGATCAATATCCGATTCCAATGTGCCTCAGTTCAACAAAATGCATATACTTGGAGGGGAATTGTTCTGCTTACATTTTTGGTCACTAGAAGCATTCTTAGTATATTAATACTAGCCTCTACGCATGCGCTTACGCGTGTGTTCAGAGACTCTTTTACTTTATTGAGAAAAAATTAATAATTTTTATTTATTATAATTTAAAATTATTACATTTTTCAATTAAAAAAAATTAGGAGTGTGATGAGTATTATGCAGGTGAAACAAATTTTCATCACACTTTTTAACTTTTTTTTTTTGTGATTAAAAATTTTCATCATATTTTTTCTTTTGTAATTAAAAATGTAGTAACTCCAAATTATAATAGATGCAAATTATTAACTTTTTCAAAAAAATAGAATAGCCTCTAAGCATCGCGAGGCTAGTATATACATATTATATATATATATATATATATAATTAAAAAAATGAAAACCAAAGACGAAAGGCCCAATGCTCCAAGCCCAAGTTGTCCTGGATGATTGGCGCATCCAAAAATTCCCCGAAGTAGAGCTGGACGCTTGGACCAACTAGAAGCAGGAAGTCTTCGTCTTCCTCTCCTCCGGCTCAGGGTCTGGGGAGGAACTATTAAATTTTATTTATTTATATTCTCTTTGAAATTACTTATGAGTTCAGAAGAAAAATGGTCCAAGTGAACATAGATAGATAGATAGCCTCATCATTCTGAAATAATCTCAGTTACATGGCCGACCTCCCCAAGGTTAGTTCCAACTTCCAACTTTTTTGTTTGACTTTTGTTTTGGCTTTACTTTACCACGTCTTTTGGTGTTTGCGTTTCTCTTATTCTTGCTTGCTGTTTCTGTGATTATTTTATGCCCGTTTCCTTTCCTTGTGTTATTAATTTCACGGGCTCGATATGGATATGGATATGGATATGATATGATAAATAACTGATACCCAATTTCTGAATATTGTGCTGTTGGAAGCCAAATAATGAATTGTAAGTTTATGAATATGTTTACATGTGCTTTTTGTGGTGGGTGTAGGGATATCAGTATTTGTGGGTCTATAGTTTACAATTGTTGAGCAAAGGGTTATGAGCCTGTGACCTGTGTTAAGAATTAAAGCGAAGGGTGGTTTTCTGAGTTATTTAATGCCTTTATTTTTTTCTAGAAGAACTTATGTGAGGTTTTAGGCAAGGACTTGATTTGTGATTGTAAGGAAGAAGAAAAAAGAGAGGATTTTATGGACTTCAGGGTAGGTTTTGTGAACAATAAACAATACTATGAGAAAAAGAAGAAGAAAAGAGATATTTAGCTGGCTGCATCAATTATCAACATTTGTCTTTTCTCTCTTTGGGGCTATGCTAGTGACCTCATTCTTGTTTGAGTTTCCTTTGGTGAGGACAAACGGGATGTGGGGTGTGGTCATGAATGGATTTTTTACTTTCTAGAATTTGTAAATGACTTAGTTGTATGGTATCATACCATAAAATTGACTTCTGTATAACTAATCCATGGTGTATATAAAAACCATTAAGATATGGCCGCTACATTTCACATTTGTTTTATTTTTTAACATAAAAAGCTCCAACAAGTGCTCTATGAGCTGATAGGAAAAGCTCCAAAAAGCGCACTTTTGTAAATGTACTTCACTTTAGAGTTGAAATTTGCTGAGCTTTTGGCGCTTAAGCTCACTTTTACCAACTGTGCCTATCCCTCTTACACCTATAACATGAATGAGTGAGCATGTTTATGGGTGCATGGCCAATCATACTGTAATTATGCCTTTCTAGTGATCTTTATGAATTGTCATTAAAATTTCTGCACTTTGTAGTCTCCTCGGTTGCTCACTTGTATTTGAACATGATTATTGGTGCATGGCCAGTTGTTGTCTACATATGGCTTTTTGGATGATCTTTTTTGTGCATTTCATTGTGATTTAAAAACTTTGTGGCTAATGGAAGGGTCACATATAGGAGGAATTTATAACAATAGTCAATGACGATCATGAGGCAACATGCTGGGGTTGTGGATTACGCCTTCTTCTTCCATCTCATGCACCTATTTTCAAGTGTGGTTGGTGTGGGGCCATAACAAATCAAAACACGTTGAAATGTGAAAGCAAGGGCTCTTGGTGGAGGCGCTTGCGTGACCGGTGCTTTGTTTGTGTCCTCATTGTGTTTATGCTCTTTGTGATAAGTAAGCCAATAACGCTCTTTCTCTTTATTTGGAAAATTGATATCTAATCTCTATTGAATGCATGACTGAGATCCTCCCCCTCCCTTCTTTGACAATTAGAACTAGGTATATTATCAGTTTCGCTTCTGTAAGTTATCTTTAGAAGTTCAAAAGTTAATTGATGTATGTCAAATGGTGGGCATCCTTTCCTTCATCAAAAGAGAGCCTAGAAAATATGGTTTATATAACTATTATAAATAAAGATGACGGTTTGTTTAGATAGAAATATTTAAAGAGAAGGATTTGAATTTCATGTTTTAGTTTAGAAAGTATGAAAGGAGACATTTGTTTTCTATTGATGAAATTTAGGAGGCATTTGAGCTTTATTAATATGTGTATTTGGAATGATTATGAGCAAGATGTCCTTATCAAAAAATTATGTGCAAGATGTCATTTTCAAATCCATAACATCACAAGATGTGAGCAAGTCTATCGCACAAGATCATGGTTGGAAGACTTAATAATTTGGGGAAAAAAGAAAAAGAAAAATGTCAAAATGTAGAGGGGAAGGTATTGAAATGAAAGAAATAAATTGCAGGAAAATTGTATCACTGATTGGACCTAGCACAACGGTAAATCACCAGTGAAGAAATCATAGAGCTTTCCGGCAAGGTAAGATTTCTAAAATCTACCTTTGCTGCTTCACCGTTTGATGATGTTTTTGATTTGTGTGAAATATTCTTGAGCATTCTGGATTATTTTGCTTTAGATTTGGTTTTTTTTGGTATGGGGTTTTGTTTGAGAGAAATTAAGGTTATGTTTGGTAACTGTTTCTATTTTCTATTTTAAAAAACTTGTTTTTGGGAATATAAATAAAAAAAAAAAATTTCTTGTATTTTTGAAATCAAAAAATGTTTGCTTAGTTGAAATTAAAAAAATAGTTTTTAAAGAAAAAAATAGAAAATATTAAAATATGTTGTTGCTAGAATTTGAACTCTAATGCTAACTCATTAAATAAGATAGATTCATTAAATCAAATGCATGTTTTTATTGCCTTTTGAAAATTAGAAATTGAAAACAGCCTTTTGCATATTTTCAGTTTCTTTCACAAATTGAGTTTTGGAACAGTTTTTGTTTTCTGTCTATTTTGGGTTGCCAAACAAGCTTTTTAGTTTCAAAAATAGAAAATTGTTTTTGGAAACAAAAAATAAGAGAAAAAAACAGTTACCAAACATACCCTATGGTTTTCTGTCGGTTTCTATTGATAATTTTGGGATGGATTTGACCGGGGATTTAGGGTTCTCCCATTGTTTTCATGAATTGGTGCCAAAATCTTAGGCTCAAATGATAGCCATGTGATCTCTCTGTTAGCAAATGAAAGGACCATTGACAGAAGGGGTCTATTTGATACGGTATTAAAGTAATTGTACTAAATTGGTAAAAACAAATAGAGGTCTTAGTGCAACAACATAAAATTTAGGGTGTCTTGGTGTAATGTTCCCAAAAACATATATTCTTTTGATTTCTTAATAGTGTGTTGGCATGTGCTTTGGTGAGATGTTAATCACGCGGGATCTGATCTCTTTTTCGGTTGCTTGACGGTCTTAAATAGTTTTAACAGGGTAGAAGAGGTCCTGCATATAGTTTTTAAGAGTTACCTTCGTATTTCCGTCACCAGCCTGGTAAATGTTCTTATAAATTATGTTTCTCTTCTACAGACACACACACACACACACATGTCCCTTGGATTATATTAAGGCTGTCCATGGGTTGGGTCGGGTTGGGTCGGGTCAGGTTTGGGCCTAACCTGAACTTGACCCGACTGGATCGGGTTACCAAAAGTGTGACCTGCAAGCGACCCGCTATATGGGTCAGACTCGGCGGTTCGGGTCATCGGTTGAACGGGTCGGATTCCTTGGGAAGGCAGGTTTGGGCTTCGAATTGGGCTAAATTTGTGAATTTGCATGATTTTTTTTTTTTAACTCATCTTTGACCCAACAAATCAAATCAAGACAATTAGGGTTTCATATTTGAATCCAATCACTTGGTTTGTTTTGGTCCCCTAATCTTTGAATCAAACAGAAAAGTATAGAATCAAGCACATGCAACTCTAGGGCAGTATGGCTAAGCAATCTTTAAGTTGAACAAGATGAACCCCTAATTTTCAATAAATTGAACAAGATTAAAAACCCATATCTCAAAAAATTAAACAAGATGAAATGCCTATATCTCAAAATAGAGAAAAAGATAGATGAAAAAGGAAGAAAATATATCTGAGGCTGAGAGTCTTGAGACTAAGAAGCTGATCTGTGAGCAACTAAGCATGAGAAGGCTTTAACCCATGGTGGAAAGTGAGGTGAAGCCGTGAGCCCGTGACTATGGAGTGGTGATGAGGTGGCGGCCAACTAGGGTTTGGAAAGGAGTCTATTCGTGGAGGTGGGGGGTATGGAGTGAGGGGTTGAGAGTTGAGACTAGAAACTTGAGATTGAGAGCAGAGAGAAAGGAGACTGAGATTGAGACTAGAGAGACTTGAGAGTTGAGATTGAGAGTAGAGAGAACAAAGACTGGTATTGAGAGTGAGATTTTGAAATATGAGAGAGCTGTGACTGTGAGATATTGATATTGTTTGGATTACTGAGTATAGGGAGAAGTCTGATGGGATTGAATATTGAGGCCATTTCAATTTTAGGCTTTTAGCCATTCTGATTCTTCTAAAGTTCAAGTGATCTGATGTTTGCTTTGGTGATTTGATCTCTGCTTTTGCGTGGAAGGAAGACTCTAGATGGTAGATGGTGCCGTGTAGTTCCCAATTAGGCAGTGCTCAGTCTTATCATCCTCAGTTCACACGTGACTAGATGGTAGATGGTGATTTGATCTGATATTGTAATTTTTTTTTTCCCTCTAAAACTTCGGTCGGGTCGGGCTCTATGGGTTTTTAAACCCTTAACCTGCTACCTGAACTAAATAATCGGGTTTTATGAGAGAAGGACCCGAATCCAACCTGCCAAGGGCTTCGGGCCAACCCGCTGGGTTTCGGGTTAGTCGGATTCGGGCGGTTTGATCGGGTCCTGGACCCGTTGGACAGCCCTAGATTATATCATGCATGTTATCTCACAAAAATCACAAACCTAAACAGTCTAGGTCTTATGAGAAGGGAAAGAAAGCATCAGAAACCTGTGGAAGTTGAACTTAAGACATCTGGTCCTTGAGATATTGCTACAAACCACTGTCGTGCAGGTTAACTCACATTTCAATATTGAATCTTCCACTTAAGTTTATTTGTGCAGTTTGTTGTGTCTAGCCAAAAGAATGCTGCCCATACCCATATTATTATCCATTAACTAAATATATTGAATTTTTTTTTTTTTATCTTGAATTTGTACACCCTCATTTCCATCTCAAGTCTCAGTGCACTACTTACTAACCTTTTACTGGATCCCATATTCTTGATGATCTTTTTCCATCTCATCTTGATACATTTTCCTAAAAATGCAGGTGGTGGGGTGTGGGTAGTGTGGCCTATTGTTTTTTCTATTAGCTACTTCTGTGGGATATTCCACTCCATCATAACGATGATCTTGTCTGTAACTACCCTTTCTTCATTCAGCCTTGCGGCATTTTGTTGTGCTGGCATGCCTCCAAGCATGCAGTGGGGTAGCTTTCCAGCTGTGCGGCAAGGTGACCTTGAGAACTATACCTTCTGTCACTACTGCTCAAAACCAAAGTCACCTAGGACTCATCACTGCCGTTCATGTGGAATGTGTATATTGGATATGGATCATCATTGCCCATTTGTAAGTGGTTATGACCTTTTCGATTTATTTAATAACTTACTTGAGATATGTTAATTACATGTTTTGCTGCCCACTATAAACATGTTATTATTTGAGTTGAACCTGCAATCTAGTGGGCTTTGGTGACTTGGGATGTGGCATTTAAGCTAGGGGCTGGTTCATTTATTAAATTTGCTTTTCTGTGCTTTGAACGTTGACTTCATGTTCCTTTGGTCAGTCCTGAGAAGAAGTTTATGGAGGCATAAGATTGTTTGCCTATGTATGGAATCCTGCCCCTTTTTTTTTTTGGTTTCTGTTTTCTGCAAAACAAGAATTACTCTTGTTCTGTATGCTCATACTGACCTTTGCCATTAATTTTTTTTTTAAGAGATTAATTGCGCTAAGTAGTTAAGTTGTAGTTGAAGTTTATAACTTGAATAGGTGATGCAGAGAACAATGAATACAATTTTATTTATTTAATTTCAGAAATCAATTGTTTTTTTTTTAGTTGTTTCATTGGATTTTATTTTAGGCTTCATTAGTAAATTAGGTTAACTCTGTCTTTGTCTATGTTTAGTGTCATGTATTTTGTTCACAGCTGATCCTAAGCTTGGAAAAAGGAGGAGGGTTGTGGTCACAGCCAGCATAAAACTTAGTCTATTATGAATAGATCCATTACATATACATGTTGGGGCATCCCCCATGTCAATTAAGGAAGTTGTTATGAGTGAGTATTAAGTTAGGGGCAAAATAATAATATTATTGTAATCATTGTCTATATATAAATAATATTTATGTGTTAGGGTAATTACAATAAAATTAACCCTAGACACATTTTTTAGTCAACATGGTATTAGAGCCATACAACACCAAGCATTCTTAGCTCCGTTGACCGTGACCCACTATTTGTCCACCGTTGGCGACCACAACCCACTGTTCTCCATCATCGGCAACCACATCCACAACCATTTAGCAACCCACGGTCTACTCTTGATACCGATGAGCAAAACAAAATGGGGTTCACTGGCTGGAGATGTCAGCTAAGCTCTAGTGAGACTGTCTGGTGGTCTTCGTGGCACCCAACTGCCATTGCCTGACCATGATTCTCTCACGGTTTTAGTTGTGTTCCTCTGGCAACCCACAAAAACACCACAGAGAAGCCTTCTGCTCTCGCGCTGAGTTGCCACCTTTGTATCTTCAACTATCTCCTGCTTTCCTTTATTTGATTGAGTTGCAGTCTTTATACAAGTGTGCTATTGTACTCCAATAAAGACTAGTTTATGATGAATAAGATTCTAGTTAGGATTTTTCTAATGCCTTGGTGTTGATTCCAGGCAATCCTAGGTGTTGATTCCTTGGTTTCTTTTTTTTTTTTTTTTTTTTTTTCAAATTCTTAGCATCATTTTAAATTTTTAATGGCACCACTCTTCTTAGGAATAGAAGTTATGAATGTAGCATTCAAGGTTTTCTCAAACCTACAATTATCATACCAACTCTGAAAGACATGTATGATATCAGCCTTTAAGATTCCCCATCAATGTTAAAAAAAATGTGATTGTATCCATGCCTAGACTTGGAGCCTTATCACCATCTATATCTTGCAATGCTGAAGTATTTCTTCTTTTTCATATTGTATTACATCCATTTGTTAGTGTCTTCATCAATAGAGGACATATTTAACCCCCACCTGAGGTCTCCAATTAGATGATTCAATATATAATCCCCAGTAAAACCAAACAATGGATTCCTTAACCTCACCATCCGCTGGGCGTGACCCTCCATCATCTTCTAAGTTTCCAAAGAAGTTTACTCGCCTGCGAGAGAATTAGCCAATTAATGAAAAGTCTTTGTATAATTTTCATCTTTCTTCAGCCATACTGCTTGACTGCCTACCCCAGGTGACTTCCTAAAATGAGTTAGCTTTTCCATTTTTCAGATTTTTGTTCCATTCTCTTTAATCAGTCATCCTAGGATAAGTCCTCAGTCTCTTTCTTCATGTCCAATTCCTTTTCTCCTCCAACACCTTGTTAACCCTTACATGCTAAACAGGTCTCTGTTTCAAGCACATAAATCCTGCTTAAGCTCATTACCCTTATGCTTTATTAATCTAAGATACTGAATTTGATAATTGTTTTTCATCTATTGATCATTATGTTTTATTATGCTTCCTTCCTTATCTATACTTTTATCAAAATTTTATAGCATATGATGCAGCCATAGATGATTAGTTTGTTACTACTTTGCAAATTCACCTATTTAAAGATTTATTTTATAGGGCCCCCATGTATGAAATCCAAATGAAGTGAAAATTGTTGGGTTTTTGACGTAGTTGGGTTTTTGACGTAGGACAAGGGGGAACAAGGTAATCTGATTTAGAACACTAGGGATAGATCTGGTATAGCTGGGGTTTTGTAGAATTAGGGTTAGGTTTTGGTGGGGAATAGGCTAGAAAAAGGGACAAGGATTAATAGGGTTTTAGGAATGAATCAAAAGTGAAATTCAAGATTTGGGTTTTTGTGAACAGTAAGCGTGAATAGTAAAACTAAAGAAAATAGATAAATTCTAGTAATCACACCTAGACTTCCTAAGCATCACACCTAGGGTTCCTTGGCATCACACCTTGGAGAAGGTCGCATCACACAAACCATAAAAGAAAGTATAGCTCTTAAATTCTGAAAACATTCATTAATAATCAACTCAATAGAAAGTACTACAACTCTTTAAATAGAAGACTTATACCTAATCCTAGTTGAACTAGGATTTCTTAAAACCCTAATAAGACTTGGACTTGGACTCCTTGGGCTTTGTTACTCAACCTAAACTAAATAACCAAGCTTAAAATAAAACTAAAGTAAGACCCAATAGACTATAAGCACAACCCATTCTAGAATGTTAGGAAATTACAAAATTGCCTTTGATACATAAAATCAAATAAAATATAGGAAATCTGTTTTCTCACTGCCTCCTGCATCATTCTCCCTTGGTTGGAGAAAACTTGACCTCAAGTTTTGAAGTGTTGAAGTAAAAAGAATCTTGGTTTCTTGAAGTGCATCCTTGACATTGAATAAACACTTCGAATTCGAATTTCCTTTTGTTTCTTCGTTTGTGGCAGCAAGGATGATAATGATACACCCACTAATTCAATTGACCTATTAAACTTTTCAGGAATGACAAAATCAATATCTTGAAAAGTTGGTGTAGGCAATAGAACCCTACTTTGGTAAGCAACATGAACTTGGGAATAAGATGCTTCGAGTGTTATAGACTTATAGTCTTCACTTCTGCCTTGTAATTTTGATACGCTGTCTTTTCAATTTCAACTACTTCATCAACAGTTTCCATCTCTTTCGAATCTTGTTGCATTACTTCAAGCTTCCCTTGATCACTTGCATTTATCTTCAACTCAGCATCCCTGATGTTGTCACTAGACAACTTGTACCTTTGACAAAGTCAGTAGAGTACTCAGGCATAGGACATAAGGGTGACGTAGGACAACCACACTATTTCAATGGAGCAATTAAACAACAATAGAACAAAGAATAAACCCTAGGAGTTAGCACTTAAGGGTTGCTTGGAGTTAGCACCAAGAAAAACTGGAGTCGGCACCAGTGTAAAAGAAACACACGTTATTATAATTCTCAAAAGTTGTCTTACAATAATAAAAAAAAGTGCTTAAATAGCTAACAATAAGATGCATAAAAAAACCCTAATTATTAAATGCTTAGGCTTGTTTAATCTCAAGCCCAATTACTAACAGGCTCCATCCATAAGGCCACAGTTTGGGCCGTCTTCTTTTTGCTCTTCCTCTCATACACGCGTATAATTGGAGGCTTGTACCTTGTGTCTGCACCAACTCTCCCCGGGTGAGAAGAACTTGACCCTGTCGAGTGGAAATCTGAAGAGCTCTGATAGTACTCAAGCAAGTCAGGGATCTAGTCAATGTAGCTTATCTCGAGTAATCCATGTGCAATCAGAATCTGATCGCCCTCCTCAATGAACTAGGAAACAGTGAATTCATCCATCCTTGGTAGAAACAATCTGTTCATCTAAAATAGCATCAATAGATTCTTTATGTGCATAGGGCAGATTTAAGGGTAAAGGGGTAGGGATAGGGGCATCAATAGGATCAAGCAAAGGCTCATCAAAAGGGGTATCAGGAATGACTGTGGGGCTTTATAAGCAACTAGATCCTCTATATTAAAGGAGGAGCTAATACTCTATAATCATGAGGAAGGTCAATGACATATGCATTTGGGCCCATTCATTTCAATACCTTGAATGGTCCGGCACTACGAGCCTGCAATTTCTTAATGGTTCCAGAGGGAAATTATTCAGGTCGAATCCGAATTATGTCATAATCTCCTACCTAAAACTCTGCATGACATCAATGAGTGTCAATATGAATTTTATATTGAGAATTACTTACCTGAATTTTTTTTGCGAATCTCATTTTGCAAATCATGAATATTTTGTGCAAATGCCTCAACAGATTCAGAAATTCTAACATGTGGGGACATGGGCAAAAGGTCTAAGGGCTTCCTAGGTGTATTCTCATGCACAACCTCAAAAGGACTAGTGCCTATAGACCTATTGATAGAGCTATTGTATGCAAATTGGGCTATAGGAAGAATTGAATCCCAATTTCGATTGACCTCACCCACTAGACACCGAAGGAGGTTGCCTAGACTGCAATTAACCACCTTAGTTTGACCATCAGTTTGAGGATGAAATACAGTGGAAAATTTCAATTTGGTGCCTATTAAGTGCCACAAAGTCTTCCAAAAATAACTCATGAAGCGAATATCCCTATCAGAAACTATGGTTTTGGGAAGACCATAAAGTTTGACAATCTCATCAAAGTAGAGCTTTGCAATCTTAGAAGCATCAGCGATCTTAGAACATGGTAGGAAATGAGCCATCTTAGAGAAGCGATCAACAACCACTAGAATAGAATCGTGCTTCCTTAAGATGCGGGGCAATCCTAACACAAAGTCCATACTCACATCCTGCCATGGGCGATTTGGCACAGGTAGAGGTGTATACAAGTCAGTGTTTTGCTTGCGGTGTTTGGCTAGTTGACATGTATGACATTGACCAATTATCTTGGCAACGCCTCTCTTAAGACTAGGCCAATAGAATTGATGTTCCACCTCCTCAATTGTTTTGTCTCGGCCAAAATGACCTGCAAGGCCTCTTGCATGTGTCCCCCAGACTAGGAAATCTCTTACTGAAGACCAAGGGATACATAACTTGCTGGCTTTGAACAAGTAACCATCTTGAAGAGTATAATCATCCAGGATTGGCCGTGAGGCATTACTTAGGCTAGTGTAGAGCTCTCTGAAATCTGGGCATGAATTATAGTCATCCTTGAGTCGTTCAAACCTAGTAACCTTAACACTCATGACTGATAGCAAAGATACCCTTCGACTTAGCGCATCAGCAGCCTTATTCTCAACTCCCGCCCTATGTTTCACCACAAAAGAGTAGTGTTGTAGAAATTCAACCTAACTAACATGCCTAAAATTCAGCTTCTTTTGGGAATGGAGATAGTGCAAAGCTTCATGATCAGAGTAGATAACAAATTCTGGAGACAACAAGAAATGGCGCCAATGCCAAAGAGCTCGAACAATGGCATAAAATTCTTTATCATATGTGGAGTACTTTTGCTTAGCGTCATTCAATTTCTTACTAAAATAAGTAATTGGGTGGCGCTTTTGACTAAGTACTTCCCCTATGCCAAGACTTGAGGCATCACATTCTACTTCAAAAGGCTTGGTGAAATTAGGGAAACGCATGACAGGTGCCTCAGTCATCTTTTGTTTTACTTCATTGAAAGCCATAGCAGCAGCTTTTGTCCAATTAAACTCCCCTTGTTTCATGCAGTCTTGCAGTCAGTGATGGGGGACATAATGGTACTAAACCCTTTGATGAATCGGAGATAAAAGGAAGCAAGCCCATGAAAGTTTTGAATTTCATGGATATTTTTGGGCTTAGGCCAATCCACAATTGCTTGAACCTTTTAGGGGTCGGCAGAAACTTTGTTTGAGGATACTATGAAACCTAGGAAAATGATTTTATTGGTAAAGAAAGAGCACTTCTTGAGGTTGCCATATAAACTCTCCTTCTTATGGGTAGTACAAACTTGAGTTAATTGGTCTAAGTGTTGCTCCCTAGATTTGCTATAGATGAGGATGTCATTAAAGTACACAACCAAGAATTTTCCCATAAAAGACTTGAGCACTTGAGTCATCACTCTCATAAAGGTACTAGGAGCATTGGACAATCCAAAAGGCATGACCATCCACTCATATAAACCATCTTTTGTCTTGAAGGTAGTTTTCCACTCATCACCAGGACAAACCCTAATTTGATGATATCCACTTTCCATCCATAAGGCCACAGGTTGGGCTATCTTTTTTTTGCTTTTCCTCCCATACATGCGTATAATTTGAGGCTTGTACCTTGTGTCCGCACCAAAGGGCTTTAATAAATCTTTCAAAGAAAAATCAGTGCAATCTTTGGAAAAATCTACTAGATTTGAGGCACTTCTATAAGCTGGTCAGGTTTTATTTTGGTAGCTTTTGTTGCTACACCAGAATTTTCAGCTTGTAGATCTTTTCCTTCTATAACTTTTGGCTTTGATACTTTAAATTTATCCATCTTAGCTAAGGTCATAGGTTTCAAAACAACCTCCTTCTCACCAACCGTTAGAGCGTAGGTGCTTTCTTTCCCATTGTGTTGGGACATTTTGATCAAAGAGCCAAGGTCGATCAAGAAGGATATGTGTAACTTGCATAGGAATTATATCACACATGATAGAATCACTATAAATACCACAAGAAAAATAAATGAGGCATCTATGCGTTACTGGAATAGAAGTGTTGTCTATCCAAGCCACTTTGTATGATTGAAGATGAGGTTCAACCGGAAGCTTAAGGCGTTCAACTGTAGAAGATGACACAACATTCATGCAACTTCCCCCATCAATAATAAGCTGCTTTGCTTGGTTTTACAATGAACCAACATCTGAAATATTGAAGTTCGCCTCCAATCCTCTTTCTCTACTTTAAGGGCTGCTAAAATACATCTCACTACAGATAAAAGAGAAGTATCCACTTCATCCTCCTCTAAGTCATCTATAGCAAAAGCTCCATAATCAAATGCATCCTCCTTATGACCTTCATCTCGTTGTGTTGCCCTTTCTTTATCTCAATATGTAAACTTCTCTTCTTTGGACATTGAAAACTCATGTGACCTACCTCACCACACTTGAAGCATTTAGCCTCTCTTCCACTAGAATTATTTGGCATAACCCCTTTGCCTTTAGAATCATCCAAATTGGTAGATGCTTTTAACTCAAAATATTTCTTAAACGCTGCCTCCTCGGTTTGACACCCATTCTTCCTAGTAATTGGATCTCTCAAGTACTCCTCCATGTCAAGAGCCACTTGGAATGCATGTTCCACATTATAAACAGGCTGTCTAAGCATCTCCCTCTGTATATCAGACCTCAAATCAGTCTTGAAGTGAGCTAGTGTTTGACAAGGCTCTTCGGCTACCTGACTCCTAGTCTTAATTTCATCAAATTTCTGCATATACTCAGCTACTGAAATGCTGCCCTGCTTCAAGTTAGAAAGTTGTTCGCACAACTTATCTCTATAGTTAGCAAGCATATATTTTTCTCGAAGCTTAATTTTCATCTCTTGCCATGTGCCTACGGGCAGTTGGTCTATTCTCCTAAAATCGTTTTTGACACCAGACCACCACACTTTTGCCAAGCCTACAAGCTTCATCTTAGCAAACCTTACTTGCCTATCATCCGCCGTATCATACCAATCAAAATACTCTTCAATAGAAGCAATCCAATCTGAGAATACCATGGGATCAACCCTTCCTTCGAAATCTGGAACTTCTATCCTCACCTTCTTTGTGATATCACCAGCTGTATCATAAGGTTCATATCGCCTTCTTTCTAATATTTCTCTAGCCCACTCAAGAATTGAATCTTGTGGTACTCCTTGGGTATGATACCCCTTCAATTTAGACCCTTGATTGGTATTGACATGCTCTTTTGCTGTTTGTTCCTCTTCATTCTTATCTTTCTCACCCTTATTGGCTCCGAATGTTTCCCCTACTGTAACAGCAACTTCTTGATCATTAGGTTTAGAAATTCGACTCTCTAAATCATTCAATCGAAGGTTAAATTCATTGAGTTGACCCAAGACTTGAAAAATAAAATCATCGCGCTCACCATCATTCAATTTCCTCCTAAACGATCTCCCTGATCGTGTAGACATGATGCAAAATCCCTGCTCTGATACCAAACTGATGTAGGACAAGGGGGAACAAGGTAATCTGATTTAGAACACCAGGGACAGATCTGGTTTAGCTTGGGTTTTGAAGAATTAGGGTTAGGTTTTTGTGGGGAATAGGCTAGAAAAAGGGACAAGGATTAATAGGGTTTTAGGAATGAAATCAAAAGTGAAATTCAAGATTTGGGTTGTTGTGAATAGTGATGTGCATAGTAACCGTGAATGGTAAAACTAAAGAAAATAGATTAATTCTAGGTTTCGCACCTAGACTTCCTAAGCATCACATCTAGGGTTCCTTGGCATCACACCTTGGAGAAGGTCGCATCACACAAACCATAAAAGAAAGCATAGCTTTTAAATTCTAAAAACATTCATTAATAATCAACTCAATAGAAAGTACTACAACTCTTTAAATAGAAGACTAATACCTAATCCTAGTTGAACTAGGATTTCTTAAAACCCTAATAAGACTTGGACTTGGACTCCTTGGGCTTTATTACTCAACCCAAACTAAATAACCAAGCTTAAAACAAAACTAAAGTAAGACCCAATAGACTATAAGCACAGCCCATTCTAAAATATTAGGAAATTACAAAATTTCCCTTGATACATAAAATCAAATAAAATATAGGAAATTTGTCTTCTCACTGCCTCCTGCATCTGTTTTAAAGATTTAGTTATGTGTGTTTTACTGTTGAAACATTTATTTATTTATTTGTGTTTTATTTTATTATTTATGGTCAATTTTGTATTCAGGGGTAAATCTGTAACCTTAGATCCAAAATTCTCCAATCCCAAAACCCACCACAATCACACATAGACAAATTCCTCAATTTATCCTACAACACCTATTTAATGTAAAATATCTAGATTCTAGTTATGCCCCTAAACTTTCCAACTTGGAGTTGACTTCGTTTTGGTCTCATCGACTAACACAATATCATCTGCAAATAACATACATCATAGGAGGACCTCTTCCTAGATCAATCTGGTGAGCTCATTTATATTAGCAATGCAAAGACATGAGAACTTAATTTTGATCCTTGATGTGAACCTATATCAATAAACATATTTCTTTTCCAAAATTGAGCACATTACCTCTCTAAGTTCTCTATCAAAGAGCAAATTGACTGAAGGTAATGAACTAGGAAATGAAATTGTTGCTTGGGAACTAAACCTAAAATTTTTCTCACCTTCTCTTGTCCTCTCTCTCAACACATCCTGGCTACCTCAAATTAGCCATAAATTTCTGCTTTTGTTCTTTTTGTTTCTGTTTGGTTTACGTTTTCCTTTATTTATTTATTTTTTTGTTGTTGTTGTTGCTATGGGAGGATCTATGTTTTTCTTTGTCAAATCCAAAACTTCTGAATTCTAAATTGAAGAAAGTGGTACTTTTTATTTGTTATTGTTACGTATTTTTGAAAAAGGTCAAGATTCATCCCATTTTGTTGCTTTGGGGAAGGAGAATGCTAAGAGGCTGCTGTTTAATGTGGAAGAGTTGGTGTTGAAACATTCTCCAACACAGTTTTCCCGAACATTTAGGGAGGGAGATAAAATCTTTATTATCCAGTTGGGTTCTAATGTTCATTGCATGTTCTTGCTTATCTCTGAACTCATCCAAAGCCGGCTTAAGGGTTCCATTGTGATACCGGAAGGAAAGTTGGGGAGGGGATGGAGAGGATTTGGACTTCACTTGAGGAAGACGTTAGAGGCTTCTCTTCTCCGACTTGGACATCCTGGAAATCAAAAGGGTGATCTCAAGCAGCCTGCTCTGGTGATGGTGGAAGGGAGGCAGAATAATTATGGAATTGTGAATAAAGGGAAGGTGAAAATTTTGGAATTTCAAATTTCAAAAGTAAAAAATTCCAATGGAAATCACAATGATTTTGCAATGTTTATTCTAGGAAAGAGAAGGTTGGGTTTGGGGGCGAAAGTTACGTCAGTTATAAATGGGATTGTTTCTAATGATATGCTTGGAAAGTTCACTTTGGATTTTTGCTTCCTTGTGGAGCGAGGTTTTGATGGGAGGTGGGGTGTGGTTTTTTTTTGAAGTTAAGGAAGTGGGCTTAGGACAGCCAGCTTTTGTTTTAAACGAAATCAAGCCCACACTTATAGTCCAGCTAGATCAAGATATTTTTTAGGAGTCTAGGCCCACAACTAAAGCTTGGAAGCCTTAGGGCTCTTTTATGGGCCAAGTTGGGTCTGCTCATCTGCCCAAAGACCAGCAAGCTTCAGTCAAAAAGCCCATTCCAATTATTCCTGCTTTGGTTTTTTCTCGCAAATGCGCCGAGTGCTTCGGCTCTTCCACTACCAGCGATGATCCATGCCCTAATATTGGTATATCTACCCTCGCGTTCCGTAACTCGGAGGTCAGTTCAAATGTTTTGGAATCTCGAGTTCTCAATAGAGCTCCCACCCATACTTTGGAACCAATTTCGGCCACCATGGAGCAGATCTCTGAGGAAGATGTGAACCCACACAATGCTGAGTCAAGCCCCACTCCACAAGTATCGGTGCCCACATGCAACGACATGGTGGTTTTGGCAATTGATCTCAACTCTGGTGTTGACAGTGAGTTGGTGCACCGACAAATAAAGCAACTTATATTTGATCAAGCTACTGACATGAGTAAATCGTGAGGTTATTCTAATAAGTGGGTTTTAGAACTTTGTGATGGGAAGAGGGTGGTGGTGCCAATGGAGATCAAGCAACATCCATTGGGTATTTTAAAGGACTCTACTTCGGATGAGCTTGATGTTGTGGATTATTCAGTGAATTCTTTAATGCCTGTAGAGGGACAATCCGTGTGGGAAAGAGTAGTGGTGGTGGATGTGGATTCTAAGGATTGGTTCGACAAAGGTGGTAAGATGGTGGAATTTTCCTGACTAGATTCGGATTGTTCAGAACCATTGAATGTGACTCCTTTGGCTATATCGAATTCTATTGAGACCCATGTTACCGAGGATCTTTCCGGTCTGTTTGAAGATGGTCAGTCTGGAAATCAGGCTCGTATGTCACCCTTGTTTCAGAGCAAGTTCTAGGAATTTGGCTCTTTTTTGGAGATGTCGATAGAGGGTTTGGAAGAGCTTGCTTCTAATTTCCTCTTGGCTGTTGAGGAAAGAATCAGACAAAGGGCAATGCTATGAGAAAAAAAATTAAAGGGAGGAGGGAAGGGCTTAAAGGAGTTAGGGTGAGCTCTATCAATTATGATTCCACCTCTGGTAAATCTTGGGGTTCCAATAGGGAAAGGGCTGTGATTGTGTCCCAATGAATGTGAAGATAGTCTCTTGGAATGTGAGGGGGATGAATGAGAAGGATAAGAGGCTTCAAATTAGGAATCTTATTAGAATATGGTGGGCTGATGTCATTTGCCAATAGGAGACAAAGATGGAGCTTATCACTAGGGACTTTATTAGAAGTCTTTGGGGCTGTCAACATGTTGATTGGGTTTATTTGAGTTCAATAGGTGATTTAGGTGGAATATTAGTAATGTGGGATAGGAGAGCTGTGGAGAAGTTGGATGAAGGTGTGGGTCAATTTTTGGTGTCTTGCAGAATAGGAATGCGGGGAACAATTTTGAATGGGTTTTTTGGTTTGTATGGTCCTAATGTGGATAGGGAGAAAAGGCTGATGTGGGAGGAATTGGAGGGACTGAATAGTTGGTGGAGTCTACCATGGTGTGTGGGTGGTGACTTTAATGCTATTCGCTTTTCTTCAGAATGTTTGGGGGATGTAAACACCACTTAGATTATGCACAAATTCTCAGATTTCATCTCTTTTTTAATAGGTTAATGGATATCCCTTTGGAGGGTGGCAGTTACACTTTGTCCAATTCTTTGTCTAGTTCCAAGTTAGATCGTTTTCTCTTTTCTTCTGATTGGGAGGAACACTATCCAAATTTTCATAAAAAATGGTTGGTAAGTTAGATGGTGGGAGTATTCATAAGTGACACATGCTGTTTTGTTTTGAGAACATGTGGCTTTAGGTGGATGGTTTTGTGGGGAAAGTAAAAAATTGGTGGGACTCTTATCACTTTTGTGGAACTCCTAGCTATAAATTAGCTATGAAGATGAAAGCTCTAAAGGGAGATTTTAAAAAGTGGAATGGAACAGAGTTTGGTAATGTCACCATTAAGAGAATGAAGTTGTGGAATAATTTGAATGCCTTGGATTATAAAACGGAGAGAGTTTCTTTATCTGGAGATGAGAAGCTTGAAAATGACAGGATTTGCATGGAAATTGAGAAGACTGCCTTGTTGGAGGAGATTAGCTGGCGACAGAAATCGAGGGTACTATGTTTAAAGGAGGGCGACAATAATAAGAAAATTTTCCACCATATGGCTAATTCTAATAGGAGGAACAAAAGCATTGGCAGTCTCAATATTGATGGGGTGTTGACATCAGATCAGTAAATTATTGAAGATGGTATTATTCAGTTTTATAAGAGTCTTTACTCAAAAGATAAGATACATCGCCCTCACCTAGATGTGCTGAATTTTTCCATGATTTCTGAGGATAAGGCTGGCTGGTTGGAACAACCTTTTGAGGAAGTGGAGATTTTGGGGTGGTTAAGAATTTCAATGGAGATAAAGCTCCTAGACCTTATGGTTTCCCTTGGTGTTTTTCAAACTTGTTGGGCGATTATTAAAACAAATCTTTTGGAAGTCTTTCAGTATTTTTTTGAGAATGTTTAGTTTGATAAAAGTTTGAACGCCACTTTCATTTCCTTAATTCCTAAGAAATTTGATGCAGTGACTTTTGGCCTATCAGTTTGATTTTTTTTTTTTTTTGGGTGGGGGGGGGGGGGGAGTGTATAAAATTATTTTTCAAGTTTTAGCTAATAAATGGAAAATATTGCAATGGTGCTTGGGGACATTATTTTCAAATCTCAAAATGCTTTTGTTAAAGAAAGAAAGATTTTAGATTCCGTTCTTATTGCCAATGAATGCTTGGATAGTAGGGTGAAATTAGGAGTTCTTGGGGTGTTGTGTGAGCTAGATGCAGAAAAGGCATCTACTCATGTGAACTAGGATTTCCTCATTTATATGTTGGATCGTTGTGGTTTTCCTAAAAAATGGAGAAGGTGGGTTTCTTTTTGCATCTCTATAGTCAAATTCTCTATTCTTATCAATGGCACTCCTTGTGGTTTCTTTGAAAGCTCTAGGGGTATAGGATAGGTGATCTGTTATCCCCTTTATTGTTTGTCATTGTTATGGATGCTTTTAGTAAAATGTTGGATAAGGTAGTGAGGGATGGTCTTATGTCGGAGTTAGTGTGGGTCTCACGGGTAACTCTTTGCAGGTGACCCATCTTCTCTTTGCCGATGATACCTTGGTCTTATGTGATGCTGATCTTGTCAGATTTTGTTTCTCCAACTGGTGATTTTTTGGTTTGAAGTTGTATTTGGGCTGAAAATTAATATGGGAAAGTCTGAATTAGTCCCTGCGTTCCAAATATAGCAGATATGGTGGATGTGCTAGGGTTCAATCAAGGCTCCTTCTCGATGAACTATTTAGGTCTTCTACTGGGTGGGAATGTCAGAGATGGTTCTATTTATAATCCAATTATTGAGAAGATGAAGAGGAGATTAGCGGGATGGAAACGGTTGTATCTTTCATAAGGAGGTAAAGTTACTTTAATTAAGAGTACTTTGTCCATTCTTCCAACTTATTTTCTCTCTATTTCCTATCCCGGTGGAGGTTGCAAACCGTATTGAACAACTTCAAAGAAACTTTCTTTGGAGTGGTACGGGGGATGATAAAAAAAACTCACCTAGTGAAATGGGCTACAATTTGTGCTCCTCTTCATTTTGGGGGCTTGGCTATTAGAAGTTTGAGAAGTTTGAACAAAGCGTTGTTTGGAAAATGGTTATTGAGATTTGGGAATGAGTGACAAGCCTTGTGGAGGAGGGTGATAGGGATGAAGTATGGCTATGAAGGGGGAGGTTGGTGCTCTCTTCTTGTTACTGGCCCTCATGGAGTGAGTTTGTGGAAGTCTATTGGCTGTAGCTGGCCTTGTTTTGTTCGTCACATCTAGTTTGAGGTTGGGGCTGGGTTTACTGTTAGATTATGGCGGGATATTTGGTGTGGGGATAACCCCATTTGAGATTGAGTTATCCAGAATTATTTGCTATAAGTCCAAATAAGGAGGTCTATGTGGCTGATTTGATGAAGTTCCTAAATGGCGTTCTTATTTTTTTTTAGGGGATTTAAATTTTGTATGAGCCATTCAAGATTGGGAATTAGAGTCCTTAACTAACTTCCTGGATAGTATTTATGGAGTTTCTCTAAGGAAAGTTGGGGATGATAAGATTTGTTGGAAACCTACTATGGGAAGAACTTTTGCAATTCGCTCTTATTACCAGATTTTGACAAAAAGTATAAAGTATAGATTACTCCTTCCCATGGAAGACTGTTTGGAAGCCTAAGGTCCCTTCTAGTGTTGCTTTTTGTTTGTACCGTAGCTTTGGGGAATATTTTGACTATTGATAATCTTTGGAAACGAAAGATTTTGATTTTAGATTGGAATTGTATGTGTAAAAGAAATGGGGAATCAGTAGACCACCTCCTTATCCATTGCCCTCTTGCTTTTGATTTGTGAACTATGGTGTTTACCTTGTTTGGCATTCATTGGGTTATGCCAAAGACTGTGGTGGAGTTATTGGCTTGTTGGCAAGGAAAATTTGGGCTACATTAGAATAGTGCTATTTTTATGGTTGTCCCTCATTGTTTGATGTGGTGCATTTGGCAGGAGATGAATAACCAGCATTTTGAGGATTTAGAGAACAATTTCAGATCTTAAACTCTTATTTTTTTCAATTCATGGTTTTATGGACTTTTGTACTTTATGCACTTGATTTGTATTTTGTCCTTGATGTATACTTCTTGCATACTCAGGTGACACCCTTCTTATTTTTTTAATATACTTTTTATTACTTATAAAAAAAAAAAAAATCATGTGGGAATATTTGCCCATTTATTTATATTTCTTCATTAAACGTCCAAGTAAGAAAATAGCCTCTATTGATGATTGTCATGACAATTTAATTTCTTCTTGAACACTTGTTAGTTCACGTACCATTGTATGCTTAATCATTTTCTTTCAAAGTTTAATGATATGACTTTTTAGCTTAACTTACAATAATTCGAGCAATTTAGCTCTCTCCTTTGTTCTTGTATATAACCAAAAAAAAAGTAAAAGGTGCTTTTCATCCATTCATCAGAAATTTTATTATCCTCAGATCTTATAGAAAAGATTAGTTAATCCTGTGGGCACTAGTTATTTCATTTTCATTCTCCTCGATGTATCCATTGGATCATCCTAATTCTTTGTACGAGCCTATCATTGCTCTCCTCAAATCAATAGAGTTACTATATTCCCCAAATTCCCTGCTTGACTTCCATTAAATTTTTTATGAAAACAGCTCCTCCAGATTTTTTTAATACCCTTAAAAAAAAATTAAAATTAAAAACAGAACTGTTTGATCGTCATCTTTTGATATAGTTGACACAATTCAATTCTCTTGTTTCCTCTCTTTTATCTGAGAAAGTTTTATAAAATTTTCATTCAGCACACCAGGATTCCAAGTGATTGAAAAGGCTTCAAGGTATAGGAGCTTGAGGCCTTAAGGGGGGATTTAAGGATTTATTTCAACTTCTGAAGATGTTCTTGATCATGTGATCTAAGATTTGGAAGAAATAGCATCTACTTTGAAATTTATAATTACCCCAAGACAATTGTTAAAAAATTCGTGCCTTTGAGAATCAAACTTGGTTGTGTACAATTAATAGAAATATCAAAAAATTTAAAAAATTAGTGGGATAGGGTTTCAGCTTTTGATGTTGGAGATTAGGGAGGTTTTAGGATCTGCTTTTCATTCCTGCTTATCTTTAAAAAAAAAAAAAAAATCTGCTTTTCATTGTTCTTCACAAATTCTTTTTAAAATATTTTGACCACATGAAATACTTGGGAAGATCTTGTCGCTAGGATTTTGAAATGTTTCTGGGAAAAGTATAGCTCATTGCTTGCATACTAACAATCATAATTGTCTTGCAGATTGGGAATTGTGTGGGTGCAGCAAATCACCGGCATTTCATTCTCTTCCTCATCTCGGCTGTCATCAGTACAATTTATGTATCAATCATGTCTATATATGCAGGGTTGCATCTATGGCCACAATTAACTTATAATTTTGGCCGTCTCAATGGGTTTAACAGGGATATGGCTTTCAGGGTTGCGATGGAAATTTTTCTTGCTTTGCTAAGGTCTGCGGTGCTACTATCCACAAGAGGGCTTGTTCTAGTATATCTGTTTATTTCAAGTGTTTCGGTGGAAATAGGATTGAGCATGCTTTTGTGGCAGCAGCTTTGTTATATATATGAAGGGAAAACTTATTTAAGTCATTTAAGCTCACAGGGAAATGATGAAGTAGGGAAAAAAGATTGCCAAAATCTTTTCCGGTTCTTTGGTTGCCCATATTCTATATCAAGATATTTGCCAAACTTTTGGAGATCTCGGAAGAAGCACAAGAGGTGAGAGGGAGGTATGTATATTTCTGAAAATCAGTGCCATGCAGTGACTGTGTATTATTTTTTTTTGGGGTGTGAGGGGTGGGGGTAGGGTTGGGGTTTTGGTCATCTGTGAGATGAAACTACGGCCTCCATCCCATTGGTTTGTATGAAGACATTTGTAGCCTTTTCTTTCCATGGGGCTGTTGTTTTTATACACATACATGTCACAATAGCAAACCTTTTCAACATTTACGAATATCCTTGTTGTCATTGCTATTACATTTAAAAAAGAAAAAGGAAAAAACTAGTGGGGGTGCATTTAGTTCATGGAATTGTCAACATTACCGCCATTGATGAATCAATTGATACTTCAGGTTGATAGGAATGAAATGTGAAAATGAAAACGCAATATTTATTCTACCTTTGGGTCCTAAGCTTATTTGTCTCTCCAATCTGCTTTTGTGCCACAGAGGAAAATATTAGATACTGCAATTATTGTGCTGGAATTGATTCACATTGAGTAGCAAGAGAGGAAAAGCTGGATTTATGGCTATGAAAATTGATTTATAGAAAGTTTATTACTGATTCAAATAAAATTTTGTTCAGGATATTCTCTGCCTATTTAAGGTGCATTTCAGCATTTGATTTGCGTTTTGGAGCCCAGCGTCTGTGTCTGGCATTTTTTTTTTTATTGTGGGACCAGTGCCTGGTGCACTGTTCATGTCCCATTTATGAACAGTAACCGCGCGTGAACAGTAACTTTATTATTATTATTATTATTATTATTATTATTATTATTATTATTTTTTAGTTTTTAGCAAAATAAGCGGTACCTAAATGCACACTTAATATGCCCAATAATGTTACTGACTTATGCATTGTATTATCATATCTACAATCTCCATTTTTTTTAATGGATTTATCCTTGATCCTTTTCATTCCTCTAGAGGGATTCGTCAAAGCGCATCCTCTTTCTCATTACGCTTTTATCTTGTGCATAGAAATTCTTAGCCATCTTAGTATGATACAAACTTTGGAACCCCATCAGTTGCAAGAAATGAATGTCTTTTCTCACATTTTTTTTGTTTTGCAAGGGTTCTCTTTGCAAAGACGTACCCAATATATATATATATATATATATATTTTTTTTTTTTTTTTTGTTAGGGTGTCCCAAAAGTTTTGGTCCTCATTTGTAACCTATCAGGCCAGAAAGCTAACTTAGGAAAATCTGAAGTGCACTCTTCAAATGTTGCAAGCTAAACTATGGAGGAGCTTTGCTGTACCCTGTGGTTTCACTTAACCCTACCGTTGCTGTACCTTGGGGTTTCATTTAACCCCTAACCTGAGAAGATATCTTTGGGCTTCCCATAATGCATGTGAGATTCACGAATCAATATTTCAATTTCTCCTTGAGTGAGTTGTCCTTGCTACTTTATGCATTACAACCTCATTATGTAGGGTATTGCTCTTCTAGCTAAGCTATTAGAAACTTGAGATAGAGTGAACAGAAATTTCATATGGGGGCCCTCCGAGACCCAGCATAAGTTACATATGGTGGCGAGTAGGAAGAAAATCACTAAGCCTAAGGAGGGTGGCTTGGAACGCCACTTTGCAAATGGGGAAAACCCTAGCTATATTGGCAAATTTCAATTGGAAGTTTCACACGAGATCGTACTACAACCTAGATCCTTATACTTTGGTGGTGGGGTCTTATGTTGGATAATAGTTAACTGCACTTACCTGTTCGGCTAGGAATGTAGTCTTCTTCACATAATGCTTTCTCTTGACAGTGCATAGGTCCTTAATTACCTTGGCTTATGTAGGCACTTGATAATATGCAATAATGGACTATTTATCTTGACTTGATCAAATGCTCTAATATCTCAGGTTTGGTATCCAATTTCCTAAGTAATTTTAAGGCCTGTGGAAATAGTGCAGGGAATGAGCATTGTTCAATGTTATTAAGCCCATGTAACTCAGTCTCATCTCTCTGTCTCAACTAGGGTCTCCTTAGATTTCTTAGTTACTATTTACTAAAGGAACACTTTTATCAATCTCTCTACCACTCCTCAAAATGGTCACAGATTTTACTTCCTTACGTTTATCCGTTGAACCAATTTTTAGATTTTGATGAATGAGATTGGGTTGAGTTTGGGAAGAAAGCTTTCTTTTCTCTGTCCTACTCAATGAATTTGTAAGCTTAGTTATATGGCTCTTGGTCTCTCTTACCTCTTCATTTAGCATAGTGAACATGGATACAAAATTTTAATTTTGCTCAAGTTGCCCTTAGATGAAAGTATTTAGTGCATCCTCCAAAGGTCTAGATGATTATGATGCATGTGGTGAATTAAAGTTCCTTGGAGTAGGAGGGTTCAACACATTATCACTTTTATGCTCATATATGGATGACATATAAGAATGATGAAAGTGATGCACATTCATTTGTAACATGGTTTATCTCATGGCATATTTTACATACCTCCATTGGATACTCTCTAAAGGAGGCACTGCCACTCTTGCTTCCTTTCATTTTGAGTGTCTTTATTTTTGTACATGTTGATTTTGGCACTCATGTTATCCTCTTCTCTCAACTTGAAAACAATTCCACTAGAAGTGGTAGTGTTAGTTTGGTTTGGTTTGTGGAGTACATAGGGTTAGGTCTAGCTTACGTGTTAGACTTTTCAACTATCTCGTCATGATAGTCCATTGCTTCTTTGGGTTCTTTTTGTAAAATATACCCCGACATGATAGTTGAGCAAACTGTCGGTCCCTAGGTCTAAGTCCTTCATAAAAATAGTTAACCGACATCCAATCTTTATATCCATGAGTTAGGTAGAAATTGAAAAGAGAATTGTACCTTTCCCAAGCTTAATATATGGTCTCATTTTCTCTATGAACAAAACTAGCTATCCTTCTTTTTACTTGCTAGACATTTTAAGGAGGGAAATATTTCTTAAAAAACTCTTGGGTCATCTCCTCCCAATTACCTATAGACCTATGTTTCAATGTGTAAAGTCAACTTCTTGCATTTTCTTAAGGGAAAAAGGAAAGAAGTGTAACTTAGCAATCTCAATAACATTTTGTGCATATAAACTACTAACTACCTCTTCAAAGGCTCTGAAATGAGGATTTTCATTTTCTTGCCCTCTAAAGTTAGGAAGTATTTTTAATAAACCTTGATTCAATTCTACATGTGGTGTATTAAGTGGAAACATGATGCATGAAGGAACAAAACTTTGTGTGGAATGCAACGGTTCATGCATAGTTCTATTCTCATCATGATTATTACATGTGTCGTCACCCATGATTGATGATGCATGCAAAGGCAAAGGCATGCCAAATAGATTACCAAAGTAAGATTAAAATATTTCTACTCTGCCTCGCTTCTTTCTAGCCTAGATGCTTATGCAACAGTGAATGAAAAATCAAAATAAAAATGGAAATAAGGGAGAATGGAACAAAATTACCAATAGAAGAATTTCCATTGGTTGTGCTTTGCTCCTTGAAAATTGTCTTTGAATATGCATCAGAATATTAGCTCCCTAGCAACGACACTAAAGAAGTAAGATAGATTTAAAGACAATGAAATCAAATAGCAATTGTTGTAAAGAAGAAAAGTAGTGTTGCTTAGTAATTGTTATCAATAAAAAAAATGATGATGGGTATAAATCAATAATGTAAACGCTAGGGCATCAGAGTTTTGCCTATATCTATATGAAATTCTTTGTGATTCGATAATAAATTAAAAAAAAAAAGAATTCTATATTTGATTGTTTTTAGAAAAAGAAAAACCTATGATTTGGTTGAACTAAGATAATTCAAGAATGCATGGTAACCTAGATTATAACAATGTGATTAGAACAAATTGCAGGAGAAACCCACCCATTTAAAACTTTATTTCTAATTAAAACTATGAGAAATTCATCTAGATAATAAGAAAAATATTGATGAACTAATTGAAAGAATGGAATAACTCATAAATCAATAACAATCTAATTGAACAATCAAATATGTTGTCATATCGAATCTTACAAAGAATCACAATGATACTGTTATAGAGGAAACATAACCCCTAGTCCTAGCTAAGGGCTTAAGCTGCCATGAGAGAAGAAAGGAAATACAAATTATGTTCTGCAAAATTGATGTCTCCTAAACCCTATTGAATCCCCAATTTAAAAGAAAACAAGAAAAATAAAAATCTCGACTTCGTAATTTTTTGCCCATAAATTCAGCCGTAAATTATGGGTTAATTTTAGCCTTCAAAACTTGTAAAAAAAGGAATGCTCAAAACTAGAAAGTTGTAGTGCTCAAAGTTGCTGTTCCAAATTATCCAGCCTTGTGTCATTCCAGATTTTGAGGAAAGAGTTATGCCCAAAATACCAAATAGTGCTCAACTACCCTCCTTAGACATTTAAGCATGATATTTATGACTTTTTTGGCTCTCTTTAATACTAGTTTGACCTCCATATATGCTTCATGAAATTATTTCGATATTTCTTTAGGTTTGGGACTAGATTGATACAAAACCACCTATTTGTTAGTTTGTTTGGATACTATCTTCCAAGTAGCAACTTCATCCTCTCTAACTTGTCCCACATATTCTTGTAAGCTCTTTTTTCACATGGTTTCTTGAAAAGAGAAAATTAAACACAATAAATGACATTTTATTTAAGACATTATGTAAATTCAAATAATAGGGAATATTGCAATCTTGGTTTAATTATAAAAATTAAGCATAGTAAGAAGGGGATAACGCCTAATAAATATATAATAAATACACATTTTGAAGGTGTTATCAATCCCACCTTCTAATAAATCTTGTTCTAATATTCCAATCAAATTTTTTAGTGTTGATTTTATTCAAATGATTATATCTCCCACTTAGCTTGTCCATCCCGATAAAACCATATCCTTATTTATTTATTTATTTTTTTTTTAACAAGATAGAATTCTACTCTAGCTTAATCTAAATGTATATGCGTGTGAAGCTCCCTCCTGGAAACTTGAACTCCAGCCTTTACCCCCCATACCCCACAAGCACTTATATTTATGGAGTGACCATCGCATTAAGGGTATGCGGTGGTGATAAAACCATATCTAACTATAGGATCATTGTGTCACACAAATTTAATGAACCAATAAGTAGCAAACATATAAGGAGTTTACATAAGTAATGCGTTTTAAGCCTCAATCGCTCCACCAATATACACTAACCATATATGTGTGTAGAGAACAATGTTAAACTAAAGCCTAAATTTAATTAAAAACAATCCAAATTTCTAAACATTAAAACAAATTGAAAGCACAGATTTTTTTTTTTTTTTGGTGAGAAGAATTGAAAGCACAATTAAATAGACACAGTTAAATAGAAAGAAACTTACATGGGAATTGGACCGGTGGATTTAATCGGAGAAGTTGTTGTCCTTAAAAGTAAGTAGGAGGTGAGTGAATTTCTCTCCATGAAGAAAAATTGAGAATTTATAAAATTGAAAGAATTTTATTGGGTGAAGAATTTCTAATTGTAGTCAAGTTAGGATTTTTTATTCTCTAAAGAATTATATAGGAAAGAGAACGTGAGATCATAATGTGAAATAAATGAAATATTGAATAACCACCTTTCTTTTTTTAGAAACCAACTGAATCACTTTATTGGAACTTAACGGCTAAAATCAGCCTGAACTACATTTGAAATGTCTGGTGGTACATCTTCCATCCAGACAGTTAGAGAGGGCGAATTATTAGCCCATCTAGCCAAAGCATGAGCGACCCTATTGCCTTGTCAGCATACATAAACAAAACTACAACAATTGAAAAAAGGAGTTAAAACTTTAACATCTTCAATCAAATGTCCATGGAGTGCTAGTGATTTTTTTGGGATTATTGAGTTCTTTTGAGATTGTATCTAAGTCCCCTTCAAAAACAGCTAAGGTAATACCAATCTCCAAGGCAAATTCGATTGCTCGTCTTGCTGCAAGGGCTTCCACTTGTGCCACCGTAGTTGGTTGAGGGATTTGTTGCGACAAAGAAGCCATCACCGCTTCGTCTGAGTTGTGGATGACCACTCCGAGTCCGGCTCTCCCTGTTTCTGCGAACATTGCACCGTCATAATTTACTTTGAAAACTCCCAAGTCTGGCGATTCCCACTTCACGTGCATCTCATGTTTCTGTTTCGAGCTGTCTGTGTGAAGGTTCTGAAATTCTGCTTTTTGCTCCTTTGACAGCTGATCAATGCGTTGCAGCGGACATACCACTTTGTTGAAGCGGACTTGATTGCGTCTATTCCAGATGGACCAAGCCATATACGCTAATAAGGATGGATCCTTATTCTCCTTGAATGCATGCTCAAAAATTTCCTTTGGTGTTTTCCTAGTCATAGATGCCAGCCAGCTCCATTGAGGGTCCTAGGTCCAAGCTTCTTGCAAGTTAGAACAAAAAAACAAAGCATGTGAGCAATCTTCAGCCATCACCTTGCAATTCTCACAAGTTGCCTCGGTGATGACTTTCCTCTTGCATAAATTGGCCGTGGTTGGAAGAGCATCCTTGCAAGCCCGCCACACCAAGTTTTTCACCTTGCAATGGACTTCCAAACTCCAAATGTCTCTCTAAAAACCAAAATTTATATTTGACACCTAATCCGATACTTCATTTTTTTGCAAAAAACGGTAGCCCGACTTGACAGAATAGTGCCCCGATGGAGTAAAGGGCCAAATGAGTGTGTCTTGTTGCGGTGAGGAACTAAGAGGGATACTCTTAATTGCCTCTGCTTCTGCATTACTAAAAACATGATCAATCACATCTGCTCTCCATCGCTTGGTTGGCTGATCAATCAAGGCTTCTACACATGAATTCTCTTGCCCAAACAGTATTGGTGAAGTGATTTTGGCTTTATTTTTAAGTGGCAGCCAATTATCTCTCAAAATCCTGATTTGTTTGCCATCCCAAACTTTCCACACCGCCCCTTTAGAAATCACATCTCTACCCCTTTAAAATACTTTTCCACGCATAGGAGGCTGAGGGTGACTCTTTTGCACTAAGGAGGGATCCATTAGGAAAAAACCGAGCTTTGAACACTCTATAAAACATCGAGTTATCATCTTTTAGGAGTCTCCAAGCTAACTTGGCAAGCATCACTTCATTGAACATAGTTAAAATCCTTAAAACCCATCCCACCTACATCTTTGTGATTACACAACTCTCTCCACTTCACCCAATGGATTTTTCTTCTTTCACCCCTTTGTCCCCACCAAAACTTTCTAATGAGTGATTCAATCTCATGGCATAAAGTAACCGGGAGCTTGAAACAGCTCATGGCATAAGTTGGAATTGATTGGATGACCAATTTTATAAGGATTTCTCTACCAACTTGTGACAAGAACTTCCCTTCCCAACCTTGGAGTCTCTTCCAAACTCATTGTTTCAACTTGTCAAAACTTGCCCTTTTATTCCTACCCACCAATGCCGGCAAACCAAGGTATTCCTCATAGTTCTTCACTTCGGCTACTCCAAATTCACTCATGATGTGATTTTGCATATCAAAAGCCGTTGATTTGCTGAAAAAGAGAGATGTCTTGTCTCTATTTAGTTTTTGCCCCAAAACCCTCTCATAAGTAGAGAGAATCTCTAACACTTTCTGACAATCTTGCTTAGTAGCTTTACAAAACAAAAGACTGTCGTCTGCAAATAGCAAGTGAGTAAGCTTAGGACCATTTCGACAAATAGAAACTCCTTTAATCTCACCCAAATTTGTTGCTCTCTGAATTAGTCTATGCAGCCCCTCTAAACATAAAAGGAAGAGATATGGTGAAAGTGGATCCCCTTAGCGAATACCTCTACTAGGTTCAATATTGCCTTGGGGCTCACCGTTTACCAAGAGTGAATATGAGACAGTTGTAACACATTCCATGACCAGGGCCACCCATCTATCGTTAAATCCCATTTGCTTCATGATATCTCTCAGAAAAGACCACTCAACCCAGTCATAGGCTTTGCTCATGTCAAGCTTGAGCGCCATAAAATCTGATTTTCCAAAGTTGTGATTTTTCAGGTAGTGAAGAGTCTCAAAAGCCACCAATATATTGTCAGTTATCAATCGACCTTTCAAGAAAGCACTTCGATGATCAGAAATAATGAGCGGCAGAACTTTCTTCAATCTATTTGCTAGTACTTTTGAAAAAAATCTTGTAAAGCACATTGCAAAGACTGATGGGTCTATGTTCAATCACATGCTTTGAATTTTTTGTTTTTGGGATTAACGTAATGAAAGTATGATTTAGAGAATTAGGCAAAGAACCTTTGTTCAAAAAATGCAGCATAGTACTAGTGACATCAGAGCTTACAAAATCCCAGAAAATTTGGTAGAAAAGCGGAGGCATTTCGTCAGGTCTAGGAGCCTTCAGTGGGGCCATTTGTTTCAGTGCAACCTCAACCTCCCAAGCTTTAAAGTCTCCTGTCAAAATGGTGTTCATCTCCTCGGTCACCACTTGAGGAATGGATTCCAACTCTGCTGTTAAGGGGTCGAGCTCTGAAGAAGTAAAAAGCTCAGAATAATACTTCAAGAAAGCCTCAATAATCTGGTCTCTATCAGTACACCACACATTGGAATGGTTTCTAATACCGGAAATAGAGTTTTTCCGCTTCCTCTGAGTTGCACGATAGTGGAAAAACTTTGTATTACGGTCCCCATCTTTTAAATACAGAGTTCGAGATCTCTGCCGCCATAGCCGTTCCTCCTTGTCCATGAGAGCATTGACTTCTTTTTTAACTAACCACAACCTGTCTGAACCGCCCCCTTGAACAGCTACCCGTTCTGCATGTGCTAGCTCTTTCCTCTTTTTTTCTAATTCTCTTCTTATATTCCGGAAGTTATTACAACTCCACCTAGTTAACTCAGCCCCACAAGCTTCTATTTTCCTAATCACCCTTGTATCTTCAACCTCTTCATAGGTTGCTAGCCAAACATCCTCAACCGTTTCCCCACTCCCTTGTCTGATAGCCAAACCTCTTCAAATCTGAAAACCTTTTTCTTTTGTTGAAAATCTAGATCAGCCAAGTCAAACCATAATAGCTTATGGTCTGAAGTAGTACTGTTTACATGAGTGACTCAAGTATCCAGAAAATTAACAAACCAATCATGTGAAGCTACTGCCCTATCTAGCCTTTCCCATACCGAAAAACCATCTCTAAAATGCTTACTCCATGTGAAAGGAAAACCTTTAAAGCCCAAGTCCATTAACTCACATTCATCCAAGGCATCTCTAAACATCTGCATATGATTTTAGGGTCTTAAATGCCCCCCTAACTTCTCCGATTGTTTTACAATCTCATTAAAATCTCCCACACACAACCATGGAAGGGAGTTTTTGCCATGCAAACTATGAAGTAAATCCCAGGATTCACTCCTTTTGTGAGTTTCGGGATTGCATAAAAACCGGTGAATCTCCAAGCTTTACCTGAATTTTTATTAATGACGGCATCGATGTGATTCATTGAGGAGGATTCAACTTCAACCTCAATATCATTCTTCCAATACAACACCAAACCTCCTCCTCTAGTTACTCTTTGAACGAAGAATTTCTTATCAAAACGAAGTCTGTCTTTCACGTAATCTAGCCTAGCTTTATCTACCAATGTCTCGGCTAAAAATACGATAAAGCGGTCTTTTGCTTGCACCGAGTCCACAAGCTCCTAAACTGCAAGTTGGTTCCCAAGCCCCCTGTAGTTCCACACTATGCAACTCATTATGATTGGCGGGCTGTAAAATAGCCTCCGCCAATGCAAGTGAATTTTCTGTATCATTGCTTGAAACCACTAGCTTCTTACTTGGTAACTCACAATGATCATTAACCCTGTCAATTGATCTCTTCAAACCTGTGGAATCAGATGAGGATGACTGAGTTACAGGGATTGAACAAGGAAATCGTTTCCACGTTACCAGAAGGGGAATAACAGCACTAGCTCGTGGGGTCTGAGAGTTGGTAATATCTAAGAGAGGGGTTGCTGGATTTTTTTCCAAGGAGGGTACCAATGAGGGAGCACATGACATGCTAATGTTGTCATCCAAATATTTTCTCAACGTGCCTAAGTCAAAGAGTGGAGAGTTTTCCTTATTGGGTTGAAATTCCTCGGGTTGGCCTATAATTACAGGATCCTTATAAATCCCAAGGTCATTGTCTATATCCTTCAGTTGTTGAGTAAAGGAAACTCCTTTATTCCCGTGACCCTGAAAATTCGGCTTTATACTTTCCTTTTGGATCGTGGACTCTGCAGCATTTGATTTAGGAAACTCCCCGATATCTGCTTCCATATCCTCAGTATCCTTTTTTGTTGAGCTTGCCGTTGCTGTGGCGGTCATCGGATTTGGGCGTTGCTGCTCATTCCTCTGCCAACGTGAGGAAAAGTTTTCCTTTCTATCTTCATAGTAACCTGATACACGGATTACATTGCCTTTTGATGGTCCCGACGATGTTGCTCGAAGCCACGACCCATATTGCTGAGAGGATTTTTGGAGAGTACCTTTGCTCTGGATCGACAAATCACACTCCTTATCACCATGATCAAGGCATCAGCACCAATAGCAGATATTTGGAAGCCGCTCATACCTGAATGTAACCCAGACCTTTTCATTATCCTCTAGTCTAATTACTCGGCCTCGACAGAGAGGCTGAAAGACATCAATGGTAACCCTTACTCTAATGTAATTCCCACACTCACACTCCAAAGTTTTTGTTGTATGATCCACCCTCCCAATGGCTTCACATATATCTTTCGCCACCGATCTGGTTCTGTAACTAATGGGAATATTGTGAACTTGCACCCAAAAAGCGACCTTATCAAAACTCAAATCTTCAAGAGCAGAGTGCCTTTCATACTACTGTAACACCACAAGAGACTTGTCAAAACTCAACGGACCAGTGGACATGATTCTATCCACTTCCTCCTCCTTGTCGAAAACAAAAAGAACCTTCGACCACCTTCATTACTAATCTTAAAACCATTTTGAGATCTCCAAAGAGGTTTAAAAGTTCTGCCGACTGCATCCATATTGAGTGCATGCTTGGTTAGGAACAATGCTGCAATGATAAACTCTTGCCGGCGTCGGTCTTTGTTAAAGCATATATCGTCCCCTTCCCTTTTGGAAAGGGATAAACAAATCCATTGTCTGGATAAATCCTCCATACTAACACACCACTGAGAAAAGAAGTACTACTGTGAGAACAAACAGAAAAGAAAAGGAAAGAAAGAAGAGTTATGTAAAGTGTTTTCCCACCCCCAAAAGAAAGAGAAGAAACCACTAGCCCTACATGTAACATTGTTACAAGAGGGGAGAATAAGCCTTACTAGAAGGGACGACGGTTCTACTGCCTAAGAGAGAAGGAGGAGCCAACTTTCTTAGCAACAGAGAAAATTGAATAACCACCTTAAATTTCACCTTTGCAACTGAAAGCTTCACGATTGACTCTTTTATATGCTTACAAATAAGATAAACACGATAGATCCATTTTCCTACTTTCCCCAAGTGCTTCATCATCTTTTAAATAACCCATGACGTGGGTGTCATCCAAATACTCATTCTTAAAAAGTAAAAATTGTTAAATAACATTATTATTATTAGCAACGAGATGTGTATACCATGTTGTGTATGCTAGAGTGAATGCGGAAGAGGAAGCATAGAATAGGAACACTGTGAATACGAGGGTTACGTGGTTCAGCCTTGACGGCCTACATCCACGGAGGAATCCCTTAAGGGTTACATCTTTATTATGTAGGAGTGTAGTACAATAACCTGTGTTACAATGAGCCATAACATGGGTATATATAATAGACTAAACCCTAGACTAATAGACTTCTAGTACAAGTAGGAGACTTAGCTTGCACACAAAGTAGAATTAGTCTTGGGCCTATTACATTGGGCTAATATGACTAATATATATCTCTAACACCCTCCCTCAAACTCAAGGTGGAAGCTCGATGAAGGCTTGAGGTTGGATAAGTATGAGAAGATCACTTGGAGATGCCTTGAATAATACCTTTGAAGAAACCACAATGAATAATATGCCAATTGACCAATTTTGGAGTTTCAAATGAAGAAATGGAGTCCAAAATTGGAATCTACGCGAAAAACTGAGCAAGATAGGCCTTGTCGGAAATTTTTGACTTTGGTCAAAAGTCAACGCAAAAGTCAACGAATCTGGTCAAAGTCAACTGGTCCAAGGTCAAAGTCAACGATCAGTGCTTCACGGGTTAGATCCGGGTGGTCCAGGTCGGGTTGGTCCTGTCAATAATCAGCTAGGTGACGTGGTGCTGACGAGGCGACACTGCTGACGTGGTTGATGACGTGGTGATGACTTGGATTAGGGCTGACGTGGCAACGGCTTACGTGGTGCTGACGTGGCAAGATGATGTCATCAGATGACGTCAGATGACATCAGCAGTAGTTTTCCAGTGCGTGGAAGGAGCGTGCGATATCACCGGCGCGTGGTGAAGAAGCTAGAAGCTAAGGAGGCGCGTGGAGGTGCGTGTGAGATCAGATGATGGCCGGAATCTCAGGTTTTGTAGATTGGTCGACGAGGAGGCCGTCAGGGCGGCGCGTGTATCAAGAAGACGATCTGGAAGTCAGGATCTGAGGCGGTGCGTGGAAGATTTTCCGGAGACAGTTGCGGCGCGTGGAGGCGCGTGTTAGGGCTTCCGGTGACCGGATTTCTGGGTTTTGGTCGCGGGAGGTCGTGGAGCACGGCTGTGGTGTTGGTTTCATCAGGCGAGGCATGGATTTGCGCAGATCTGATAAGTTTAGTCTCGGCTTGCTTGGTTGTTGGATTTTGACGCAGCACAGAGCCATGGAGGCTGCGAGATGCTGTGGAGTTTAGATCCAGTAGACAAACATATGTGACTTCAGATGGTGGTACGCACGTGAGAATCTTCTTTGATGCGTAGAGATGTTTGTTTGATGCCAAGAACGAAGTTTGGCTCTGATACCATGTTAAATATATTAGCTCTGATACCATGTTAAATATACATTATTATTAGCAATGTGATATGTTATACTATGTTGTGTATGCTAGAGTGAATGCAGAAGATAAAAGCATAGAATAGGAACACTGAGAACACGAGAGTTACGTGGTTCAGCCTTGTCGGCCTACATCTACGGAGGAATCCCTTAAGGGCTACATCTTTATTATGTATAAGAGTGTAGTACAATAACCTGTGTTACAATGAGCCATAACATGGGTATATATAATAGACTAAACCCTAGACTAATAGACTTCTAGTACAAGTAGGAGACTTAGCTTGCACACAAAGTAGAATTAGTCTTGGGCCTATTACATTGGGCTAATATGACTAATATATATCTCTAACAAAAATAAACCTTAAATCAATTCACGAATCCCAAATGTTACAGTACGTCTTGAGCAATTCGTGGGCTGCTCTAAGGGCAATATCAATACTAGCACAGTTGTTGAACACTGTGATCCAAAGAAAATTAGTAATGTTGTTGTAACCTGGGGATTAGATACTAATTTACAAATCTATATAGAAAGATCAATGCAAAAATGTTAATTTTCTCAAGAGTCTTTCACTGATATTCTAAAACCCCATTTTCAAAATCTTAAACCATGGAAAATAGCAACCTCTAAGAGAATTTATGTCTAGGAAGTACGGACACCTCATTTGAGATGTCATATCTATGTCAGACACTTGCACACTTGGGACACTTCTACATGTGTGTCTTCTTTAAGAAAAAATTGCAAAACATGACCAAGATATAAGAACAAGGGGAATCGAATACCCTTTCACAAGATAGAGAGGATTCATGCTTTGAATAGTAATAGTAAATTTGGAAATTAATAAATATCTTTATTCTTGGTTTGTATTCTAATTTCTAAATATCATTTAATAGTCATGAATTTGCTTTATTATCCATCGTTAATCTCAATTTGATATATATTTAACATTATATGAAAAATAAATGTTTAATAATAAATAAATAATATATTTAATAATTATTTAATAGACATATGTGGGCGCACCACCCTGCACTTATGAGTTGCATGGCCCACTTTCCCTTTTTTGAGATTCGTCGCTTGGTTTAAGTTCAAGAACTAAATTGGGCTTCTTACATGGATCAGCATACGAAAAATTAAGTTAGGAGTTAAGGTATGAAGATAGGAAGGTATTAGGAATGAATGTAGGTTAATGAATTTTATTTTTCCAAAAAAAAAAAAAAAAACTTAAAAAGAGTAACATTTAAATTTTTTTTAAAAAGTATGAAAAAAAATTATGATTTGGCAAAATAAAAAGGTCAACCATAGACCAAAAGCAAGATACGGAGGAAGGGAGAAAAAAATCCCACTTTATATGCCAATTATACGAAGATAAGGTTGTAGTCCCCAACTTATCACACACTTGGTTTTTAGAGAGAGAGAGAAATGGCAGAAGTTGGCCATCTGGTATCAGCAAGAAACGTCAGCCCAATTCCCAGTTCCTACCCAACTAAGGCTAAATCCCTCAAGTTTCAGTGCAGAATCAGAGCCGCTTCAAAAAGCAATGACTTCTCACTGGTATTGTGAACCCCATTTGGGAGTTGATTTTACTTTTTCTTCTTTGAATTCACTCTCTGCAATCTGTTAAGATCTTGTATTTCTTTCCAGAACCATAACCCATCTATGTGTGTGTTTTACAAGAATTTTTTACTAGTACTACGTTGAAAGGCCAAATTTAACACCAAACAAGCAACTATTTTAGTATTAAATGCCAAAACATGGCTTCCCACTCACTTAAATGTTAAAGCCAAACTACGTACAATCATGCAGGAGATGCCTTGCCGCCTTGGAAACATTCTACACCTTTTCTTTAGCTGAATTTAGATGATCAAACAACTATAGAATCTATAAGTTTGGTATCTCTCTCTTCTTTTTTTTTTTTTTTTAAAATTATTATTATTAGTAAAGATTAACTTATAGATTCTTATAGGTAAAGATAAGCTTATAGAATCTAGCATAAACTTTTAATACCTATGCATGCACAGCAATCACTTTGGTAGCTTTAGCTTATACCGTTCTTTTTGAGTAACTATCTATTATAATGATAGGCGGCATTGATTGGTTCCTCTCATGATCATGAGTCATGACTAATGTTATTTGTACCGGGTGTTTACAATTCAATATATCAAAAAAAGATTAAAAGAAAAAGTAGCAGGAATCCACGCCGAATGATCAAAATATCAACATCCGACGGGAGATGGCAGGGGGAATGGACCTGCGACTACCTTCTGTCTCTGAAGGACCTGCGGTTGCAAGATTTGGTGGAAGATGAACATAAAAAAGATGCACAAGTTTTTATCAACCTTACCATCCACAAGGTGACTCACACTCCTCTTTTAACGTTATTATTATTATTATTATTTTCTTTTTACAACTACTTTTTCGTTATGAATCATCTTAATGTATATTTTGGTGCTTCTTTTTTTGGGTAGATGTTCAAAATATTAATAACTTGTTTGGATGGAGGGGGAGTAGAGTAGACGAAGGGGGAGGAAGTTAAATTATTTTGTTTGGATGTTTTTTAAAGAAGGAGGAGAAGGATTTGGAGGGGTTTGAAAAAGTTCTAACTACTTCTAACCCTTCGTTTTTAATTTTTTCAAATTGGAGAGATTTGGAAGAAGAGTAGAGTATAGAAATGCGTGACCAAATGAATTACCAAATTTACCCTTACCATATTAACAAAATTACAAATTATGAAAAGACTAATTATTCCTCTCTCCCTTAATTTTAAAACATTCATACAAGATAAAGGATAATCATTCCCTTCTACTCTCCTCTTCTTCCAAACTTCTAAACATAACATAAGTGCCCTGCATTTTTTAGAAAACAAGTTCTGCAGTATGTATCTGTTATGTAAGCTCTCAAAAAAAAAAAGAAGGTTATACCTTTTTTCCCTGTAATAATTAATGCTTCTATGTTTATATAATGCCGTTATTCACAAATACACCCTATCAAAAAAAATAAAGAAAAATCATTCACAACTACACTTTCTTTTTTCTACTTAGTTTGAGAAAAGTATCTTCTTTTCTATTTAAAAATAAAAAATTAAGAGTAAAGTTGTCTACATGAACTTTTCCTAGACCATGCAGAAGTGGAATTTGGTGAGTTGGGCACAACCTTTTTATCTTTGTTCATTTTTCGTACTATTATTATAATAGTTACTAAGACAAAAGTGATGGTGGAAATGACTGCTAATAAAATTATGATCCTTCAAGTTAATTATACATGGCAATAACAATTTCAAAGTTCAAAGCATAGTGTAGACACCCCCCTCTCACACATAGCATTATTAATAAGCTAGGGGCTTTAATGTGTTGTGTATTAAAATCTCAATGGACTTCACCTGCTTTCTTTTTTGTTTGTTGTGGGGGGGGGGGGGGGGGGGGGGTGGTGTTCAGCAACATCTACTTACTCGTTAATACCCACACCAAAATTTTCGTCCTATATTATGACAGTATGTATGAGTATCTAATTATTTCCCTTTCGTTTTGCTAGCACGCGAGCTTTGGTCTTTCAGTGGATGGAAGGATTCTTACATCCTTCACAAGAAAATGTAGTATCTGTGCCTCACCATACTGCAGAGAGGTAGTTATTCATTTTTAAAGAAAGATGATTTCAGTTTAATTAGGACAAATCTGTTTCCAGAAGGAACAATATGCTATGAAATATTATGCAGCACTTGCATGACTAATTACTTTCGTACATGATGTAATAGATTGACACAACCTTCAATGTATGGGTTCTTCCTTCAAGCAGAGACAGTGATGCAAATCAACTACCTGAAATCGGGGGCGATGATCCATCATTAAGTCTCTAAACTCTCTCTCTCACTCTATCTATCTCTTTTACCTTAAAAATGAACTTAACATGGTTGCCTTAGCAGGTGATATATGTTAAACCTGGATATGAAGCTGACCTTGATTCACTAGTACAAGACACAATCCGTCTTACCACCTCAGTAAAAGTACAACTTACTAACCAAGTTTTATTATTTGACGAATATCATTAGAACCCTTTGATAAATTCTTAAAATCTATGCTGCAGGATACTTGTTCGGAGTTGTGTGAGAGATCAAATCCTACATTGCAATGTAATCTTGTTTTCTTTTTGACAACATTAAACTAGCAATTAACGCAAGCAAGGCAATCACAAATGTACTGCCTTTGCAGATATTGGTGGACAAGATGCAGGTTCTAGCGATAAGAGGTGGTCTGGACTCTTGGAACTAAGGAATGCATATCGCGGTTTACATCCATAGAGATCACCTTTAGAAAATGTTATCATTTTTTGGAAGTGTATAATGCGAAGAATATTAGAGCAAGAGGGCTTCATATGCTAATGTTAACTTGTAATTTTTCAAGTTCTTTGTTGACTTTATTCCATGCCAATTTCTTTGTATTTTAATGCACATTTTCTATATATTTTGTGGGTTTTATTTGTAATTTGGTTGGGCTTAGAAATCACATGAAGAGTAGCTGGAAGTGCCACTTTGCGAGATGACTTGTAAGACACTTAGTCATGCAAATGGAGCATGTGAGGAGCACTTGAGAAGATTCAAAATTCTATTAAGCAATTCGCGAGACAACTTGTCTTGCAAGTGGCTTGTCCTGTGTTTTCAACATATGTTCCAATGGCTTTGGTATGCTTTACTCGGCGACATGCGCATGTGTGCGTTTGCTAAGGCAAATGGGTGTGTAAGACATGTGCAATGCTATGCTGGGGTGTGTTAGTGTGAGTATTTACACCTATATTCAATTTAAGGAGTTGGCACCAACCATTGGAATTCTAATGTGTCACTAGTCACTTAAGTTTAATCAATTTTATTTCATAATTTTAACTTAGAAAACCCTAAGGCTCCTAAGCTAAACTTAGAAATAAAATAAACATCTCGAACTAGAAATAAAAGATTTGGAAGTTCGTTTACGTTTGGGGAATGTCTTAGGCACCCCATGACACCCATCCAAAAGGATAATACATTATTTCAAATTTAATGTTAAATTTCACCATTTAAAATAACAACATATTTGGCATTTGGCTTTAAAAAAGGAAGAAAGGTATGCATGTACATCTAAGGCAAAGATAAAGACTATCCTAAGATGACATGCAATCCATCCTAGAATGACATGTGAGAAATAATGTAAAGGAATGACATGTAAACTACTCTATAATGACATGTAGAAATTACATGCAATATATCCTAGAAGGACATGTGCAATCTAAATTATAATGGCATGTAAATGACCTATATAACATGAATAATTTAAATAAGAGATAGAAAATAGGACAAAATTTAGCTACAAAATCGATTGTAGCCTTAGGCTACAAACTCACTCAATAACTTTTTATTGGAGATGAATTTTGACAAATCCACCATTAGATTGCATCTTCTTCTTATATCCTCCATGTTTGCAAAATTTCAAGAAAATTAAAAATTAATAGCTATGTCATCCATAAAATTTTAAATTGCAAGTTTTTGTAATTTAAAATTATGCATAAAATATAAGATTATAGATTATATAGTAAATGATATCCGATTGATACAAAAATTGACATGTGCATTAAGAGCGTAAAGAACATGTAATTCAACGGTTAGATTTTCAAAATATGCAGTAATATTTATTTTATTGAGTGAAATTGTAGTCTAAGGCTACAACCAATTTTGTAACTAAAATTTGTCCTAGAAAATATACCCCGCGCATTTAAATTTACATTAAATCATACTAGGCACCACATTTATTTGCATGCCAACATCAACAAAGTAAGATGTTTGTTAAAAGGAGAGGGAAGTTATGTTTGGCTTTTAGAGTGCCCACGAACTTAATGGATTTAAGCCACAGGCAAAGCATCACATTTTAAAACACCCAAAATAAAGTTCCTATGAATTTTTAATCTACAAAAAAATATCTCTTAAAATGTTTTTTTGTGTGTGAAAAGATCATAGGTTTTAAGTTTTAGGAAAAATTCTTAAAAGGAAAAGGATTAAAGAAAAATGCATAGGATTTCATATTTTTTAAAAGATTCCCAAAAAGGGAGAAAATAAAAAGTCCCATGGTTTTTAATTTTTAAAAGAATCCCTAAAAGGGATAGATTAAAAATCTTCATTGGTTTTGTATTTTTTTTTTTTATTCCTAAAAGGAAAAAGGATTATGTGCGCACCCAAATCTCGGTTAATAGGCTAACTATTTTGTTGGGCTCACAATTTACTTCTTGTAGTGGGTGTATGGATATCCTACAATGGGAAGCTCCTAAGGTCGAAAGTTCATACCCGTAATACAACTACCTACCTTCTTCCTGAGGTGGTTTTTTCTTGGTTTTTTTCTCTTCCTCTTTAAGTCTTTGGTTCCTCACCCTCCAGTGTCTAACCCCTTTCTCTTCTATTTTCCTCCTATTTATAGTATTCCTAGGTGGGTCAATGATGATTGCTTTTGATGATTTTTCGTGTGGGTAGGGCCCTGTAGGATTATTGCTGACAAAAAAGTTCCCAACTTTAGGAACAGGTACGTCAATTTTGGGGCTTGCAATAGATGTCGGATGTTACTCGACGGCGATATCCCCTAAGGCATTACCAAGATACCCCGGAGTGGGCTTCGAAGCTATGTCAAATCCCGAGAACTAAACAGCCCACGGCCTAATCCATCGAATATCATGGATTGGGCCTGATGGGGAACTATTATCCAACCCACTGCCCATGGGCCCCCCAAGGATGGGCCAATAACCGTATAGATCAAAAATCTAATGAGTTTTGTATTTTTGGAAAGGTTCCCTAAAAGGGAAAAGATTAAAAATCCCATGGTGTTTTTTTTGTTTTTTTTTTTTTGTGGCAAATTATAGTAAACTTATATGTGGTTAGACTTGTTTTCACCTTACCTATCCATTGTTTAAAACTTAACACATTGCCAATATGAGATTACCTATGTTAGTCTCCTGTTACCTACTTATGTTAAAAACAAGAGTAAATATGTATTTTTACTCCATTTTTATATCTCCCTCTTCCCAAAACATTAAAAAAAATCAAGAGAAAACAAGATTAAAATGTGCAATGGGTAAAAAACAATTAAGAAATTTCTTAAAACTTCAACTTGTATTTGAACTTATCATCTCAACCACAAACAAACAACTAATTATACATCTGAAAGCATGATAAAGCCATATGAGAAAAGACAAGTACCAACTTAATATAATTAAATCCAATTTTTACAAAGCAAAGAACTATTTTAGATACAATTGCTTTAGCGAAAACAAAAAAGAAAAAGAGTCGATGATAGTTATGGACTCAAAAAAAAAAAAAAAAATCCATGAGTGTATTTATCGTTACTTCCTTTGGATAAATCAATTGGAAAAAAAAAATTAAAACACCTAATCTAACTCAACAACCTTCCTATAAATCAAATCAAATATCCTACTCCTCACGTCCTTGCCAACAAAAATTAAAAACCCAGAAAAGTTCAAAAACTAAAAACCTAGAAAAGTTCAAAATCCCAGAAAAATTAACAAAATTCAGTCTTTTTGTATGTATATATATATATATATATATAACCAATCTTGTTTTGGAGTCCATTGCAATAAAAAAAACCCAGAAAAAACCAACACAATTAATAAAGCCACTCTTCACTCTCTTTGATCACAAACCAAAACCTAGAAAACTCTAACTCCCAAGACCCACAATACCATGCCTCAGATTATCAAAAATTTACAATCTAATGGCTTTTTGACCCAAGAAATGGTGGCTTGTTGCTTAGGGGTTGCAACAAGCATAGAGAGAGAGAGAGAGAGAGAGAGAGAGAGAGAGAGAGTGTGTGTGTGTGTGTGTGTGTGTGTAACGCCCCAACCCCCCCTCCCCCCCAAAAAAAAGGGGTCAGATTTTTATGACCCACACATGTGCCCCCGCCTACCCATTATCTCCCAACCGCACAAACACAAGCTTGCAAAATATCTCTCTCTTGGCCAGCTAGTGAAGGGCTCTCCCTTATTTCTTTTCTTTCACACTTAAACACAAAACAATCACACATCTCTCTCTCTCTCTCTCTCTCACCGGTACTCACCCCACCACCACCTCCACCATTGTTTTTTCGGCAAGATTTACTAGAAAAACTTTATAGCAACCTCTAAGGCTTCTTCATCTCTCCTTTTGAAAGGTAAAGCTACCTCTTATTTTTTTGTGGGTTTCCATATTTTGCTAGAGGTTCTTCTAATCTAAGTTTTGGAAGTGATATTCATGTGTTTATGTATATGGGTTTTGTCTTGGTGGGATTTATTTGATGAGTGAGTTTATGTTTTTACATTTGTTGGCCATTTGAGGTTTATTTATGGTGAAAATTGGGGGAGGGGGGGGGGGGGGTTGTTGTGATAAAAGGATCTTAGTTGTCTAATTTTCTAATGGGTACTTGAGGGATGGTTTTCCTAGAACAACCATATGAGTTTTGTTGCTGCATGTGTTGAGGTGAGCTGATTTTAAAGTGTGCTTTCTTTGCATTTGGATGGTTTTGACATGAAAAAGTGGGAATGCTTGCTGCATGCCAAGTGTTTGATTAACTGCTTATATGAGATTATGGGTTTCATTTCTTGTTTTTAATATGCTTTAAGACGTGGTTTTAATGTGAATGAAGTCTCAAAGCATTTGGGCTTAAAATTAAAAATATAGTGATTTTCTTTTGGATTCTAAAGCTGTCAGGGGTAGATTTGAGTCAGCCGCATTACGTGATTTTTAATAAATTATAGAAGAATTATTTTGAGCTGAAATTTTTATGGTACATACTAAACATGTAAGAACCAATCCTTATTTAATTTCAAGTTAATTAGATAACTTTTCATGGACCAAACAATTTTTACAAAAGCCTACTATGTAGTGAATTTGAAAGTATGACAAATATGTTGGGATTTTGTGAAATTTACTTCAAACATTTGATGAGTGGATTAGCTTTGTAAATTCATGTTTTCTTCGACATGTGTTTTACTTAGTTAATTTTAATAATTGTTTGGCTTAATCACCTGGTATCTAAAAGGAAACTCATGAGATATGCTACCTTTATTTTGAAGTGATGTGTTTTATGTTATCTAATAAATGCACACTGTTTGCGGTAGTTTATTAAAATGCTTTGGTTTTATTATGGTCCTTTGGATCACTTGAATGCTTGTTTTATATCCTTTGGTATAGGTCCCTTGAGATAGTTAAGTTAGGTTTTAGGTTCTCGATTCGATTTTAGGGGACCATTTTCGATCTATGGATACAAGTTTAATGGTACTTTGTGGTAGGCCTTGTTATTGATATGCTTGATCATTGTGTTTCTAGGTTTTGAGATTCTTGGTGATGGACTTAGTGATTGGTTGGCTTGATTAGGTGGTGCCTAGTTAAGGTAAAATTGGTTGGCCTTCCAAGGTAAGTAGTTTATAATGGGAATTTTTGAAAAATAATCATGTTGCATAAATGTTTTTTTTTTTGGGTTAAACACATTTTGAAAAATTACTTGTGGAACTATGTTTTTGTAAAAAGTGACATGTTGTGACCCTACTATGTATGATTATATATGAAAAGTGTATCATATTTAATATTGCATATGGGGAAATGCATGAATATTTGGCATGTAAAAGAAAAGCATCTTTGAACTCCCTTGACAATGGATTTCATGGTTTGTGGTATTATTTGGAAATACTAAAGATGCTTTATCTTAACTTGTATTATTTGGGAAATTTATGCAAAATATTTTATGACAATAAATGGTTTTGAGGACTTTTAGAATATTTTGGATATTTGGTTATTGAAAAATTTTATGACACTACTTGGAAGTGAACTGTGTATTTCAAATACATTAACTTGTGAGCTTTTGATGTGGTTTTGCCATTGTGCCATGATGTTGATGATTACCCCATTTGTATGACGACTTGTCTGTGTGACGACCCCGTTTGTGTGAAAACCCTATGTATGTAACAACCACTTCTGTGTGACAACCCCATCTTTGTGACGACCTCATTTGTGTGGCAATCTTGTGTAGCTTTGGGTGAGGTTTCTGGTTTTGAAATGGTATTGGGTATTTTTATGGCTCATAGTGAATAACATGTAGTTTCATAGTTACTTTGGGAAGCTTGGTGTTACAATAGGTCTATCATTCTTGTCATGATGTTAATGAAATTTATTTTGCAGAATTCAAATGGAAATTCCCAAATTATAGCATGTTTTGTAAAATGCTCATTATCATTAAACTTGCATTTTCCCCACCCCCTTAATTATGCTACTTACTGGGCTTTAGCTCATCCTATTCTCCAATAGTTTTACAGATAAATTAGCTACAGGACAGACATGAAGCTTAATTTATTGGTGGTGATTGGAGTGCTATATTAAATTGGGAGACTTGGGCCATAAATGGTTGGTGACTCAATCTTGCAAAGTTTAACGAGGTCATAATTAATTCTATTGGAGGTTGGGCACTTAAGGTTTGTTAGCCTTAGGCGTGGTAGGCCTTGATTCAATGTTGAGGTTGTGTATTCTAGAAATGTTGTGGTTTTGTGTTATCCATTTGGAGTTTTTAAATATGTTCATGTATTATATGGATGCACATGATTTTAGTTATTGTTTGTAAATGTGTTATAGAGTTCTGACTCGTAATGTGGAGATTTTAGTATGGTTATTTATTCTTATCCTGTGGAAAAAGAAAAGAATTGAAAAAAAAAAAATCTCTACATTCTTGTTCTTAATGGTTCTTCTCTCATGTTTTGGATCCTTTTGGGTTTGAGGGGAGAGACAGAGAGAGAGAGAGACAGAGAGAGAGAGAAATCTATTTGAGTAGAGCTGTAAAAACCATTTTTAATCTTGTGCTCGTGTTCTCATGGAAGCTCTAAAAGCTTCCAAATATTTTTACGAAAATTACTTTTTGATCTTATTTTTTCTAATTTTGTTATCTTATTATTATTATTATTATTATTTTGTGTTTTTAAAGGTATAAGTGATGGGTTTTACACTTTAAAAAGTTTCCAAAGAGGAAAGGATTAAAAAGTTCCATGAGTTTTTGTTTTGAAAAGCTTGGGAAAATTTATTAGTGGAAACCCCCAAGTTTAGCTGCAAGAATTTTCAGGAAACTTTTGACTTTTGTGTGTAAAGTCACTGCAAACCCTCACAAGCATAAACTCGTCCATTAGGGTGACTTAGGGGTTTAAAAACTTGTTGCACATGGAAAGTGCAGTCGTGTAGCCTACGAAAGTGGCTTGTATTTTAGTTTTAATTTTTTACTTTTAGTAGACATGGGTGCTTTGTGGATTGCTAGGGACTACCAAGATTTAAGTTGGGGGGTGTGATAACGCCATAAAATGTATACTTATTATATATTTATGTGGGTATTATCTCCTTATTATTATGTTTAATTTGTATAATTAAGCAATGATTTGCATTAGTCCCTATAATTTATCTTTACATAATTTCTTGAATAAGATGTCATTCACTGCATGTAATTTTCTACTTTCAGGAAATCATGTGAAAAATGTGAGTTTACGGGAGTTTGTGAGAAAATAGAGGCCAAACTAGAATTAAAAAGGAGCTAAAGGACCAGGCTTAAATGTCTAAGGAGGTGTAGCTGGAGTGCTTGGGTCTTCTACCATGTTTGGAAGCTTCAAATAAGGGAAGAAATCAAAGAGGCAGAATCTGAAAAGGAAAAAACAGATTTGAGCACTGACCAGTATTTTGGGCGTATCTCTCTCCTTAAAAATCCAGTTGACACAAAGCTAGATGGGTTGGAACCATGACTTAAATATCTACGACTTTTCAGTTTTAAGTTTTCCGAAATTCACAATTTTTGAAGGTTGAAATTAACTCACAATTTACTGCTGTAAATCTGGACGAAAATTAAAATAGTAAAAGTTTTATTTTCTTTGGCAGAGAAAATCTTGTATTTTCCTTTCTCTAATGGCAGCCTAAACTCTTCGCTAGGGCTAGGGGTTATGTTTCTTCTATATAATATGAATATTCAATGTGATTCTTTCTAAGATTTTACACAACAATATATTTGATTGTTCAATTAGATTTATTTTGATGTATTAGTTCTTCCATGCTTTCAACAACATATTAGATGAATTTCTAATAGTTTCAAATAGAAATTAGGTTTTAAAGTGAATGGGTTTTTCTGAAAACTATTCAAACAACATGGAATTTCAAACGACATTCTAGATAATATCATACAAACTTAAGCAACATTATACAAGCAAAAAATATATCATACAAACACAAGGGTACTTAATTGATCATCTTACATTTAATATGAAGCTTAGCCCAACATCCCCAGTGGAGTCACCACTGTGAGAGACCGAAAACTTTTTAGGGTGCTCTCAATCAAAAGAGAAAGGTATCGGCACCTCTATTTTGGGGTAATGTGGAGTCGCCACTTATTTTTTATTATAAAAATAAGAAAAACTATGTAAAGTACATAACTGAATAATTCCAAGTTTCATTGATAAAATATATGAATACAATTTTGATAGAAGATCTTTACAAGGCTTTGGTCCTACGTACAATCTATGTAAAAAATAAAAAGCTTTAGTCCTAGATACAATCTACCAAAATATAAAATAAAGCACTATTTCTACGAACCAAAAACCTAAAATTCGGGGGCTAGGTTACAAAATGGGAAGGTGTGGGCACTCATCTTGCTTAGACAAAGTCCGATCTCTTAGACTCTAAAATGATCATTTAAGTACCCTTGTATGATATTATTTAAATGTAACAAATGCCATGTTAAATTCTAGATCTAAGGTTAATCCACGATTTAAGAGTCCTAGATATGCAATTTTATTTTGTATGAAAAGAAAAAAGTTTGTTGAGATTGCTTGGTGAAAAATCTAGATCTGAGTTTCTATGATCAAAATAATGAATACTTATATAAAAAATTCAGATCTAGTTTTTATATTTATAAATGGAAAGAAAACGAATCTTTTATGAAAGTATAGATTTTTATGAAAAACACAGATTTGGTTTCATTTTAAAAATACAGTTCTGAATTTTAATGAAAAATACAGATTTGGTTTTGTTAAAGTGAAAAAATTCAGATCTGTATTCTAATGAAAAACACAGATCTTGTTTTGTTAAAGAAAAAAAATGCAGATTTGTATTTTAATGAAAAATATAGATTTGGTTTTGTTAAGAAAAAAAATCCAAATCTATATTTTAATGAAAAATACAGATCTAATTTTTATTAGAGAAAAAAGAATGAAGCTTTCCTAATAAATTTCTTGACATTCTAAAAACGTTAAAAAGAAATTTAACCCTAGATTTATGCATGTTAATCAATTAATGTATTAGAACCTAAACTAAGCATGTCAATTTAAAAGAAAGGATAGAGGGATAGTATGCAAATGATACTTTGCAAATGAGCTTATTAGCATGCATGTCCGGATGTTCATTCCATGTGTAAATGAGCATTGTGATCACTATTTATAGTGATTGTTTGTTTTTGGTCAAGCCATGCTTTACTGCTTAAGTTCATTTTTGCTTGATCGCATTGTTCTTACTCCATATGCATTATAAGTTTTCTGCATACAATGATCTTATTGTGTTTTTGTGTTTCAGGAGATACTTGTACTTATGGTTCAAGAGCTTCACAGATTCTAGAGTTAGGTGTGAGTGAGTTTTGCTCAACTGTTCCCAACTCACGCGTTAAGTCTAGAGTTTATTGTAAGGTTTTGTCACGGAATAGCCAAAGGGGGGAGATTGTAAGGTTGAATTTAATTAACTATTTTGTTGGCTTTATTCCGTGCCAAATTTGCTTGTAATTCAGTATTTAGTAACCTTATATTTAGGTGGGTATCATGTAAGGGTAGTGTGTGAGAGAGTGTGAAGAAATGTTCAACATTGTGCAAAGAAGCAGGTACTCGCGACTGGAACTCGCGGGTGGCTCATGACTGGTAAGCCGCCAGAAGATGGTCACATGTCTAGCATGCGGGAAGCTGAAGCGTTATGCCAACTGTTGCACTATAGGACAAAAAGTCCAGACTAGCAATGCAATTACCTCGCGGCTTGAACTCGCGACTCAGTCAAGTCGCGAGGCCAAGCCGCCAACTAGTTTTGTTTTGGAAAAACTGACTCTTCGCATTCCAAACACACACTACTATATATAGACCCTTATACCCATGAAATGTAGAGAGCTTCCAGAGAGAATTTTGAGAGATAAACTCTAGAAAAAAACAAGATTGATTCATCCACAATCTTCACCTAAGAGACTCTTCAAATTCCTCTACTCTCACCCTCTCCATTGTTACATCCTTGAGAGGTTCTTAGCCAAATCCTTTTCTCACCATACCCACATCTGTGAGAAGGTTTTTTGGTACTTTAGGAAGCAGTTTGGAAAGGACAATTCATATTGGTTGATGCTATGGGCTATAGCGGAATTCGGTAAGCTAGAAAAGACATAGGTTCGGCATAACCTCGTTGGAGCAAGAAGCTTGGAGGGCTTAGGTACACTGGGTAGATTAGGCTTGGAGGGTCTATTGCTGTTCATGTATCCCAACTATATTTTCTAGTGGATTATTGACCGCTTGGAGGGCGGTGGAGAGGTTTTACGCCGAGGGCTTTGGTTTCCTCTTCGATAACACATCGAGTGTTGTCCTTATGTTTGCATCTCTCTTCCTTTTATCTTTGCCATTTAATTACTGCTGTGGATGTGATTATTTATGGTTTAGATTGTTTATCGATTCTGTTTTAGCTTATGTTCATGTTCTGCATATTTATTGTTTGATTATAAGCTTGAATTGATAATTTGTAATTTGGGGTCTAAACGTTCAAGGGTGTTTATACACATTTTGAACATTCAGTATGAATAAGTTGTGAGAGAATATTTAGCTATGTTGCTAGGATTTTCTATTGGAGGATGGATAAGTATTTATGAGTAGTAGTGTGAGGTGTATTTATGAGCCAAAAACTAAAGAGCTTAGTTACTAATTTGAGAATTAAGAACTCAGAAGCTCAAAACCTCATTAAAGAGCTAAGAAGATAATTAGAGCAAAAGAGTAAGTAGAGAAGCTATGAGAGATTAGTCCTTCTCTTGTGGTATGGTGTGTCTTGGTGTGTTGATAAAGAGCTCTATTTATAGTTGAGTTTAAAGGGGTATCTAGCAAAGAATCTCAGCTAAAATCTGCCTCAATTAGCAATAAACCTTCAGAAGATCCATCCTAGGATTTGGCTAAGAATGGTATGTCTAGCTTTAAGAAGTATTTGATGTTTCAGGTAATATCAACTAGAGGTTCTAACTTAGCATTAAATGCTAGATTGTCCTCAGCCAATGAGATTAGAGCATGTATTAGGGCTAGTGATCTTGGTTATCTGCTGCTAGTAGCAGAGTGCCTAGCATAGATTGTGTCACCCCAAGTCAGGTGTTAATCTTGGAGCCCCTTGCTGGAAACTTTGCTAGAGATCTCCTTGGTGCCTTCCAAACCACATTTCCCTAAGTTTTCCCATTAAGGTATATGCGTTTGGTTCATGAACCAAATAATACATATTTTTAGCAAGGTAATAAGCTATTTAGCAGTAGTTCCAGAAGCTTCTAAGGTCTGGTCATGGTTTCCCTTAGCCTCTTGATCAAATTTGTTGGAGAAGAGAGAAAAAGTGGCTGACTTCAGCCTTATGGATCAATACAGCCTTTATGTCTTGTCAAAATCATCATAAATCAGATTGCCAAATAAGGGTTTAAGCTCAGCTTGACACATGTCCTCCTCTGACTTGATTTGACAAGCTGAAAGTGATTGTAGTGAGTCCCAACTGTTAGTCTAGTTGTGCTGAAACTGAATTGTAACCGGCCTAACCATTTTAGTCACCTATATGAGCTTTGGTTGTTGAGATTTGGCATATGGGCTAGACTATTTTGGTTGGGCCTTGTCATTAAGCTCTTGGGCGTGCATGTCTCTATAAAATAAATAGTCTTGCCATGGGTTTGTAATATACATGGGATTTTGTAATTGTAATTTCTTATGGAAAAAATAAGTATGATTCCCATAAATTTTGTAAAAGAAATAGTTTTATAAGATGGGTAACATGTCATAAATAATTTATGTTTCCCATGAGTTGGCATATTTGCTAGGGAATTTATCATGTCAAAATATGTTATTGCCAGAGATTATTAACTTTGGACTTTGAGCATAATATAATATTTTTGTCAAATAAAATTTGGGCTTTCGTGGAATAATTATTTGCCCAAAATTAATAGTTTTGAGTTTTTGATAAAATGTTGTCAAAGTTGTATTGGGCTTTTGTAAAATATTGCCAAAATAATATTTGGCTTTTTAATAGAATATTGCCAAAATAAGTATATGGGATTTTAATAATATTTTGGGATTTTGATCAATATTGCCAGGTGTTTCTCCTGGGCTTTGTAAGGGGTGTCGTGTAGCAACAGGCTTCATAAAAGCTGTCGTGTAGCAAAGGGCTTTATAGTAGGTGCCATGTAGCAACGAGCTTTGTAAAGGGTGCCGTGTAGCAACAGACTTTATAATAGGTGTCGTGTAGCAGTGGGCTTTGTAATAAAAATTTTGGACTTTTTTTGGGTTTTGCCAAATATAAATGAGTTTGGGCTTTTATAGAGATGGTATAATTTTGTGACCCAATTTTGGTAATAATGTGAGAAATATTTGTATGGGCCCAATTTGGGTAATAATATGGGAAATATTTGTGATGGCCCAATTTAGGTAATAATATGGGAAATATTTTTGAGGGCCCAATTTGGGTAATAATATGAGAAATACTTGTGAGGGCCCAAAATTATTATGGGTATTTTTTGGTGAGTGGGCAAATGAATTTAGGACATGTGGCATGTGAGAAAAATTGTACCTTAACACTCAGCTACCCGGTAGTTTTCTCGAATGGCCATATTTTTGAGGGGTTTATCTTCAAATATCATCTAAATACCACGTATTACAAAGAAAGGTGCTTTTGGGATCTCCCACTATGGCAATCCTAAATACAAATTAATTAGGGTACAGGCCTAATCAACCCAATTTAGCCTAGCAATTCAAAACCTTTTAGAGGCTTTTGGACATTCTTAAGGGATTAGGGGTGGCCCAACCCAAAGCTTGAAGCTTTGGGCCCTTAAAAGTGAAGAAATGGCCATAACGCATAATGTGTGCACATGGTCGTGGGTGCGCACGCATGGTTCCAAACACGGGCTTGCAAAACCCTAAATTTGACTGCACTGCTAGCTTAAATTCAAATGGCCATAACTCACTCATTTTAAATCTAAATTACAAAAAATTATGTTCAAATTAAATCTTAGGATGTCTATGTTCCAATGAAACAAAATTCACTCAAATATGATTTGTGGATCAAAAGTCATGGTCAAAATAATGAGCAATGATCATTGGAAGGAATCAAATCATAACTAAAACTGGAACATAAGAGACAAAAAAGGGAAATATCTAGGGAGGATTTGTACCAAGTGCCGATTAGAACTTGGACCAGATCCCCCAGAATCTCTTCCTTTTTTGGCCTGGCTAACTCCTTACTCAAGTTGACTTTGCCCCCTACATTTTTCACTCAGAACACTTTATTTTTCTAAGTCTTACATTGCCCAAAGACTTATCCCTAGCTGCTTAACATCCAATATAAATACCCCCCTCCATCAATAGTTCAAAGCACTCCAAAAATCCTCAAAACTTCCTAGTAAACTAAGATCACTCACTCTCTCTCTCTCTCTCTCTCTCTCTCTCTCTCTCTCTCTTTGTTATTACTATTTAGAGTTAGTAGTAGTAAGGAGCCTTTGGTGCCTTGGAGCTCCTGGTTTCAATTCACTAGAAGAGATAGCTTGAACCTCCTAGTCTTGAGCTACCAACTTCATGTTCATAAATCCTCTTCAAGAGAACTCTATCCCTATTCTCTATAGTTAGTAATAGGAAGGTGCCTTTGGTGTCTTAGATCCTTGTTTCAATTCACTAGAAGGGATAGTTTGGATGTTATGGTCTTAGGCAACCAAATTTCTACTTACAAATCCCTCTCTAGAGAAACTTTTTTGCTGCGAGTGCTTGTAATGCTCAGGAGTGCTGGTGCATGCAGGTAACGTTTCTAAACCTCTTCTTTTTTTAATTAGGCCCTAGCTTTTAGATTCAAACATGTTTTATTTTCATGTTCTTAGTTAGTTCCTATTTGTTTAGCATGCAAGATATAGGTTTTGCTTAGTTTTTCCTACTTTTCATGTTTTTAGGGTTCTTAATTCAAATATTATGTTCACATGTTTAGAATTAGGATTTTTCCTAGTTATAAATGTGTTTCCGTACTTTTGAGTTAAATACTAGAATCATGCAAGTATATTAGATCTAGGATTATTTTTTTTAATTAAAGTTAGGTTCATAGATCCAGTTTGTTAAAAAGATCTTATAGAAAACTATTTTTCTGCACTATTCACTACACTAGTTTTCTGCATTGTTTTCTACATAAAATTTTGCACTGTTTTTTTTTTTTATTAAAAAAACTGTACTATTTTAAATAACTTCCTACATTAAATATTTTTCAGCATCAAAATATTTTTTCAGCACCCATGATGAAAACAGTTTTCTGTTTAGTTTCAAGAATATCTTTTAGATCTAAAATTCTCAAACTTGTTTTTAAGATTGAAATATGTTTCAAAATCAAAAGTTCTTTTTAAAATGAAATCTCTTTGCAAATCCTAGGATCTTTTTCCAAAATAAAAACTGTTTTCAAAATCTATTTGGATCTATGAATTAATCTTAGTTCCTAATTTAATTCTAGGTCTAGGAACTTAATATATGCTCACGTGCTCTTCGATTAGGGTTTATCACACGTCACACACATTCACCATGTATTTCAATTCTTTCAATATCAACTCTTTGCATGCCTGGAATAGGGTTTTATCGTGCTTTTGCTTGTTTTAATATCTTTGCAGTCATATGTTGTTGGATGATGTGATAAGATCATTGGCCACCAAAGTCTAGAAGACTGATTTCACCAGGCAAGTTGGGTGCCTAACACCTTCCCTATCTTATAACCTAGCTTCCGAACTTTGACCAAGAGTTCTAGATTAATTCATTTCCATGCAATTTTATCTTTGTAGAATGTAACTAAGATTCAAAGCCGTGTATGTCTTAGATTATATTTAGGACCAAATTCATGTAATATTTAGTTACTTCACAAAGGTATACAATTTCAATTCATCAATAAAAATGCACTTTTCAATTCTTTTGGTTTTCTTATTTTTCCAATTAAATAAGTGGTGACTCTATTGTAAAACTCTTGACCTAGAAGGGGAGATAACATCAATAAAGCCTCCACTCTTAAGAGACAATTACAAGCCTCCACCCATTCAAGTAGCTTATGCGAAAACCTTTTAACTTGAAGGCTAGGCTAGTGGTGTAGTCTTTCACAAGATGAGAGAGAGAGACATAATTATTGGGAGATAGAGTTAGGTCTAAGCATTTGCGCTTACTTATCAAAAAGAAAAGAATTTGCATTTGGCTTAGTTGGTTTATTATTACTTATACAATTGAAATTTGAGAAACCAATAATTGCATCAAACAAAATTTCTCTCCAAACTAGTTTTTAGAGAAACCCTTCAAACTACTCATATATCTTTGTATTGAGTGTGAATTTTGAAAATCTAACCATTGGTTGCATATTCTTATTATATCCTTCATGCTTACAAAATTTCAACAAAATCAAAGATTAATTACTATGTCATCAAACAAATGTTAAAATTTCAAGTTTTTGTGATAAAAAACTGTATATAAAAATTGGTTAATTGATCAAAATAGTAAATAACATTCAATTTGATATGCATGTTAAGAACATAAGGAACATGAAATTCAACAGTTAGATTTTCAAAATTCACACCCAAAAAAGAGATATATAAGAAGTTTGAATAGTTTCTCTCCAAACTAGTTTGGAGAGAAACTTTGTTCAATTGCATCATCTTTTGTTTTCTTCTTTTCTGACAGTAAAACCTTACTTAGAATTTGAGATGCTATTTGTTAGGGACATATTTTTAGGTAATTGGCATATCCTTTGACAAAACGCACTTTACTTGTATTTGGGTAAATCTAAGTAGGTTCAAGATGATCATTACAAGTGGTTAAATTGAAGACATGAAGATTACTCAAGAACTGTTCAAGAAAAGTGCAATATGCAGGTCTCAATACCTGCTCGATAGAAGCTCAATCTGTCGAGATTCATTAAAGCTCGACAGATGTCTCAATTGATTGAGCTTACGGGATTTTGTCTATAGCCAGTAACGTTTTATTTTAAAAGGCTATTTGTTTATGAGTTTGTATAATCCTTATTGGACTAGGAAAGCCCAAGGTTTGTGTAAACCTATTTGGAATAAGAGATCCCATTAAGCTTCTATTTAAAGGAGGTGGAAAAAGAAAAACCTAACCCTAGAGAGCTTCATAAGGTTTTCTTTTTGAAACCCTAGCCTCCTCCTACAGAAGAAAGAGTTCTTACTGCGTTTCTTGTACGCCTTTAGGTTTTGTAACCAAGCAAAGTCTCTTGCTCCAACATTGAAGATTTTATTGGTGTTTTTATGTGAAGCTGCTACAAATCAACTACAACAATCAAGGGGTTGCTGTGGAGTTAGTCACGTACTTGGATTCGTGCAAAGGAGTAAGCTGCGTATTGGGATCCGCACATCAAATTGGTTAGTCACGTACTTAGGAGCTGTGCATCAAAAGGAGGAACTGTCACAACAGAACAAGTCCAATTGGGTATTGGGGTAAGGGTTCAACTGTAGGTTGGTATAAGGTACTAGGATTCCTTTACTTGTAATTGCTTGTTGTGATAATAGTGGAGTTTCGGGAGTGGCGACCTGAAAATCACCCGGTGGGGTTTTTGCCATGTAGGTTTTCTCCATTCGTAAACAAATCACTATGTCAATTTATTTTCCGCTGCATAATTAGTTTAATTGGTAATTTGTTTGTGCTACCACGCATTTGCATGTTAGTTTGATTAATTAATTAAACTTGACTAATTAATCAATTAATTCATCACAATGGGTCAATACGTTTTTGGCCTATCAAGTGGTTTCAGAGCGAGAACACTCTGATTAAGTTTTAATCTTTATTGTGTAATCCATTGACCCCTGTTGTCAAGGAAACTCTTGATTGTTTTGATTTGCATGATCTTATGTTGAATGATGATGATGATATTCAAGATGCCTATTGCAAGCTTTATAATTTTTGTATGAAATCTCTTGAATGTTCTACAAAATTAAAAGCTAAATTTAAAAAGGTCAAGCTTGAAAAAGATGATTTGATTGCAAAATTGGATGAAGCTAATAATTTGAATGAGAATTTTAAAAACCAAATTTCATCTTAGGTGGACAAAATTAAAAGTTTGGAAGAGCAACTAGTTGAATCTAAAACTGAAGTTGAAAAATTAACTAGTGCCAAATTTGTTGTTGAGCCTAACTCAAAAGAAAAGGATTTTTATATTCCTCCATTTAAAGGAATAATGAAGAGTTGAAAGCTAATATTGCTAGGATAGACAAAGGTAAAAATTTTTATGTTAACACTGAAGTTTCTAAACCTATGTCTAAAACTCCTTCTAGGAAGAATAAAAATTCTGAATTTGTCCCCACTTGTCATCATTGTCATATTATTGGTCATATTAGGCCAAATTGTCCTAAATTAAGGCCTCTGTTAACCTCTAAGGTTAGAGCTCCTTCTAGGAAGCCGAGTAGCTCTAAAACTGCTCATGTTTATCACCATTGTGGTGTTTCTAGACACACTTGTCCTAATTGTTTCAAATTGTTTCCTCATAAGCAAGTGTCAAATAGGTCTCATCCTTTGTCTAAAAGCTCAGTACCTATTCTTGGTGACTTATTAAAAGTTTTGAGCTTTTTTGACTCAATTTCATGGGAATTCTAATTCCTCTATGTCCTTTAGTAGTCATACTAGGACACATGCATTTTCATCTCCACGGCCAAATACTCATGCTGTGTGGGTGATAAAGGATCCTAAGACTTAATTGTCTTTCTATTTGTCCTTTGCTTTAATTCTTTCTATCTAAAGTGGGACTCTCTTTGCTTGATTTCTTATCTGCTTTTGGAATCATACTTGCATGCATCCACACCCTTCTATCATACCTTCATGCATACGCATCTTTCTTTCATGCCTTCATGTGTTTATCTGTTTTACTTTGGTTAGTTTTCAGTTTTGTTTTATTTTGTGTTACATATAAAAAAAAATATAAAAAAAAATTGAAAAATCAGAAAAATACAAAAACAGTGTGTTTAGTGTACATTAGTACTTGTGTACCTTGGATAGCCATTGAAACAAAGTTTTCTAAACTTTGTATCTTTTGTAGCTTAGACGAGCATCTCTATGCACAACTAAGCAAGTGAGATTTGTGGCTCATGTTTGTGATGAGTAAGATTAAACAATCTCTTGTACTTAACACTCATATCACTCTTTTTAACGGGAAAGACTAGAAAATTCTAAGAGAAAGGCATAAATAACCATCTCACCACTATTGCCCGCCAATCATGAATAACATCTGTATGCTTTGGCATAGCAAAAGTGCAATGTCAATGACATTTGTGTGCTTCGGCATAGCAAAATTGGAATGTCAAATATCATTGGGTATTTCTTTTCTATCTCTTATATGCCCATGCATGATATGCTTAAAAAGAAAATATGCAAAGAAAAATAAAAAGCAAAAAGATCAAAAATGCTTTAAATATGATTGCAAGCGTGTATTCTAGGAGATGTGGGAGTTATAGGATGTACCTCGAATGTGATAGTCCCTATCAAACAATTATGATTATGTGTGAGTTAAAGTGATTTTCTCATATCTCAAATCGTCATAACATGTATACACTTATGCAATCTTGCGATGTTTTTCACACACAACACGCAATATTCTTTACTACTCTTGATACATGTGCAGGTACAATGTGATTTGGCCATCACTAGGTTTATATGTGTTAATGTATGCTCACTAAACTGTCTTGACTTGTTTTTGAAATATAAAATTGGTTAGACTTGTTTTGTGTGTGTGTGTGTTTTTGGGATCCATGTGCTTAAAATTGTTGTTGAGAGATGATTTTGAGAGCTTAATATGTTGATTGGATCATTGGTTGACTTGCATGCTTAATTACATTCATGTCTATGTTTTTCACTTCTCGAAAAACTGTTTTTTAAAAGCTAGCTCGACAGCTCCTCGACACCTAGCTATCTGTCGAGCTTCTTAAGCTTTTTCTTATCGCTATATCGACAGCTTCTCGACACCTGATGGATCGATCAAGAATGTTCTTGTCCCCTCGATAGATTCTTGACACCTCTTTAATCGATCGAGATTCCTTTGCATGCATTTCATTTTTCCTTGTCTTGCATTTTTTTTCTTTGTGTCCATAGCATCTTGTTTCTCTTTTTCTTATAGGTCTATGGTTCCTTGTTCTCCTCGTTCCCTCTTTGTCAATTTTCTGTCTATCTCCTGTCATGTCTTTTGGCTTTTTATGCCCTTTGACAATCGTGTCAAAAAGGGGGAGAAATTTGAGAATTGAATGTCATTCCTCAGGGGGAGTAATAAACTTAGGGGGAGAACTTCATGCTAAAAGGAAGAATGTTTTTTGTTGTAACTAACTTAGGGGGAGAGTTAGTTTGATACAATTTGATATTGATATATATTTTTTGTTGTGTATATCTTGGTTTTGTAACCATTTACATACATTATATGTTGCTTCTATATTTGGTGATGATGTATGTGTTTCACTCTTTATCTCACGTGTGTTGTTTCTTTCCTCTCTTTATACACATGTTTCTTATTTATTGAACTTGTCATTATTTCCACATGGTACCTTGATTTGTTTTGTTTAATGCCTTTCAGGAAAGACAAGTTAAAGCCAAGTCAAGATTCTGAACTTTCTTCTTGCAACAACTTCCAAGGTTCAGATCTTTTAGAATAGGCTTATTTATTCTGTAATCTTGAGTAGAATGTATTCTAGGACATTCAATGTACTCTTGTGGTTTTGTCACGGATTACCAAAGGGGAATATTGTTAGGGACATATTTTTATGTAATTGGCATATCCTTTGACAAAACGCACTTTACTTGTATTTGGGTAAATTTAAGTAGGTTCAAGATGACCATTACAAGTGGTTAAATTGAAGACATGAAGATTACTCAAGAACTGTTCAAGAAAAGTGCAATCTGCAGGTCTCGATACCTGCTCGATCTGTCGAGATTCATTAAAGCTTGATAGATGTCTCAATCGATCGAGCTTACGGGATTTTGTCTATAGCCAGCAACATTTTATTCTAAAAGACTATTTGTTTATGGGTTTGTATAATTCTTATTGGACTAGGAAAGCCCGAGGTTTGTGTAAACCTATTTGGAATAAGAAAGCCCATTAAACTCCTATTTAAAGGAGATGAAAAAAGAAAAACCTAACCCTAGAGAGCTTCATAATGTTTTCTTTTTGAAACCCTAGCCTCCTCCTACAAAAGAAAGAGTTCTTGCTATGTTTCTTGTACGCCTTTGGGTTTTGTAACCAAGCAAAGTCTCTTGCACCAACATTGAAAATCTTATTGGTGTTTTTATGTGAAGCTGCTGCAAATCAACTACAACAATCAAGGGGTTGCTGTGGAGTTAGTCACGTACTTGGATTCGTGCAAAGGAGTAAGTCGCATACTGGGATCCGCGCATCAAATTGGTTAGTCACGTACTCGGGAGCCATGCATCAAAAGAAGGAACTGTCACTACAGAACAAGTCCAATTAGGTATTGGGGTAAGGGTTCAACTGTAGGTTGGTATAAAGTACTGAGATTTCTTTACTTGTAACCACTTGTTGTGATAATAGTGGAGTTTGAGGAGTGGCGATCTGAAAATCACCCGGTGGGGTTTTTGCCGTGTAGGTTTTTCCCATTCATAAACAAATCACCGTATCAATTTATTTGCCGCTGGTGATTTGTTTGTGCTACCACGCGTTTGCATGTTAATTTGATTAATTAATTAAACTTGGCTAATTAATCAATTAATTCATCACAAGAGGTCAATACGTTTTTGGCCTATCACTATTAGGTGTAGTAGGATGTATTCAATTTAAGTAAAAAGTTGATGTAACAATCTCTTATTAGGTGGTGTAAAAAATGGGTATTACACCCCATCCTTGCCATATTCGGATATTTTTTTTTAATATTTGTTAAACAAATTTGTTATTATTTTATTAGCCATATAAACTTTGGTGCACATCATTTATCACTAGTCTGAATTTGACAAGTACGTGGTGTAAGCCTCATAGTTACCCCCTCCAATTATTGTATGCCAGATCAGTATTTTGCAAAATAATGAATAGGTAGTATCACACTCATTCACTACTCATCCAAAACCCATATGCTCTTTCACCAAACAGCCACTGGCCAATCTTCTTCAAATCCACCTCTCACTGGTTACTGCCGTCATCATCCATGGCCATGACTTCGATCAAATCGCCTCCCACAAATGAAACCCAAAAGTCAAACAGCCATTGTAGTTCCATATCTTGCCGATTATCCAAATCCACCATTTCAAACTAACCCAAAAATCAAACCCAACCTCAACCACTTCTCAAAGTCAAAATCAACAGCAAAGAAATTGAGATTAACTACATGTTGTGGTGATGGTGGTTACCAACAAAGGTGTGACACAATGAATCTCAACTTTGGGTTCCTCATGGTGAGAATAGAGAAGATGAGAGAGAAAAGAGACTAGTATGGACATGGGATCAATAGTGGTGACCTCTGGTGAGCAACAACAGCAGTAGCAAGAAAGGATTGCTCAACCATGGCCAATGATGTTTGCACTCAAAGAATGGGTCTGAGAGAGATGTGCTAGGATTTTGTGGCTTTAATTAGGTGTTATTAGATGTGTGCACCTTTGGTGTTTTATTTTAAAAAGTCTGGCATGACACTCATTTATTAGATGGTGTAAATAAGGGGTTTACATCATATACTTAGAGCATCCACATCAGTGGATGCAAACTTCTCGTTTATTTTACACAAAAAAAGTTACTTTCTCTATTTTACACACCCACTTTTACGAACCACACACATTAGTTTATCTATTTTACACATTTATTCAATAAAATATTCATTTTTTTACCATTTTTTATTATTCTCACCCTTACCTCCTCTCTCTCACAGACCCACCAGGCCATCACTACCAACGATCCCAGCCACCATCGTCACCACCCAAGCAGCACCATCATCTCCACCCAGCCACCATCATCACCACCCAACCAGCACCATCAAGAAAAATCAATTTTTTAGGAGAGAGAGACCCAACCAGCATCATCACTACCTCTCTCTCACCTCCTCTCTCTCAAAGGCCCATCAAGCCATCACTACCAATGATCCCAGCCACCATCATCACCACCCAGCCACCATCGTCAAAAAAAACCAACCCACTCAATCTGAAACCCAGTCAATCCCAAATCCATTCAATCCCAAACCCATTCATCACCCACCAAACCTGAAACCCAGTCAAGCCAAATCATCACCCACCCAACCCGAAACCCACTGACGATTTGATGATTTGATCGGCGTGGTTTGATGATCGAAGAGGCCTTCATTTGATGATTTGATCGGCTTGGTTTGATGATCGGTGGCAATAGATGATCGGCGTGGTTTGATGATCGGCGATCGCGTGGCGTGATGATTTTTCGGCTGCAAGTAAAAGATGATCAGCGGCAATGGAGGATGATTTGATCAGATGTAGAAAGGGAGAGTAAGGTGAGAATCGTGAGATGCGTTTGTCCCAGAGACAATGAGAGAGAATAAATTATTAAAATAATAAATAGAAGAGTACAGTAACCGTGTAAATATACACAGTTACTGTAGCAAGTGAATAATTATACACATTTTTGAACACTTATAGAAGAACTGATGTGGAGTATTTTTGAGGCAAAATATGTAAAAATAGAGTCTTTTTCTATTATACAAGATTATATATCCACTGATGTGGATGCTCTTACAGAATTTAATCTCTTTTAAATTAAATATAAAATAGACCAAATTAACTGCGAGAACAAATTGTGACCAAAGTAAAAGTGACCCCAAAAAATGATAATTTCTCCTATATGCTAATATAGAAGCAAAGCGGGTCACATTTCTAAGGATTTGAAGCCGACCCAGCCAGCCCGATCCAATTATATAGTTGCTAATAGAGTGAGTCCCAAGTCCCAAACACACTGGAAAGATAACGTTCCCCCCACCGCTCTTTTTGGACGCTAGACTACCATGGCGACCTGTTCTCACCTTCTCAACCACGTTCAAATCAAAGGTACAGTGCTTTTTTTTTTTTTTTTGGGGGGAATTACATCTCTAATGTTATAACAACTATTTCTTATAATCTTTTTCAAGTTGGGTTTTCATGTTACTCATAGTTTCGGGTTGTGCTCTCAAATTTTTTTTTTCGTAGGATGGCCTTCTCTGTTATCCAATCGAGGGCACTCCCATTTTTCTGTGAGTACCCAAATCTTTCTTTTCCAGATGTTCTCTTGAAATGGGTTTGCTGAGAATAGTTTTTAAGATAGAGACATCTTTCAGTGTTTCCTTCTAATTTGTTTCTAAATTTGGCATATGTGTGTGTATATATATTTTATCATAATGAATTCAAAAATCAACATGGGCTGTTTTGTGCGTGTCCGTTTTATTAGGATAGGGTACATTACACGAGCTATTTGCCTATCTTACAAATTTTCTTTTGTTAATGTTATTAACTCTGGTTTTGCATAAATCATAAGTTGTTTTGTTTGACACGCAGATGGTGATTGTTGTCACCATTTTGTTATCTACGAAAATTATTGATTTTTGAGAGAAAAGATAGAAATTAAAATTATTGATGATATGACAAAATCTAGTCCACCCGTTTCAAAATGGATGGATAGTATTTTAGAGAGACCAGGTACCTAAGAAATCTAATTTCTAGAGGATCTTAATCTTTGGTAACAATTTTTTTGCTACAGAACTTTTGAATAAGAAAGAAAAGATAGAGCCTTGCTGCTTGAACTTTCAAGAAGAGGTTTTTTTTTTTTTTTTTTTTTTTTTTTTAGCACATAACTAAAAATATCATCTGTGTGTGTGTGTTGGGGGTGGGGTGAGAGGAGGACTGCTAATCAATCAAGCTGAACTAGAAATATGGAGCGAATTTTGTATCCATATGGTTTTCTGCTGAAACCCTAGAGTTGCAATGTGAGACTTCCAAAACCTATAAAATATCCATGAAACTTAAATTCTTTATTGTAATGTATTTCCAGTTCTGGACTCTTTTTCTGCAAATTCATTTATTTGAAGAAATATTGATAATTAAGTTACATATTTCTTACTATTTTTAATGAATTTCAATTAAGAAATTCTGATCCCAAAATTTTTAAAATTAAGATCTCTGTCCTTTTCATGGTTGTTGGAATTATAGTCCTATCCACCTTTGCCTTTCACCTTATGGCAGGAAAGCTTTAGGCATCCAGCTGAAAGAAAGTCAAATCGGCGTTCCCAGCTTGCTCAATGCAGCTCATGTTTTACAGAAATCATGGCTTTCCCCAGCAATGAACTTTCACAATTAGATGCATCTCTTTTAGGAGAGCCATTTGATGTACACGAAGTGGCAAAAATTCCCAGGATCAACATGCTGGAGATATCACCAAATGCTGGTATAGATTTTATGCAGAAATTGGCATTAGCTGATTTGGACCCTGCTTCAGCAAAACTTGCAATTGGGTTCCTAGGACCCTTTCTCTCAGTATTTGGTTTTCTGTTTGTTTTGAGAATAGTAATGTCCTGGTACCCAAAACTTCCTGTTGGAAAGTTCCCATATGTAATAGCTTATGCTCCCACTGAACCACTTCTCATCCCAACCCGTAAGTTGATTCCACCCCTTGGTGGAGTTGATGTAACTCCCGTGGTCTGGTTTGGATTGACTAGTTTCCTTAATGAAATATTAGTGGGCCCACAAGGGCTTCTTGTCCTTCTTTCTCAACAAGTTAGTTGATATACATCTAAAGGATGTTGGTATGAAGAATGCTTATCTATTGAAACATTTTTCTCTGCTGTGATTCTTATTTATATGGAAGAGTGATTAACCTTTTGGACTGTACAGCGTATTGAGGGTTTTGGTTTCTTATCCATTATATGTATTATGTATGGTGGTTTGCAATGTTTGAAGAAAATCAATAAACTTCCTTTTCCGGGTCCTTTTTTGCGCTTGGGCTTGGGTTAAATACACTTAATTATAAGTTAATTTTAAAAAATTCAATATACATCTGCTAACAATTCTTTAAGAGATCTTAAAAGTGGAGGTCATATGGAATTTCTTCCTAGGATAGTTTGTCAAAGAACAGAGCATATCCTTCAAGTATACGGAGAATTGTTTTAATGGGTCCAAAGTGGTTCCACCATTTTACGAACTAAGAGAGAAAAATAAGACCGATATCATAGTTAAATAGAGGAACATAAAGCGTTGATAGTTTTTTTGTGTTGAAAATAAAAGAGCACTCAACCACTCTACTTTTATCCAAATAACAGATTGAAATGGTTGGGCCAATAACTTGTAGCCGAATGGTATTGTTTGGCCTCCTTTACAAGGAGAACTAATGTTCAAAATCCTTCTCTCTCATTTGTTGTAAGAATAGAATTTTTTCTTTTCTTTTTTGATAAATAAATTTTTTTAGAAGAAAGAGTTCTACCAAATAAACGAGGTGTATACTACGAGTACAACTATTTGAGTAGAAACCAATTTTATATTAACTGAAGTCCCTTTAATTTTTTAGGTTACTCGAGGTGAACCTTAAGATATTTTTGTTAGCTCAAAGTGAATATCTAACTTCAAAGACTAGGGTTTAGGGTTTGAAAATGCCTAACTTAATAAGACTTTTTAAGAAATGTGCTAGTTAACCATAAGAATAAGAAAATTATAAGTGACTAAATTGAGTTATTTGTCTAAGTTATCAAGCCTACTCGAAGTGAACTAATTCAAAGTGTGTAAAGTAGATCATCTCGAAGTAAATGAAACTAGAAGAAGTCCTCATGAAGTACAGTAAATTGTAGGAAATGTAAATGATGATGCCGCGTCAGTTAATCACACAGTCCTCATGCGCTCAAAACAACACCTGCACAACACAAAACAAGAAGACCTTAGGAGGGTACCGGTGCAGTACCGGCCAAAGACCCTCCGATGGTTAAGTAAGAGAATTTTTTCACAACTCTAGAGTGCCAGAGCTGGGGTGAATTATGCGTACCTTTCTTCCTGAGGGCCACGGGTTTTTATAGTGGTGTAAAACCGACCTCCGTTTCTTGCCTAGGAAGGTGTTTCCTTACAGGGAAGATCGTCATAAATGCGCGTATATTACGGGATCCTTCTCATGTTGGGATTCTATTGACTAGGGTTAACCATAGAACGTAAATTATTTCCATTTAGGATTCCTTGGAGCCCACTCAAAACCATGTTGGTACTACGTGGTTTCAGTATCTGTCTACCTTGTATTCATGTGACTTGAATCCATCCATATCAGGGGACTATCTGTCTACTATGGGGAGTAGTCTATCCGTCACATGTTCCATCTGTCCGGTACCCCTTTGTTGCCTTATTTCTAACAACCCACTAACCTTGTACCGTTGGATCTACTTAAACGAATTCGTCATGCAAATTTTGTACTCTTCAGCTGCCCCTTCACTCATTAATGTCGTAGGGGTACGTATCATTCCCTTAGTGGCCAATCTCTTGGAACGAAGCGTCCCTTCATCTTCAACGCCGTTCTCTCTATATAAACCCGCTTTATTATTTCTCATTTTTTACTTTCCGTGGTGAATTCGTAATTAGAGTGCTACTGTCTACCTCTTTAAACCAGCATACTGTCTACTTGGTGCATCCGTCATCTACACCTTTCCTGTTGCTCATCTTCAAATGGTAAGTACTCTTTACCTTCTATTGAATTCCATTGTCATTCTTTAGACTTTGCACACCTGTCGTCTATGTAGGTCAGTGTCTTAGGGTTTACCCGTCACGTGTAGGTGACAGTTGTCTAATGTGTCAAGTAACCAATCATGTGTCTGCGAGGGGGCGGGATACGATAAGGTGTTCCTATCAGGTCAGAACGACCTTGGCACCTTAAGTGAAGAAAGGAATCTGTTGGCCACCTCACCTTCCATAAGGGATGAGGATTTGAACATGGATAGGTCAAAAGGTGATTCTACTGATGGTCTAATCGATGCTGAACCCCCAACCCAATCGGTCATAAGTCCTGATGGACTTAGGGAGTTTATAATACTTCCCTTAGGGATGGTCAACGACTTCATTTCTACCATCAAAGAGTCACACTTCAAAACGCTTAAGGAGAAGTACCAGATTACCGACCACATACCCTTCCGTCTACCCTACAAATCAGAGAAGTGTTACTACGAGAGCGACGAAGTCTATTAGCAAATGCTGAAAGCAGGGCTCAGATTCCCCCGGAGCGCTCTCCACTGTTGCCTCCTTCAATACTTGGGGTGGGCCGTCACCCAAATTGCCCCAAATGCCTGGAGGGTTTTTCTTTTCGTGGAGGTCTTGTATAGGGCCATGTCCGACGGGGCGCATAGGTTGATGGTGGAAGAATTTTTTCATTATTACCGTCCGATTGAGATCGTTCAGTCCAAGGGCATGTATAGTTTTGTGCCCAGGAGCCCGTTACTGAGGCTCGTGTGTGATACACCCGACTCTAACAGAAACTGGAAGAGTCCTATTTTTTTATGGAAGGTGACGGTGGATGTGTCACCCTGATGACCAAGAGTTTATGCTTGTCAACAACAAAACATGGGGTATGATGCCCCCGTCAGGTATGCATCCATCCACATTTAGGTTCTTAATTGTTTCAGCTTTTACTTGTTTCTTCAACCGTCTCCTTTTGCAGCTTGGGACCGTCCACAAGTCTCACTTGAACAATGGAACTTTTTGGAAAAAAAATTCAACAAAACCTAGCTGTCAGAGAGGACATGGGCTAAGTTAGTCATCTTAAACACTCTCTACTGGTATTGTGACAGACCAGAACCCATAGCAGCTGCCCGTCGATACGATCGTCAAGTTCGTTAACGCAAGTCCGTCACCCAACACTTTGATTTCTTTTCTTTGTTATTACATTATCTAAATCCTGATATCCATCCACCTTTGTGCAGAAATGGAAAACAGTAAGAGAAGGGCCTACATCAAGTAGCAAACTACTGCGAAGAAAAAACAAGAGGGGAGTCAACCCCCTAAGGGGACGGGTTCGGCCAACCTGTCTACCAAGAGGAAGCCGTCGAAGAAGACTAGCCGTCTTCCAAAAAAGCCCAAAGTTGTCCCCGAGTTTGTCTTGGGGTTAAAGGCTGAGACTAAGAAGACGATCACTCTGATTGGTCAAGGAAAGGGCAAGGGACTCATGACAGGCCCTGTCCCCGTCACTGAAAAACCACCCGTCCTCCTCTGTGAGGATTCTAAGTATGCGCTGGAGCAGCTCTCGTCCATCATCACAGCTGACGACTATGAGGACTTGAGCAACCACGCAACTGAAGCCATAGGGGAGACGGGGCTTTTTAGCATTGCGCAGGTAACTGTGTCTGACCCCTTTCTCTTTCTTTCCTTTAACTTGTCCGACCACTAACCCCTCTTTTATTTTTAGGCAATGCTAATGATGAAAGGGTTGATGGGCCACTGCCTAAACCACGAGACGGCACTGGACCGTGTTAGGGCGAAGGCAAGGTCAACGGAGGATGAGTTGGCTAAGCTAAAGGCCTGGAAGACAGTCCAAGAGAAGAAGCTTGCTTGCTCCGAGCAAGAAAGGGGTAAGCTGGAGAAGCAGACGGAGATGTTGAGGCAAGTCCTTGAAGATAAGGAAAAAGAGATCAATGATACCAAGGATAGGCTCTGTCAGGTGAAGAAAGATGCGATACGGGAGTATTGTGATTCTGACGCTCTTCTGGCAAAGCTTGGAGGCTCTTACGCTAACGGCTTTGATGACTACCTCCATCAAGTCAAAGCTTCTTTTCCAGACCTGGACCTATCTCATGCTTCTATTAATCCCCTAGCCCAGACCCCAACTCAGACCGTCCACTCCGAGAGCACTGATGAGCTATTTGCTGACGACACCTTTGCTGACAATCCTTTTGGTGACGGTGAGTCTACTCCTGTTGAAGGCCAAATCCAATCCGTCGAGGGTGGTGCCCGTCAACCTAAAGACATGCAGATTGTGGAAGAGAGGGATGAAGAAACCCCCCCCCCCCGGTCAATCAATAGTTTTTCTTTTTCTTGTAAATTGTATTTTTTGATTAAGTTGTATTTCTTCCATCTACTCTTAAATTCGAAACACTTGCCTTTTTATGGCTTTTTATTTATTAACTTTAATTATCCGTTGCCTCTCCTAGACTTTGCATGTAGACATTTTCCTTTTATGGATCTTTATATTATTTTGGTTACATTCGTTTTGCAACACATCCGTCTATTAGGATTTTAATGTTTGCAAATGAATTCTTGTAATGTATCCGACCTTTTTGATGAATATAAGTTATCCGTCCATTTTATGGACTTTTCGGTGGTAAGCCGTCCACTTTGTGGAATAAATATGAGTTGTCCTTTTACTATGAACCTGTCCACCTGGTGAACTTTATGTTTCAACTTACTCCTACCGTGCAGACTTTGGAATTCAAACCACCCTTTGGGATAACCCCGTCCACTGTATGGACTTACCATTGGGATGAGTCCGTCCTCTTTGGACTAATGATTTAAGTTACCCCTTTTGGGTTAAGTTCGTCTTCTTTGGACTTACCATTTTAAATCAACCCCTTGGGATGAACCCGTCCACTGTGTGGACTTCACAATTTCAAATCACCCCTTTGGGATGAACCTGTCCACTTGGACTTAACACTTCAAATCATCCCTTTAGGATGAGCCCGTCCACTTTGTGGACTTGATAACTTAAATCTGTCCATTTTATGGACTTGTAATTTTGTAATTAATAATGAAACCTGTCAACTTTGTGGACTTGATAACTTGAAGCCGTCCACTTTATGGGCTTATCATCAGTCATCCTTTAGGAATGAGACCCGTCCACTTTGTGGACTCGATAACTTGAATCCATCCATTTTATGGACTTTTAATTAATAATGAAACTCGTCCACTTTGTAGACTTGATCTTGTAGGAATGTAGATATAAACATGTGGCATTTCTAAATAACTCCTCTTATTATTATGGTAATTCATGCGTAAAAATTTTTCTTAAAAGATTAAAAAAAAAAAACTGCCATTGGGCTTAAAAGAAACTATAGATCATAAAAATTAAACTAAAAGAAAATAGACTGGTAATGAGGAATGTCGTCACTTTTCTACTGATAGTACTTCTTTTAGTGCTCTGTGTTCCATGGGTGATGCAACTTTTGTCCGCCCAGTGTCTCCAAGTGGTAGGTTCCCTTCCTATGCCATGATGCAACTCTGTATGGTCCTTTCCAGTTAGGTCCTAGCTTCCCCTGGGAGGTGTTTTTTGTGGCGCCCATCACCTTTCTCAAGACAAGATCTCCAACTTGGAAGTTCTTGTGTCTGACCTTAGAGTTGTAGTGCTTGGCCATAAGATTCTGGTATAGTGCTAACCTCTGCTCAACTATTGCTCTTACTTTGTCCACCAGATCAAGTTGCAAGCGCATAACTTCATCATTCTTGCTTTCATCATGGTTCCTTACCCTGTAACTTGTAAGTCCCACTTCAGCCGGGATGACTACCTCGCTTCCATATGCTAGTCGAAACAAGGTTTCCCCTGTAGGCATTCTCGCCGTTGTCCTGTACGCCCACAAAACACTTGGTAGTTCGTCCGGCCATATACCCTTTGCCCCCTCAAGCCAAGTCTTGATGATTTTGAGCAAGGATCGGTTCGTGATCTCAACTTGTCCATTGGCTTGCAGGTGAGTGGGTAATGGTTCTTGATCCCTAGTTGTGAGCAAAAGTCTCTACATGCATCATTGTCGAACTGCATCCCATTGTCTGAGACCAGCACCCTAGGTATATCGTACTTGCAAATGATGTTCTTCAATACAAAACTTCGCACATTCTTCTCAGTGATGGTGGCCAGGGCTTTTGCTTCTAACCATTTGGTAAAGTAGTCTATACCGACTACTAGGAACTTCAATTGTCTAACCACAGTTGGGAACGGACCCACGATATCCAACTCCTATCGAGCAAACGGCAATAGGGCCGTCATTGTGGTGAGCTCCTCTGTTGGTTACCTTATGAGGTTGCCAAATCTCTGACACTTGTCGCAAGCTTTAACGTATGTCTGGGCATCCCTCAACATGGTTGGCTAGTAGTATCCCGCACGGATTAATTTATGCACCAACGACCATGACCCAAATTGGTTTCCACAGACTCTTTCATGGACTTCTCTTATGACATAGTCCGCCTCTCCGGGGATGAGGCACCTCAGGTACGGTCAGGAGAAGCCCCTCTTATATATGATGTCTTTAATCAGAGTGAAGCGAGTTGCTTGAACCTTTAACTTCCTTGCAACTTCCTTGTCATCTGGCAACATGCCGTTCTTCTGGTAGGAGGCTATTGGTGTCGTCCAATAGTTCTTGTGAAAGACCGCAGAACTATTGGACGACAATAGTTCTTGGATTCTGGCAACACCCAGAATCCCAGAATTTTTTATGCTTTCTTTTCATTTTGCTTAGTATATATGTATGTTTTAGGTTTGTTTAGCTTAGTTCTCATATGTTTAGGCCTAGGGTTAATAAGATAACATGCTCACATGCTAAATTTGTTAGATCAAAGATTATGGTTTAATATGTGTATGAATGTCAACATGAACATGCATAAAAATATAATCATGCATCAATGCATAGGTGTTGTGGTGATATTGCATTTAGGTAGGTAAAGTAAGTACATGCATTATAACATGAACATGCATGCTTGTTTGATGATGAACATGAATGAAACAATACGAAATGAACTTGTAATGATGATATGATGAGATGCTAGCTACCTTGAGATGCTAAAATGATATGGTTAATGCCGTGTGATTATGAGATGCCATGATATGATGTATGAGATGTAATGTGATATGTTATGAGATGCTACGATGTGGATGAGATGATGATATGCCTTGTTTAGATGAATGCTAGGGTGTATACTTAGATGTATGTTAGGATGTGATAATATAAAACTAGAGAGAGAGAGAGAGAGAGAGAGAGAGAATGTGTGTGTGTGTGTGTGTAGGATAACCTATTATAGGAACCTTTGATATAATTAGGATATGGAACACAACGAGTGGAGGTCGACCTACGAAACGGGCAGGGTTGGGTGCTTAACACCTTCTCATCCTTGAACCTTAACTCCAGACCAAGATTCTGGATATACAAGGTCCTCTATAAAGGGCTTAAGTTTGATTCCTAGACCTAAACCAGATGGTGAATACTACTTAACCCTCCACTTTCCATCTACTTGGCTAAGGCATATTTCCTAGAGCACAACAATCGTGTGCAACAAGGCAAGTTGAACAAAATCACTGAATGGGCGCTTGTGCCCATAACTACGTTGCAAGAAATAAATACATAGCTAGCATGTGAATATATATATATATATATATATATATGTATATATATCTAGCATGTGAATATTATTCTACAACATAAAAAGGAAGAGAAATGATATAAAATTTTCACCTTATACCTTCAAAAGCAAATTTATTCTCCACGTGTCATTCTCAAGCACAAGACACCATAAACCAAAATGGCTAGTGTAAAGGAAGGGGAAAATGTTAGATTGATTGGATTTCACTAATTCAATCAAAGTAAATTATGGCCATGTCGCAACTTCTTTTAAAATTATGCCCTTAAAAAGAATTTGTCGTAAACAATTTTATTTGTATAAAATTTTCATTCCTTTGGAAAAGAGCTTTTATTATTAGAAAGATGAGAAAAATATTTATATCCCCTTAAAAATGAAACCCCTTTTACATTTGAAAAAAAAAAAAGTATTTTCTCCTTGAAAATCTCATGAATTTTTGGAAAGGTTTATTTTTTAAAAAAAATTTATCTCATGAAATATTGGAAAAGGGGATTTTGAAAAAGATTATCTCATGAGTATTTATGAAAAGAGATTTTTTATTGAAATCCTTGAAGAACAAATTTCTTTTAAGAAAAAAGGGATTTTTTTTCAAACCTTATTGAAAGAGGATTTTCTTAATGAAATGGTTTCCATGGTTATCTATAGGAAAAAAATTGTTTTAAAGGCAAAACTCCATGGGTTTTTGTAAGTATTTTTGAAGGAAATTCAAATTTTAAGCCTATTGGAACTTAATCTAGAAAGTGATTTTGAAAAGTGCATCAATCAAGGACTTATTTAAAAATGCCCCCTTGGAAAGCTTTTATTTAAGGATAACTTGAAAATTTCTCTCTTTTTTTTTTTTTTTTTCATTTGAAATTCTCATATTTGAAAAGGGATAGCTTTGGAAGTCTTTTGGAAAACCATTTTAACAAAACTTTTTAAGAACACATTGTTAGAGAGTTTGCCTAAATCAAGCCTTTCATTATTTGGTGGGATAGGGTTTATGGTATTAGTGAAAAAGCAAGCACCTTGAAACCTTCATACCCATGAGAAATCAACAAGGATAATTGTAACACCTCATGTTAAAAAAAAAAGGTCAGATTTTTCTTTCAACCCATGCGTGCCCCACCTACCCAATTTGTTCCCCACAACTCATTCTCAAAATATCTCCTCTCCCTTGACTGGTCATACACCTCACTTTCTCTTCTCTTTCTTTCTTTCTTTCTTTCTTTCTTTCTTTCTTTTTTCACACAAACAAAAACACACACATGTCTCCCTCTCTCACACTCCCACCGGTGCATTACTCCACCACCTCCAGAATTATTTTTGAGCGAGTTTTACAAAAATAAAAACTCCATAAGAACTCCTTAAGTTCCAAAATCTCATCTTGATGATGCACAAAAATCGTCAATGAGTTGATCATCCACACATGTGCCAATGGATGTACCTGAAAAACAAAAAAGAAGAACCAATCAAAGGGCACCGGTGGGCTACCGGCCAAAGGCCCTCCGAAGGTTAAGTCAGTGATAGAAGAATCTCCAAGAACTCAAAAGTGCTAGAGTTTGGGAGAATTCACATACCTCAAGAAAGGTAAGGTTTACGATTTATAAAAGGGTTGGGAACCGCCCCGAATCCCTTGATACGGGGGAATTTCCTTGTAGAGAGAAAGGTTCTAAGATACTCCGGATTACCTTTCCATATAGAGAAGATCTAGTTGCGTGGTAGGGCTTTTGGCCATGATGTGCAAGTAATCCCCATGTTAGGATGTGTGAGTGGGCCGAACGTAAGCCAACCCTAGGAGGACAGGTCATCAGGATTAGGGGCTACCTAACCCGTCGGCCTATAGATTGGTCGTCCCCCCCCCCCCCTAGGGTGAGTCTTCCCTCCTTTGTCAAAAAGGTTCGGCACCCCATGTCTTGTTCACCTTTAAATTATCCTCATTAGTTGCCCCTTACTCTGTGAGTCGTCAAGATGGCCGACGGGTCGCAAAGTCATCATAAATGCATCACGTCATAAATAGGGCAATTATGTCCTTCTGACAGGGCTAATGACGCGTGTCACTTCCTCATTAGGGGAACCAAATGTCGTGACACTTCATTTCCTATGCCAGGCCATCCTATAAATAGTCTAATGCCTTTATTGTCCTCATTACCTGAAAATTTTCCATTTTGATCCCAGAGCTCAATCGTCGGTTCCTTTGCTTCGTCGATCTATCGTTTGTCTGTACCTTAGGTATGCTCCATTGGTTTCTTTTCTTCTCCTTCTTCCTCTTTTGTTTGTTAGTTGCACACTTAGGAAGTAGAGTAGAATCTTAGCTTTCATTCGTCACTTGTAGGTGAGAGACGTTTGGAGATAGTGAAGCGACGAGTGAACATACCCCATTAGTCCACATGGGTTCAAATGACGACTTATCTAGTCACTCTAGGCTTAGGTACTCATCAGACGACTCGTCAGTATCTGATAGGGAGTCTACGTCTGATCCCTCCTCGGGGAAAGCCAGTCGTTTGAGGCGACAACTAAGGGAGGTTATCCTTCCCAATGATTGGTCCATTCATGACTTCCCAATTGACATGAGCGATGAGGTCTTTGGCAAACTGAGGCCCCATTTCTAAATACCTGATAATGTGCCCATTAGGAAAGGTGTCATAGGGGAGAAGTGCTATAATGGGAGGTCGTCTGACATAGGTTTCTACGAGACCGCCTTCATAGCTGGGCTTCGTCTACCCCTTTCCTCCCTGCATCATTGGCTAGCCTCCTTCATGGGCGTTTCTGTCAGTCAGATAGCCCCCAATGCTTGGAGGATCTTCATTGGGGCTGAGGTGCTATAGGGTCAGCTTAGTGGGGGCCGTCACTCCTTAACTCTAGAGGAGTTCTTCTATTGTTATAAACCTCAGGAGATCCCTCGATCTAAGGGATTTTATAACTTTGTGTGTCATCGGGCTACCCTGAGGTTGATATCTGATATGCCAGACTCCAATCGTCAGTGGAAAGCTAGGTTCTTTTTGGTGCAAGGGGTTAATTGGGTATGTCAACCCGATGAGTGGAATAGCATAGGGTCCTTTTATGACCACTCTTAGGGGCTTCTAAACAAGTCTGGTGAGTCCTCGGTGTTGTCTAGGTTGTCGGTTTACATTCTTTATTTAACTAACGTATCTTTTCTATTTCTTTCAGCTACAGTTCGCTTGATGATCCTTCCTGAGCATGAGGGATTTTTGGAGAGGGTCTTTGAGATACCTTTTAAGGAAAGGTCTTGGAAGAAGCTTGTTAATTTAGACACACTCCACGCCTTCTGTGATGGACCTTTCCCTTCTAAAGAAGCCCGATGGTTGGATCGTTTCTCACGAGTTCGTAAGTATTTTTTATCGTCACTCTTGCTTTGCTTTAGTTTATACTTGTGCCTCTCCTAACCCATTCATCTTCAGAGATGGAGTCAGCAAAGAATAAGCAATCAGGAGGAGATTAAGAAAGTCGCTGCCTTGAGAGCTCAAGGTGGGGGATTGTCAGCCCATCCCACTCGTGCCTCCAAGAAGAGGAAGCACACCTCCAATGTTCAATCATCGAGAAAGGTGTTAGTGGTTCATCCATTCTTCCAAAGGCAAGCAAAGTTGTTGTTGATGCTCCCCATCATAGCAAGGGGAAGGGTTTCATGACCTCCCAAGGCCTTGTTGTCCTTCCTTCACTTCCTTTGCTGGTAAGGATAAGGGCTATACGGTGGACACTACTCGTTTCATCATCCAGGATGCTAATCTAGATGAGTGCTTAGAACATGAGACCGACCCTTTGAGTGATTTTAGTCCCTTTATGTTGTTTGTCCCTCTTTGACTTTGACTTGTCCCTTCTTACTCAAGGCTTGGTGAGGATGCGGGCTTTGCAAATTCGTTGCTCATCTCACGAGGCGTTGATCAAGCACCTAAAGGATCATTTGGAGTCCGAAGTAGATAACTTAAAGAAATTCAAGGATTCTTCTTGGGCTCTTGGCCTGGAGATGATTGATCTAAAGGCCAAGTTGAATGGGATGGCCCATCAAACCAACGATCTGGTAAAGGAAAACGCCAATTTGAAATATAAGGTGGCTGTGCTTCATGAGCATATAGAAAAATCTAAGGTGTCTCAACCCTATTTCGATGAAATATGGGGTTACTATGGGGACGGGTTTGAGGACTTTCACAAACAAGCTGTCCTTATGCTCCTAGACCTGGACTTTTCCCAAATCCAGATTAAGTTGACTGCCCCGATGACTCTTGCTACTGAGCTTACTCCTGATGATGTGGAGAGTGATGAAGAGGTGTTAGTGACTAACAAGCCTAGTGGTGTGGCCAACGACCCTGTGAACCCTCAAAAACAAACTGATAACCCCCCTGCCAGTCCTTAAAAAAGTTTGATTGTACTTTTTCTTTTTTGTTGATTGTTGTTTTTTAGTCTTTGGTTTGTAACTCAAAAACAATGGTAGTACCTTGTTTTGGGCCTCAAGTTATTTTTGCCCTTTGTTTTGGGCTAACACTCGTACTTTCCATTAGTCTTGCAAAGCTTTCATTTTTAAATTTGTTTGCATTTTGTTCAAGTGTTCATGCTCATCGGTTTTCTTTATTCCTATTCAGCGTCTTATTTAATCACCGGTTTTGGAGGGATTATTTTAGTGTTATGCACTAATGGGTATGACTCTTCAGTTATTGCACTCTACTTCTTTCTTTGAGTCATCAGTTTTACCCTTCAGGTAGGGTTTTGAGTTTTAATAAGGATCAAGTGCACGAGAGCATCCTTGATCGTTTGTCCATCCATTAAGCAAGACTTAGGATTTGATCAGGTGCACGAGGGCATCTTTGATCATCTGTCCATCCCTTTAGTGGGACTTAGGATTTGATCTGCTGCTCAAAGGCATCCTTGATCATCTGTCCATCCTTTAAGTAGTAATTAGGATTTGATCAGGTGCTCGAGGGCATCCTTGATCGTCTGTCCATACCTTAGGTAGGACTTAGGATTTGATCAAGTGCTCGCAAGTAGTACTTAGGATTTGATCAAGTGCTCGAGGGCATTCTTGATCATCTGTACATCCCTTAAGTAGGACTTAGGATTTGATCAGGTGCACGAGGGCATCCTTGATCGTCTGTTTGCCTTTTAAACTAGGCTTCGTTTCTTTTTTTTTTATATAAGCCTTTTCTTATTGTAGATAATAAGAAATTCGTTTGAAAATAAACTGATTCAAAATGTTGATAACTTGCTGTTTTATCAGCCAAAAAATTGGTCTGTCAACTACTTAAACAAAAACCTAAAGAAAAGCGATAACATAAGCAATAACATAGGTTGTAACATAGGTGGTTGCTGGTGTGCTACTGATAGTATTTTCTGAGGTGCTCGGTATTCCAAGGATGGTGCAGCCTTTATCTGTTGAGCGTCTCCAAGTGGTAGGTACCCTTCCTGTTGCAATCAATGATTCTATATAGACCCTCCCAGTTGGGTCCTAACTTCCCTTGGGTAGGATCCTTGGTAGCCGTGGTTACTTTTCTCAAGACAAGGTCCCCAATGTTGAAGTGTCGTGGCTTCACCTTGGCATTATAACGCTTGTCCATGAGGTCTTAGTATCGAGCCATTCGTTGCTTAGCAGTCATCCTTACCTCTTCTAGCAGGTCTAGGTTCAGACGAATCCTTTCTTCATTCTTCCCTTCGTCCTAGTGGGCTATCTTGTAGCTCGTTATTCCCACTTTTATGAGGATGATAGCCTTATTCCCAAATGCTAGATGAAACGGTGTTTCTCCTGTAGGTGTCCGAGCGGTTGTCCTATATGCCCATAAGATGCTCGGCAGATCGTCCGGCCATATCCCCTTTAACCCTTTCAGCCGAGTCTTGATCAGCTTGAGCAAGGATCAGTTTGTAACCTCAACTTGCCCATTGGCTTGTGTGTGGGCAGGTGAAGAGTAATGGTTTTTGATTTCCAATTGATTGCAGAAGTCTCTGAACGCATCGTTGTCGAACTACTTGCCATTGTTAGCCCTAAAGAAACCTCTCTTGTATAGCACATTCACTACTAGCACGAAGCGTGCTGCCCAAACTCTCAATCGTCGAGATTCGTCGCGGTCTTTGAGAAGTGTCCCGTTCCTAAGGTAAGAGACGATTGGAGTTGTCCAATCAACACCCTTCAGAATTATCTGTATCTCCAATTCCTCAATGGCGAGGGATGGCTGAATGAAGGATAGTACTTGTTGACCGACCATCATATGTTCTGCAGATTCGGCTTTGGCTAATCGATCGACATGCTCATTTTATTCCCTTGGGACTTGTATGAATTCTACTACAAATGCTTGGCTCATCTATCTCTTAATAAGGTTGAGATACCTTTTCATTCGTTCCCCCTTGGCTTTGTAATCCTTGTTGATATGTCCGATGACAACCTGGGAGTCACTATGAAGGACGACTGATGAGACCAAACTATTTTGGCCAAATCAAGTCCTGTGAGAATGGCTTCGTATTGGGCTTCATTATTTGTCATCGAGAATTGGAGTCAAATAGCACATTCGATAGTGTCCCCTTTAGGGGATTGAAGGACCACTCTGATCCCTCCAGCATGCTTGTTGGACAATCTGTCCATTTGAACCCTCCATGGGGTTGCCCTCCAGTCGTCGGTTTCGCCCATTGTGAACTCAATGATAAAGTCAGCCAAGGCCTGGGCCTTGATCGCGGTCCTCAGGCGATATCGTATGTTGAATTCATTCAGTTCTATTGCCCATAAAACCAATCATCCGGCGGCCTCTGGATTATCCATTGTTTTTCAAAAGGGCTTGTCCGTTTGAACTACTATGGTATGTGCTTGGAAGTGCGGCCTGAGTTTGCGAGCTACTATGATCAAAGCGAAGGCTAACTTCTCCACAAGGGGATATCTCTCTTCCGACCCCTTAATGCTCGGCTAGTGTAGTACACAAGCAATTGTACACAGTCTTCTTCTTAGATCAGAGCTGAACTGACGGTCGTAGGAGATATAGCTAGGCATAGAAGGAGCTCTTCATCGAGTTTGGATGGACTTAGGAGCAGTAGGGATGCCAGGTATGCCTTCAACTCCTCAAATGCCTTCTGACATTCATCGATCCATTTAAAGCTTTCTTCAGAATTCTAAAGAATGGCAAGCATTTGTCCGTAGCCCGCGATACGAATCTGTTGAGTGCTGCAACTCTTCCGTTTAGGCTTTGTACCTCTTTGACGTTCTTCAGGGGGCTCATCTCTAGGACTGCTTAGATCTTATTGGGGTTGGCTTCGACACCCTATTGGGATACCATGAAGCCAAGGAACTTTCTTGATGATACCTTGAACACACATTTGCTAGGATATAGCTTCATTCCGTATAGGCGAAGAGTTTCTAATGTCTCTCTAAGATCATCCAGGTGATGGTCCTCTTCTTTGCTCTTCACTAGCATGTCATCTACGTATACCTCGACGTTCCGTTCGATCTTTCAAACGAACATCTTGTTTACGAGCCTCTAATACGTTGCCCCCGCATTCTTCAATCCAAATGGCATGACCTTGAAGCAAAACAGGCCTTGGCTAGTGACAAATGATGTCTTCTCTTAGTCAGACTCCTCAAGCTTGATCTGGTTGTAACCAGAGAAGGCATCGATGAAGCTCAACAACTGGTGCCCAACTGTCGAATCTACAAGGAGGTCGATCTTGAGAGGGGTAAATTGTCCTTTGGACAAGCTTTGTTCAGGTCAATGAAATCCATACACATCCTTCACTTCCCATTCGCCTTCTTAACCATTACTATGTTAGCCAACCATTCGGGGTAGTAGACTTCTCTAATGAAGCATGTACCCAATAGCTTGTGAACTTCTTCAGCTGTAGCCTTGTCACTTTCTTGTGCGAAGACCCTCTTTCTTTATCGAACGGGTGGAAAGGATGTGGAGACGTTGAGCTGATGGACGATGGTATTTAGGTCGATCCTAGGCATGTCTTCGTAGGTCCAGGCAAAGACCTCCAGGTTGTCCCGTAAGAAAAGGATCAATCCCTTTAAGACTGAAAGGGCTGGCTTGCGTGCTGATGCGGGTGATTCACTTTGCGTGTTCGTCATCCAGGGAGATGGTTTCTAATCCCTCCATCGGTTCTACATTCACTCATCGCTCTTCAATATTCATGGTGGTCATTTGTTCATCTATCTCCATGCGCTCCTATCCCGCAATCTATGGGAACTTTAGTAGTAGGTGGTACATGGATGTGACTGCCCTCCATGTGTTAAGCGTTAGTTGCTTGATGATTGCGTTGTAGGCTAAAGAGCAATCCACTACCAAGAAGGTGACATCCGTGGTGATTTGTTGAGGATAGGTGCCGATAGTGACTGGCAGCGTGATGGATCTGACGAGCATGACCTTTGTTCCACTGAAGCTTACTAAAAGGACATCCGATGGCATAAGCAGTTCCCTACCTATACCCATCTGTTGGAAGGATGGATAGTAAAGGATGTCAGCTAAGCTTCTGTTGTCCACTAGGACGCGTCGGGTATTGAAATCTGAAATGGCCAGATTGATTACCAAGGCATCGTTATGGGGGTGATGGACTTGTTAGGCATCCTCCTCGGTGAAACTAATCATCAAGTCATCCATCCGAGTAAACTTAGGCGGACGACCAGTTAGTTGGACATTTTGTACCGTCCATAGGTAGGTCTTCCTTGCCTTCCTCAAGGATCCCAACATTGTGCTACCCTCGACGATCACTCTTATCTCTCCAAGTAGGGCCCTAGATCGTTCCTCTACTTATCAGTTCGGCTCTTGGTCCTTTAGTGGGTTTTTGCCTGTCCTTTCTTGCCCTACGAACTGCTGTAATGCGTGACGAAGAGCCCACTTAATTCCTTGAAAGTTGAGACAAAATTGGAGGCTATCTTGCTGAACCATACTCGTGCTGGCCCTTTGAGTGTGGTGTAGAAGACTCTACACATAGTTTCGTCTGGGACCCCTTGCAAGTGCATGAAGGGGTCCTTTGACCCATTATATGCTTCTACTTGCGGCATTCTAAATTTGGCTGGTAAGGGGAAGGATGTGACCAGTGCGATGAAAGGAGAATCGGTATGATGGATTAGTTCACCCAAGCTAGCGAACACCTAACACTTCAAGACATTCATCATCATATCCATCTTCTCTTTCCTCATCTGCATCTCTTGCATCATACGCAACTCGCCGACCTCCAGCTCAGAGGGACGACTGGTGTCCTGCTGGTCCCACCTACTAACGACATTGCTTTCCTATTGGTCGTCCTTCTCTTGGTAATCATTTTTTGGGGGACAATCGTTATCACATTCGTCCCTTTCCTGTTTGTCACTCTGATCGTTCGGCTCCCAATCATTCTGTTGCTCCAACTATTGTTCCAACTTGGTTCCGCTAAGTGAGCCATTCAACCACTTCAGCGAGGGTTTGCACCTGCCTCTCCAATGCGTTGGGCGGGTTTCTGGTCTCTTAGTTGGAGGTGGCCATTGATCGTGTCAAGACCATACAACTCTTTATCTTTATCACTTGTTCCCACAGACGACACCAATTGATGATGCACAAAAATCGTCAGTGAGTTAATTGTCCACTCATGTTGCCAACGCCCGGCCTCGAAAAACGAAGCAGTGGAAACCGTAGCCGTTGTGGGCCTTCGTTCGACCACCTACCATGGCGATGCTCCCGCATGCACTAGAGGCCCCGTTGGAAGGCCCCTTTCTCTCTTTTGGAGTGGTGCACGTGTGTAATGTGTGGCGTGGTTCGCGCTGGGCTTCGAGTGCTCTCTCTCGGAGGAGAAGGAAGGTAGGTCTATCGTTGGCATTATGGCAGGATCCTGGGCAAAATTTTAAAGGATTACCAAAGGTAAATAGAGTCGCCACCAATCGTTGGGTTTTTCTAAGGTGTGATTGGTCACCTGTTTCTAGTTGATTTTATTACCAATCCTAGGTTAAGAAAAATGGCATTTTTCCTAATCTAATGTGGATGGCCAAAAAAATCTTGATCCTTAGGTCCAGAAGTTTGGTTACGTGTAGGGAAGGTGTTAGGCACCCCATAACGCCTGTCCAAGGATAGTCCTTTGTCTTGGCATCGGCTTTCGGGGCTTTGCATGCATGAGGGCTTTGAGGTTTGGCTTTTTGAATGGGTGTGGTCCCAACTTATGCTTTCCTAAGGCATTCAGGCAAAGTGCTAGATTTCCACGAGGAAAATCCGGTGACATGTCACCTTACTTTTATGGCGGAAATTAGGCATCACTTGCCTTAGGTGACACGAACTGTAACGATCACATCGAGAGAGGGCAAGCATGTATATATATATACGTACATCGAGCACAATGCAAGCACACAGAGTGGGAAAGTAAATGCCTACATCCCTAGAGTATGGCCCAAAATATAGGTGCAAGAAACCTAAATCCATGCATCCTCGCTCCATGTGTGTACATGCAAAGGCAAAGACAAGAAACCAGCAAACAAGCAATGGAAGGAAAAGATGCAAAGTGCATATGAAGGAGACATAAAGTAGATAAGCATGATAAACATGGCAAGCAAAGAACAAGAAAGCACGTGAACAAGCGAGACAGCAAACAAGCAAGAAAAGCAAACAAAAGGTGGTGTCCACAAGGGATAAATGTAGGTTTGAATCGGATGGCCATAGTGTCATTGTGTTGAAGCACGAACGACATAATAGCAAGTAAGACTCATGCAGGGACATGTAAACAAGCATGGTGAGCATAGCATCGCGCAGAGCGGAAAAAAGGAAGGGTACACAAGGAGTAACCTGGCATCCAGAGATGAATCCTAAGTGGTTACACCCAAACAAGGCCTCATGGGCATCGGATGTAACCACACAACCACAAACTCGCTAAGGGCATCAAACGTGGTAAGGCCTAGGACTAGAGAGGCCAACACAAGCATAAAGCATAGAAGCAAGCAAGTATAGACATGCAAAATAGGGATGATCCAAACCATTTGATATGGGCCAAGGTGTACAGACGATGATAAAGACCATAAGGTCTAGATCGGGTCCGAACCAATAAGCCAAAACACAAGAAAGAAAGACAAAGCGACAAAAGGGCTACAATAACACATGGCATGGCAAATATAGCCTAGGTCTAGGCACACAAATATGGCATGGAGCACACAAGAACATGGAATGTAGCATAAGGCATGTAGAGAACATAGATCCAAGCACAACAGCATGTGAAAACATATACATAGACATATAGGCAAAGAAACATACATGTAGACGTGTAGAAACTTAGCACATAGACATGGAAGAACATTAATCCAAGCAAATAAGCATGTACGGATGTAGATCTAAACATGAAGCATGGCAAAAAGCACCTGAACACATAGGTCCGAGCAAAGCATAGCCAATAACATCATACAAACATGTGAACATGTAACCTTAACATTAACCTAGAACTAAAAGAGGTATAAAACATAGGAAAGCATGGCATAAAAACCCTAAGCATGTAGATCTAAACATATGAACATGAAAGAAAGTATATCTAAGCATGAAACATGGCATAAGGCATAAAAGCAAATGGGATTTAAGCTAGAAACACAAATAAAGCAAGAAACATGCTAAAGAAAGCAATAAATCATGTTATTAAGACAATAATAAACTAGAAAAAGCTAGAGAAAGATTTAGAAGGTTAAGGGAGTGGATGGTAGCTAAAAAACCTTCACCCACAGCCCTAAATCCCAAATCCCAAGTGTAGAATTAAGGAAAAGAAGATTGGGTTTAATAATAATACCTTGTGTTTTTGGTGAAGAGAGAAGAATCAAGAAGCTTTGATGTGTTTTTTTTGGGTATTTTTTGTGTTTGGAAGAGAGAAAAACACATAGAAAAATACCAGGCAGAGAAAAAAACTCAGAAAAATGTGGTCTCCCCCGATCTGAAGGGTGCTTGGGGCTTTTTATAGCCCTAGCACGAATTTCGAGGTAGCGGCCCTTATAAGGCCACTAGCTTTAAACCTCCTCTAATCGGGTTAATCTTGACACTCTTGGAAAGATCATGACTTCTTATTTCTGAAAAAGTATGGAACTTGAAAATCCAACGGTTGGATCAAAAGTTATGGCTCTCAGCAGTTAGTGGTGCATCAATCGATGCGTCATCCCGATTTTCGTGATATCTCGATCGTTTTAACTCCAATTTTGACCCATGAATATTCACTGGAATGATAATTTAATAATATTCACAATGGCATTGGTTTCAACCCGTTCTGAAAACCGGATAAAAATTAGGGTTTTTGGGCCCACCCGGGACCGACTTCGGGTCAAACTAAGTCAATGTTGTTAAAATTATCCGAGAAGCTCGGGTTTGATGTAAAACCATGAAAATTGTTGTTTTGTGAGGGCTTTAACCTCGTTTGACCTTCGGTCAAACCTAGGGTTGACTAAGGGCATTTTGGTCATTTTAGCTTAAAAAGGCACTTTGGGTGCTCTGGTGTCCAAACGGGTTGCACCACGTTGTTCTGGATGTTCTCACTACCCCATGGAGAAAAAAATAATATTTTTGGATTTTTTGGGGGTCTGGCACGCAAATTGAGGGCAGACAAAATACAATATCAACACACGTGCTTATGTATGCACCTGAAGAACAAAAGAGAAGAACCGATCAAAGGCCCTCCGAAGGTTAAGTCAGTGATAGAAGAATCTCCAAAAACTCAAGAGTGCTAGAGTTAGGGAGAATTCACGTACCTCAAGAAAGGTAAGGCTTATGGTTTATATAAGGGTAGGGAACCGCTCCGAATCCCTTGATACGAGGGAATTTCCTTGTAGAGAGAAAGGTTCCAAGATACTTAGGATTACCTTTCCATATAGGGAAGATCTAGTTGCGTGGTAGGGCTTTTGGCAGTGGTGTGAAAGTAATCCCCATGTTAGGATGTTTGAGTGGGCCCCACGTAAGCCAACCCTAAGAGGATAGGTCATTAGGATCAGGGGCTGCCTGACCCATTGGCCTATGGGTTGGTTGTCTCCCCCCCCCCCCCCCTCAACTGGGGTGAGTCGTCCCCCCTTCGTCAAAAAGTTTTGGCACCCCATGTCTTGTTCACCTTTAAATTATCCTCATCACATCTTATTTAAGGTAAGAGCTCTTATACTTTTATGGGTTTTCATATTTCGCTAGAGGAGGTTCTTGTAATCTAAGTTTTGGAAGTGATATTCTTGCGATTATGTTTATGGGTTTTGTTTTGGTGGACCTATTTGGTGAATGGTTGTGGATTTTGTACAATGATAGCCATTTGAGATTTACCCATGGTAAAGATTTTGGGGTTTTGGCTTTTTAATGTGAAATAGTTGATGAATCTAATTTTTATTGTTTATTTGGAGCTAGTGGAGGATTTACATTTGGGGATTGTAATGGTGGATACTGTTATATATGTTCTTTCATGGCTCTCTTGAAAATGCTATGTATATGTGGTGGAAGAAATTCATAAAGTGCTAGAATCTCTCATGGTAAAGGAGAAGCTTTGAATGACATGATTATAAATTCAAGTCTATGCCTTGTAAACTAAATTGTTGATAACCTTTGGAAGTGGAATACATTATTGGTGAGGTTAAATACTTAGGCTTGCCTTATTAATTTCTTATCCAGCAATTTATAATTCATAGCTAGAGGCAATGTCAAGCTTTATGCTTATCGTTTTGCTTGGTATTGTTTAGGTTCCAGTTAATCTCCTTTGGAGCTTTGGAACTAGGCTTTTTTGCGGGTTGCAAGGTAAGTAGTTTTTTAATGGGATTTTTTTGGAAAACAACCATGTTGCATAAAAATTGTTTTTAGGTTAAACAAATTTTGGAAAATTATTTGTGGAACTATATTTTCCTAAAAAGAGTTGTGTTGTAACCCAACTATATATGATTATATATGAAAAGTGCGTCATTATTAATATTGCATATGGGGAAATGTATGAATATTTGGCATGGAAAATAAAAGCATCTTTGAACTCCTTTGATAATGGATTTCATGGTTTGTGGTATTATTTGGAAATACTAAAGATGCTTTATCTTAACTTGTACTATTAGGGAAATTTATGCAATATATTTACGACAAGAAATGGTTTTGGGGACTTTGAGAATATTGTAGATACTTGGTTATTGAAATATTTTATGAAAGTACTTCAAAGTGAACTGAGTGTTTTGAATACATTAACATGTGAGCTTTCGAAGTGGTTTTGCCCTTGTTCCGTGACATTGGTGATTACCCCGTCTGTGTGACATGTGATTACCCATCTATATGACGACCCCATCTGTGTGACGACCCGTCTGTGTGACGACCCCGTCTATGTGATGACCCCGTCTATGTGACGACCTTGTCATGTGGGGGTGAGGTTTCTAGTTTTGAAATGGTATTGGGTATTTTTTAGCTGACATTAACTAATATATAGTTTCATTGTTATTTTGGGAAGCTTGGTGCTACATTATTTCTATCATTCTTGTCATGTTGTTAATGAAATTGATTTTGCATAAATTAAATGGAAATTCAAAATTATGCATGTTTTGTTAACTATTCTTCATTATGAAACTTGCATTGTCCCCACCCCTATTAATTATGCTACTTATTGGGCTCTGTCTCATTCCACTCTTTCACCAAACTTTTTAGAGCAGGCATCAATCTTTTAAGATAGGTTTTGTGGCTAACAGTAGTTAGGAAACTACTGATGGAGGCTGGACTTTTATGATGGTGATCCTTAGGTGATGCACATCCTAGAGGAGACTTGAATCACTCTTTTGTAACAAATAGTGGTGATGAATTTTATACTTGAAGTTCGATGTGTAATTATAATTATTCAGACCTCCATTCTTTTGTGGCCAATAACCCTTGTAATTATCATAGAGTTTTGACTTAGGGTCTGTTTGGATACCGCTTATTTTGCTGAAACTGAAAACTTATTGCTGAAAGTACTGTAGAAATGTAAAAGTTAGCTGAAATAGTACAATGGGACCCATGAATAGCACTAAAAAGTGCAGTAGGGCATATAAATAGTAGCAAAAATAAGCTAGATAGTGAAATAATTTTCATTTTTCATTAGTATCCAAACTAGGGCTGTCCACGGGTCGGGCCGGGTCGGTTTTGGGCCCAAACCGAACTCGACCCGACTGGATCGGGTTACTGAATTTCAGAACCGAATTCGACCGAATATTCGGGTCGGATCCGACATTCCGGGTTATCGGTTCTCCGGGTCGGAGTCATCGGTTTGACGGGTTTGGGCCTCAGATTAGGCCGGACATTTTTACATAGTTACAATTTTAAAAGTTTCATTTTTTTGGGCCTTTTTAGCCCAAATTACACTGTTTGACAGCCTTTTTACCCCATTGATTTTAGATTATTTGAATTCCACATATTTCAAATTGGGCCTCATTTTACTTAATTTATTGGGCCTTCAATCAGAACATATCTAAAAGGCCCAAAAAAGGGCTATTCCTTATCACCTGTGATTAAAAGTTAAAACAACATACCAAAATCCCTTTTTTTTTAAATCACCTGTGATCTGAAACAAGATGCTACTATCAACCCAAATACATAATTTTCCCACATTATCCACAAGAAAATAAACACAACAAATAACATGTAATCTGTTGCTCAAAAACATATAGCAATAATGATATGTAATCTGTTAAGTGTTAAGCAGTAAGTTGCTCAACACCTATAAAACCTGCCATCCACAACAATCAATATTTCCAGCAACAAATAAATCACAACAGATAATATACTTAGTAACATAGAGGCAGTTACTGCAAGTTTTTTAGGCAGTAACCCATAAGGCAGAAAGCTTGGTAGTTATACAATGTTCCAAGCAATATAATTAGTTACAACAACCAAATACCATAGGTATTTCAAAAAAATAGCTTTTCCAAAGCATTGAATAACTACTCTATAGTTTATAAGTCGATGACTAATAGAAAAGAAAACCTATGAACTAAGATTTCTTTTCTATAAGTATTGACAGATGAGTATTGTTACAAGATAGAAAAGCAATATGTTCAAAAAAGCTTCCAGAATATTCCCAAAATGCTGCCTTCTTTACAAAATAAATTACTATCCTCCTACAATAGACAAAAAAATATTCAACAAACATTACATTAGTACCAATAACAAAACCAACTAGTAAGGAAACCAAGTTTATAATAGTAGGGGGCTGAAGGCAGAATCATACCAAGTCAGTGTTTAATCATCAATGCTGATTAAGGGTCGCTTGCCTGAAGTGGAGCCCTTGCTTGAGCTAGTATTTGCACTTGCTGTTGGTTGTTGATTTAAAGCTAAAAAAGAATAGGAAATAAGCACAACAGATTAAATTTTGCTTGAATACATGAAACATTCAATAAAATTAATAGACTAAATTTCAGAATTTAAACATATTACCTAAGTCAAGTAATTCCTCCTCCAATGCCTCCACATCATCCCTTGACTGGCGATGAGAAATTGGAACTATGGCTTGAAGCCAATTTTGTGAACATACAAGATTTTGAACCATTAAAGGAGACAGTGAACTTCGAAATGGATCAACAATTCGACCTCCAGTGCTAAATGCTGCCTCAGATGCAACAGTGGAAACTGGCACAGCCAATACATCCTTAGCAACTTTAGATAACACTTCGTACCTATTACAATTGTTCCTCCACCACTCCAATATTTCAAAATTCACATCCTTTCTACCATCACAGTTTTCAGCCAAATACTTTTCAAGCTCATTACTACAACCTACAGATTGCTCAACTTGCAAAAAACGTTCATATCGCGAGTGAACCATTACATATGGATCACTAGCATCACTTTCCAATTCTGCCCTCTCACTCCCACTTTGTTCTTGCACATTTGGTGAATGAATAGAAGTGTAAAAATTATACAACCTATACAAAAGATCTTTCACCTTATCAACCATAACTTCTGCAACTACATTCCCATAAATTTCAGAAAATGAAAACTTCAAAAACCTCAATTTTTTTCGTGGATCAAGAACTACAGCCACATACAAAAGAGGATTAATTTTCTCCCCTTCCCCCCAATACTTCTCAAACTTAGTTTGCATGTTTGTGGCTGTGCTTTTCAAAAGAGTGTTTTGGGATTTAACTAAATTGGAAATACTCTCCTGAATAACAAAGATCTCATCATAGAAGGCATTTGAAGTAACATACAAAGAACCAGAAAATTTCTTCGTTGCATTATAAAAAAGCCTTAAGAAAGTCACAAAAGCCCTACAATTTTGAAAATCAGTCATACACGGAGACCCCAAACCACCACCATCTTCCTTGGTCCTAAAGTACGACGAATAACCATCATCTTCAAAATCCATACGAAGGAACACTTTCTCAAATTTTTCAGCAATTTCTAACATGATATAGGTTGAGTTCCACCTAGTAGGTACATCTAGACTAAGAAGACTCTTGGACTCCATGCCTAACCTCTCCATAAAACTCCTAAAAGTTTGACTTCTATTGGGTGAGGACTTCACATACCTCACAGCTTCACGCACCTTAGCAACAGATGCATCTATCTCTTTCAAACCCTCCCCCACAATGAGATTTAGTATATGGGCACAACACCTCATGTGCATATACTCATTTCCTAAAACTATGCCATTCCAATCTTTAGTCACCCTTTGCAAAAATTTAATTGTTGTTAAATTTGAGCTAGCATTATCTACTGTCAAGGTGAATATCCCATCAATACCCCACTCACGCAATGACATCTCAATCTTTCTACCTATAGTCTCCCCCTTGTGGTCTTCAACTTGACAAAAATTTAAAATTCTCTTATGCAATTTCCAAGCATCATCAATAAAGTGACATGTGAGACACATATAATTTAGATTTTGAATAGAAGTCCATGTGTCCGTAGTGAGACACACCCTACAACCCTTCAAGGATTTCCCTAGCTTCTCTCTCTCACTATTATAAATGCCTATCACATCTCTAGCCACAGTTTGACGAGATGGGATATCCTTTAATCGAAGCTTAGGTTGTAAAGTAGTTACATATTTCTTAAACCCATACCCCTCAACATACCTAAAAGGCAACTCATCAATTATAATCATTTCGGCCAATGCCTTTCTAGAAGCCTCAACAGAAAAGGATGTTGACACAAGGTGGAATCCGTCTTGTCCATCCTTTTTGGGTTCAAAAGCTAATGTTTTCTGCCCTTTAACTAGATCAGATCTATTTGGGTTCTTGGGACATATTGGCACATGGGCTAACAAATTACTAGTACCAGAAGTCTTACTACCAGCATTATACGTTTTTTGACAATAATTGCAAATAGCCTTAGTTTTACTAGTATCACCCTCACCTATCTTTACTTTTTCAAAGTGACCCCAAACAACAGACTTTTTCCTACCACTACAAGTACCACTAACAGGGGCTGTCATACTCACTTGGCATGGTGGAATTGGGGGCAACTCAGAAGCAGCAGCTGCTTCAGATTGGGTAGCAGCAGAAGCTTGGGTAGCAGCAGAAGCTTCAACTTGGGTGGGAATAGCACCATCATCTTCTGTAGCAGCTGGTGTTTGGATAGAGGGTTCATTAGTGGGGGTTTCCATGACCTAAAGAAACAAAGATACGTATTAGCAAACTAGTGTAACAAGTATAAATGTATAATTCATAGCTCTAATAATAAATAATAACCACACAAACCAAAAACGAAAACCAGTATCTTGCAAGATCACAGATATAATCAGAAGAGATTATTAGAAAGAAAGATCACAGAATATCATGAAATTATTTTTTGTTTTTAAATTCTACAATCACACTCTGCCTCCATTGAATTCTTTGTACAAACTAATAGAAAAGAAAAATCAAAAGCATCTGCAAGCCACATTAATGAACCTCTCATGAATTACATTCAGTAGTTTCCCTTTCAACAATCTTATATTTATCATTTAAATTACTCTGCCCCTTTTTGTAAAAGAAGCATCAAGTAATCACCAGAGTCCCTACATATTTTTTTTTTACTAAACACAAATGGCATATAATATCAGTGAATGAGTTGGCACCTCAACCACATAAACCAAACATTAATAACATTAACACAAACCATAGGTAACGAGTAAAACACACATGACACAGATAGAGATAAGTCAGCATACAAGGTGATATGTCAACCACTGCAACCAAAAATGACAATATTTAAAAACTTAAACTAGAACCTATCAAAAAAAATGCAGGACACCATACCATAAACCTTAAACCCAACCATTTGAATTTCCAATAAAACAGAAGGAGGTACATTTATGATTTTGAATTATAAAAAACTTACAAAAGCCAAAGAAAACTGCAACACAACTAAACTAGGCCCAACATGTGAGCTGACATTTCTATCTAAAGGTTTAAAAAAAATGCATCAATAGAACTAGTGGTGAAAAGTAAACTTCTTGCTGCCATGTGAATTTCTTTCACTAATAAGCACAAATAATGAGGAACAACATGGCCTGTTTCAAACAAAAGATCTGTTTCCTCAACAATATAGTCACAAACATACTCATGATAGAAGGATCAAGTACATGGTCAACCATGATTCTCAACATATTAACACAAAATATTTATCAGGATCAGCCAAATGTGTTCAAGGACCTTAAACCCAGAAAACCCAACCATTTGAATTTCCATTACAACTAAACCACAAAAAACCCAGAAAACCCAACTCTCATTTCAACTAAATCCTTCCACATAAACCAAAACCCAAAATAAAAAAACACTAAAAACCCATTTTCATACACTCGAAACAAAGATCTAAAAACCCATTTTCATCATCAAATGAAAAACAAACACAAATATACAAATACAACTACAAGTATATACATATAAACATATTCAAAAAGTACCTTTAAGAAAACCGGGTTTCAAACTTTAGGCAGATAATGACACTTGGAGTCAGCTTTCAATCCTGTATAAAATTAAAACAAGATCAAAATTGATTAAAGAAAAGAACAAAGAATAGAAGTAAAATAGTTAGGGTTTCTAAGTTTTTTTTTAGTTAGGGTTTCATAGTATGAATCTTTGGGTTTATTTGATTTTAACATTTGATTTCCATAACAAATGAAATCAACGAGACTAACAAAAAAGAAAGATGAGAAAGAAAGAAAATTACCTTACTGACTCAGTGAAGAGTACACAGTGGCTGGGTGAGGACTAAACACCGGCGGTAGCTATAGAGAGAGTGGACAGCGGCGGCGGCGCTAGGCATTGGAGGCGGAGAGGGGAGTGGGTAACGGCATTGGAGGCGGCTAGGGTTTGTACTTTGGATTTGGAGTAACAGTTTAGACTTTATAGAGTGTGAGATTGTGAGAGTTTGAGAGAGTTTGAGAGAGCCAAGTTAAGAGGTGAGAGTTTGAGACTGAAGAAATGAAGACTGAATAGGTGAGGAAGACTGAAAAGGGGGGGAGGAGGCGTGAATGGGAAGCCATGAGTCCATGCCTAAACTCTGTCTCTGAAGTGAAAACTGAGGAGTGAAGAGACTCGTGAGAGGAAGGGAGAGATATCAGATCTTTCCCATTTCATTCACACCGTTAGATTGGCTTTTAATCTTGAGTTATAACCGTTGATTCAGAATGGATTTCGATGCTACTGTTACCGGTCATATCATGCTCAGTTAATCAGTTTTACACTCATCATCAACACCGTTAATTTTAAATTTTAATTTAAGATGGACGGCTGATATTCATTGGGATGGTGTGTGTTTTGAATCTCGGGCTGAGTGGGCATGAGCTGTCCTGGCATATGTCAATTCAGTACAGGATTTTTTTTGTTTATAAATAATTCGGTCGGTTCGGTTTGAACGGGTAAAAAATATTGAAATCCGAATCCGAATCGAATTATTCGGGTTTTCTATTTGCCAATCCGTGACCGACTGTAGAGTGTATTCGGAGCCGTCCGTGGACCTTCGGTTCGAGCGGGTTCGGTCGGGCGGGTCGGTTGATCCGGGTCAATGGACACCCCTAATCCAAACGGAGGCTTATTTAGGAGCACTTTTAAATGAAATTGTTATTAAAATTACTTGATGTTAGTGGAAATTCTTTGGATTGAATTGCAGAATATTTATAGGTACTTTTGGGTTGTGGTTTCCTCATGCTTTGGACCCTTTTGGGTCTAGGGCGTGGCAATAATAAATAAAAGACTTAAAGTAGATGCAATAAAGGAAATAAAACACTTATTTAAGTGTGTGTTTATGTGTATATATATATATACACACACTTTTATATCACCATAGATAGATGGATATTCTAAATTTAAGAACGAAGAGTTTAAAGGCATAAAGCAATATATATGTAAATAAAAGACAAGTGTAGACACCTCATTTTGTACTCTTTATGATTCGAGCCCCTGTTTCCCAATAATGATATCACTAGAAAGGTCCACGACTAGTGTACGGCCTAACTATAAAATGTCTTTAACTTAGAGGATGTTTTAGTCAAATAAAAACATTCAGGAACCCTAAGAATACGCACACATGTAAAGCATGTGTATGCATACTTAGACCATCCGTGCTTGCATGTAAAGTTACAAAATGCCCTATAAGGAAAATTTTAATGGTAAAAAGTGTGTAAAGCTAAACCCACATAGGTTGGGAAGAGCCATGCACCCATCTCCGATCACTATAAAAAGTCATCATGGCCCTTTTCCCAGAACACGTCAAATTCACTAGAAAAAAATTATTCATTAAGGGAGTTTTTATTCTAAAACAACCTCCAGTTAAAGTTTTCTTGGTTGGGACCTCTTCTAGTCCAGGCCTTCTAGTTAAAGTTTACTAACCTTCTAGCTTCTGTGTCTTTCAGATTGACAGAGGAAAGCAATCAAAATCAAGCACTAAGAGCTCTTTGTTTGAGGTACATATCTTGTATTTTCTTCTCTTTTCTTTCTTGTTTTTAATGCTTTAATATCTTTTTTTGAATATTAAGTTTATTGCTTTCGTATTTAGAAGCATGCTAGGTTAGATTAGGTTTAGATTAGATGTAGTTGTTTGGCTACTTACTTGTTGTGTTTTTAGGAAAGGATGCACGCGCATGCTCATGCATGCATATGCACCCTTATGAACATGCATGCACCCGCATATTCAAGCCTAGAAACCTAGATTTGAATGTTATTTTATGTTCTTGTTTTAATTAGTTTTAATGCTTATTTAGGATTTTTTTTAGCCTAGTTTTCACATGTTTTAATTGGAGAATAATAGTATAACATGTTTACATGCTTTGATCGTTAGATTAAATATTAGGGTTTATGTGTGTGGTGAATAATATGCACACGCATAAGAACATGAACGAACATGCATATGATGCATAGGTTCTACAGTGCTATGGCGCAGTGAGGTAAGTAAAGGTAAGACATGCATTATAACGTGAACATGCATTCTTCTTTGATGATGAACATGATATGCTTGATGAATAAGATGACAAATGAACAAGCATTGTTGATGAACGGCACTTTCAAAGTGCCGAATGGCACCCTTAAGGGCTTTGGCCCAACGCTCTTCGGGTGACGATAAGGCGCATCCTTTTTGACTTTTTCGCAGAAAAACGCATCCCAATTCGCATTCTACTCGTCGTTGCTTTTTTTTTAAGCATTCTAGCCTCTATAAATAGAGACTGGATCTCAAAATTCAATACACTCTTTTACGCTCTCAAAGAGACACTTTCTCATACCCCTAAATTTCTCATATTTTTTATCCCCATTTTGATATTCTCAAGCTAGGATTTTTAGGCTTTAAAGATAATTGCATAAATTTATTTGAACCCTAAAATATCCTCTCAAGAAGAAGAGTGCTCCATGTAAGAGGTTGTTTATTATTAATGCTTTTCTCTTATATTGCTCTTGTTGTGATGATGCATGTTTATTTCTTTTAGTGTAGTTGTTTCAAATATTCATATCATGAATTGTTGATTTATTTTGTTGAAACATGTTCTTGATTCTTTTTATTATTGTAATGATCCCTTGCTTAGTTTCAAAATCTGTATGTTATCAATTCTTTTTTTTTTCCAACTAAAAATGGATCTGCATCTTCATTAGATGTAGATCTGAATTTTTCTTAAATCAAAAACGGATCTGCATTTTTCTTTTTCAAATTAAAAACTGATCTACGTTTTCATTGGATGTAGATCTGATTTTTTTAACATAGTAGATTTTAAAATTAAAAAAAAATAAAAATAAAAAGGATCATGAATGGTTGTGTTTGTTGTGTTTGTTTTATGTAGTACACATAGCATAAATTTATTTCATGAATGAAATCCTCTTCTCAAGAAATCGTTTTCATATTTTTTTTTAGAAATATAAAAACGGATCTAATTTTTTTTAAATACACAAATCTGATTTTTTTTATTATCACAAAACAGATCTGATCTTTTACAAATCAAAAACCATTTTTTCTCAATTCTCAAAAAACAGATATGATATATTTTCAAATCAAAAGATTTTGTTTTCTTTAATAAGCACATATCTGAATTTTTCTCTTCAAAAAACCAATCTTTTTAAGTTCTTAAAAACAGATCTGATTTTTCTAAACCAAATTCAATTTTTTTTACAACACAGATCTAAATTTATTTATTTTTTTACAAAGAAGAGGATGCATTCAAAAATAAAATTGTGTGATTTAGTTTTTTTTCATGTGTGCAACATATCATTCATGTCATGCATAAAGGGTATATTGGTCACAAAAATCTAGAAGACCAGACTCTGTCTGGGCAGAATGGGTGCCTAACACCTTCCCATTCCATAACCTAGCCTCCGAATTTAGTTCTTTTGGATAGGTAGACCTATGCTTTGTCTTTATTTTTATTTTTGGGTAGATTGTAATTAGGACAAAGTGCCATGTAATTTTTTGGTAGTTTGTGTTGGGGTTTGTGCCCTAAAAATCCAATTTATTGGCATGTCATAAATAATTAAATTGTTTAATTATATGACACTATTTATTAATGAACTAATGGGACATTATCTTAATCCATGAGATGCATTGTATGTGATTTATGTGATTTAGTCACAGAAGATATAAATCGCAAGTTCCTTGTAAACTCAGAATTTTAGTTCATAGTTGGTGATGAAATTGGGCATTTCATCTGCAAAGACTATAACATATCAATTAAGATGATTTGTCTTGATCATGGAAGTGGAGACTTCTAGCTGATATGTTGATATGTTTTAAGAGTTAAGACATATTGAACTGGACCGCTGTGAGATTTATTATTCTCCTAATGACTGTCAAATGAATAATAAATCTCACGAATTCTATTTACATCAACTCTAAATCCTAAGAGAATAATGAACCTGATCATGAGATGTAAGTTGCTTTGATATATCAGGAGTGAGATTTATAAGTTATGGTCAAAACCTCAGTATGTTGGGCAGCCGCATTTAGTGTTGATGGAACATATATTCTCAAGATGAAATTCATAATCTCTTAACGGAGATATAAAATATTCTCTTGAGATAAGTTTAATGGGTTTGGTTATTCAAAGTGTTGGGCCCAACCACTTTAGTAAGGAGTTACTAAATTATATATTTATGGAATTGGATTTCATAAATATATAATGAATAACATAAAGGATTAAACCGGGTACTCAAGGATTAAGATGTAGTAATCTTCAAAGTGGCAGTCTATATTCATGACTTTGTATTACTACGAATATTTTAATGAAGGGGTTGCATGTATAATAAAGTCTTGGGATATAATTTATTAATAAGGCCTAGAGTGCAATTATATTCTTAGAGTGGTATTGAATATAATTAATGGTAACTTTGGACTTGTTAAGAGCTAACAGAAAAGCCCAATGCCCATTGAAGCTAGAGTCTTATTTGTTCCCTTTTGGTGTCACTCCAAGCAACACACTAAAGCCCAATTGAAATGGCCCAAAAGGCTAGCCCAATTAGATAATTAGTTGTATACAAGGAGAGAAACATACAGAATTTCATAAGTCTTAGAAGTGGTTTTTCATTAAGATCACATAAGAAATGAAATGGTGTATGTGAATGTTGGACACTCTATTATTCTCTCCTTGGAAACTGATTGAGAGACCACACTTCTTGGGCATCAAGTGGAATTGGAGTGAAGATTAAAAGTCTTCTGAAGTAATTCTCAAGTTTTGGTTTTGAATTTCACCGCATTAAAGTACACTTCCTATTCTTTGTTCTAGAATTTAAGGTTACATGTTATCTCTCATGAATGAAGTAGATCTGTAATTGTTACTTCCGCTGTGTGTTTTGTATGAGATACAAAACCAGATTTTCTAACAGTTTGTAACTAGAACCCAAAGCCTTGTAATACTCAGTTTATCAAGTTTGTACTTTTTTTTATTCAATTAATGATAATGGAACATTTTAGTCATGTACAATTGTATTTAGTTTTTTTTTTTTTTTTTGTATAAAAAATAAGTGGCGACTCCACACCACTTACCCAAAAAAAGAGGTGCCCTAAAAAGAACTCTAAAAATCTCTCTTTTTTGAGAGGCACTTTGGCGGTCTCTCATAAGTGCCTAACACTTTTCCATCCCCATACCTAAACTACAGACACGTGCTCTGGTAAGATCGATCCCTCCACCAACGGCACTTATACATATGGTTCCTAGACCTAATCTAGGTAGCGACTCCATTTACATACCCTCTGCCTTGGTCCACTCAGTCGACGCGTACTCTCCACGACAAGCCACGTTGTGGGCGCTTGCGTCCACAACAAGACAAGTATTTTAAGGAAATATTTAAATTGGAGGGTCTAGGCCTTTCTTGAATAAACTTTTTATATCTATAGGAAATAAATAAATGGTTGTCCAATTTAAGGGAAAAAATACACCTCCATTCATCATATTGATTTGGGATATAAATAATAGAGTAGAAAGATCAATCCTGAACAAACCCTACACCCATGGAAAATCAATAACTGATTGTGCAATTTAAGGGTAAAAATACTCCTTCACTCATCACATTGATTAAGGATGTACAAAATGAGCAAGATGAAAGGATGGTTTTTCTTAAATCCATCGGATTTAGTATACAAATGTGGAAAAGAAGGTGTATACCTTCACACATATTATATACCCATAAATATTGTTGATACTATATTTTGTCTAGCCTCCATTTGCATGAAAAAATACCAATTTAAGCCATGAAAAGCCAAAATTTGTGTTTTTAAACATGGAAGAATAATGAATTACATGAAATAATTATATTTATCCCAATATAATGTTGGAAAAATCCTTTTGATGATACAAGAGTTTAAAATCTCAAATTTTCCATTTTTGGCTAAGTTTACCCATCATTGACTAACCCTAAATGGGACTAGACAAAGTTTGACCAAATTTGCAACCATTCAATCATGATAAATTTGTGTCCATCTTAAATATCATGAAATACCCTTTAAAACAACAGTTCACAAGCCCAAATCAAGGTTGAAATGTATGAAATATCTTGAAAACATCAAAACCCGGAATAAAATACTTATTAATTCTTTTTCATATTAAAAAGACTTTTTTGGGTGTATTTGAGAAATAAACTGTACAAATTCGGCCACAACGGATGCAAAAGGCCTAAATGAACTTGAAGTATGATGAATTATCTACGCTTTAAAAAAAGTTCTTGACAATATCACTTCCAAATTAAGAAGAATTAATTTTCCAAGACAAGTGCTACACAATTTTCTACACTGCGTCACCTCCCCCCTATGTGCAATATATTAGCGACCATAACTCCAAATTGAATGAGGGCAAAACCTGTAGAAACTAGACATCTAGACCTTTCTGAAAATATTTAGTTTGAAGAAATCTAATTGCTAGAAGACCTCCAAACAACTGCACAAAAACAGGGTTAGGAAAGGGCAAAACCAGAAAAGGAAGAATGAAAGTGTGAGAGATTTCACAATTCGCACCAATACTAATGGGCTTGGCCTGCGATCGAATGCTATAAAAGATTTGTGCCCCCTCATCCTTCACCAATTGGTCGTTGGATGGATCGATAAGGCACATGGTCCGAAAAGTGGTATCAGAGCCTAGTCATAGGTTCGAGTTATTGGAGCCGCATTGTGAGGGAGGGATTGTAAGGGATTTCACAATTTGCTCCAATACCAATGGGCTTGGTCTGCGATCGAATGCTATAAAAGATTTGTGCCCCCTCATCCTTCACCAATTAGTCGTTGGATGGATTGGTAAGGCATACGGTTCGACATAAGGAAAATGAGGAATTACAACCTCGATTAGCAAGCCAAAATGTTGGTTCAAGCCTTAAAAAGCGAAAACCATGCTTTTAATTTTAAAACGTAAGAAAATGAGGAAAAAAAAAAAAACTTTTTTATTCCTATCGGGACTTAGATTAATCATTCTAATAATTTAAGAGTTCAAAATCCCAAGCTAGCCTATTTTGGCTAAGTTTGACCAACGTTGAGTAACCCTAACCAAGATTAGTCAAAATGTTGACTTTTTGATCTAACCATCCAATCAGAGAAAATTTGTATCCATCTTAAAGTTCATGAAATTCCCTTCAAAAAGATAGTTCACGAGCCAAAATATGAATTAAAATGGATGAAATATCAAGAAAAAAACAAAACCCTAATTAAAAGTATTACTTTTCAGGTAAAAGTGATGTTTTTATAGCGTTTTCAAGGGATAAGCTATACCACTCTAGCCATAACAAGTGTGTACCACCTATTGAAGCATTATGGGTTAGCTACCTTCCACAAAAAGGGTTTGATGATATCTTCTCTGGATTAAGAGGAATTAATTTCTCACTGGATTAAGAGGAATTAATTTCTCAAGAAAAATGCTACAGAAATTTCTACACCACATCACCTCCCTTACGAGTGTGATATCTCAACAATTGTAACTCAAAATTGCATGAGGTTAGAACCTATAGACATAGAGAACTTTCCTGGGACACCAACTTTGAAGAAATAAAAGCTCCAAAAGACCACTATGTAGGTAGAATTTTTCTCACACGCCACATGTCCAAATTTTATTTAACCACTTGCCAAAAATACCTACTTAAGTCCCATAAATTATTTTGGACCCCCACAAATATTCCCTATATCATTACCAAAATTGGGCCACAAAATTAAGTCATCTCTATATAAGGCCAAAGCCATTTATCTTTTTGGCAAATCCAAAAAAAAAAAATGACAAATACATCATATCCAAAATCAATTTACCTTGTTAGCAAAACCCAAAAATCCCAACAAACATGTTAAAGCCTAATGTTACATGGCACCATTAAAAGTCCATTGCTATATGGACTAACATGGCAACTAATACAAAATCTCAAGCCTACACCTGGCAATCACTACAAAAGCAGACTTATCAAAGCTCAGGTCTACACTTGGAAATATTTTATTAAAAGCCCAAGTACTATTCTTGGCAAAAACTTTTATTGAAAGCCCAAGTATTATTTTAGCAAAAATTCATTTCAAAAAAGCCCAAAAATTATTTGGCAAAAATATTATATCTTACTCAAAGCTCAAAGCTAATAATCTTTGGCAAAATTGATTCTCCCAGCAAATACATAAGTCCATGAAAATTACGAATTATGGCAAATATTTATACTATATCATAAAGCCATATATTTTATGTAACACTATTCATTTTTCCAATACCCACGGCAAATATATATCAAGCCCATAGAGAAATATGAATATGTGTCACTAATATTTAAGCCCATAGAAAACTTATGGCAATTAGGTGTATTTTACAAACCCATGGAAAACATTTATAAATTACATTATCAAAATAATTATTCTATAATTACATTAAAATAATAAAAGGCCATATAAATTACAAACTCATGGCAAAACTATTCATTATGTAGAGCCCAAAGAGCCATATCAAAGGTGCAAGCCGATAATAGAATCTCAAGGACAAAGCCCACCTGAAACAATCCAGCCGACATGTCAAAATCCAGAAAACCAGCCAGCAAATGGAGCCCAAACATGTAACTAAGACAACTTGACAGATTACTCATTTAGTTTCAACCTAACCGGATGATAGCTGGAACCCATAACAGTCACAATTCAGCCCATTAAATAAGATCTAAGGACACGTGTCAAGTTGGGATTAAAACTTTCCTTGGAAGCTGATACCTACTGAACATGACAGTACCTAAGGGGACGTAAAAGAGCTGAAGTCAGCTCACTATCTCCTTCCACTCCAAGTTTCGGTCAGGGAATAAAGGAAGCCATAACCAAACCTCAAAGTTTCATAAATTTTCAACTAAACAACTCATTCTCTTACTAAGAATACTTAGGGGTGTTTGGTACATGCACTTAAACAATAGTTTTCTGTTTTTTTGCAAATACATGTGAGGAAAAAAATGTGTAAAAATACATGTAATGTTATTTAAAAACTGAAAATTGTTTTTTAAGTTGTAATACCAAACGAGCCCTTATTATTTGGTTTAGAAACCAAGCACATAAGCCTAGAAAAACTTAGGAAAATGGGGTTTAGAGGGCGCTAAGGACCAAGTTTCCACTAAGACGAGTTATGACACAAAGTTGTGCCCAATTATGTGATATTAGCATAATTCTTCCAATAATTAACACCTTATTTGGGGTGACATAATCAATCCTTGGAGCTTTGATCCTAATAACAACTAACAAAGATCACTAGCCTTAATGCATGATCTAATCTTATTGCCTGAGGATAATCTCCAAAATCCCAACATTAAAACCCAAAATCAGTTGGATTTTAGCATCCAGCTACCATTACACAAAAAAGCAAAAATTCATAAAAGCTGAACAGATCATCTTTGACCAAATCTTAGGATAAATCTTCTGGAGATTTATTGCTGATTAGGACTAATTTTGTCTCAGAATTTTTGGCAATCACTCTCCTAAACTCAGCTATAAATAAAGCTCTTCACTAACACACCAAGAGTCCAAGAGATACACCAATGCCCAATAATCTATCATAAATTTCTTACGTATCGTCTTGCTCTTTAGCTCATAAATCAACTTCTTAGTTCTTTAACGAGCTTCTAAGTTTTTAAGCTTTTAGTTCTTAACTCAGTAAATAGCCTCCTATCTCTTATTTAATAAACATATCTCATATATTTACCCATAAATACTCATCTCCCCTCCAACAAAAAAATCCCAGCAATATAAATGTCTACCAGACATTAATAGCTAGACATTCTCTCTTTTCCACTTTTACTTACCCATAGTCCCAAAATAGCTTAAACTGTTTACTATATATACAACTATCATTATGAGCATGACATGACATAAAAGTGATCTTTGCTCCACTAGCTGGAATCTCTCTCTCTCTCTCTCTCTCTCTCTCTCTCTTTATTCCATACTAAGTTTTCCTCGTGTATTTGTTATAATTACAGAAATAGAGTCTATAATCTTTGTCTATAGATTTTTTATTGAGGGCTCTAACATATTTGTAACAATGGAATTTTTTCCACACATTAGTTTAGTGGAGGATTCTCTTTCACTAGACCCTTCTGATGATGATCTGATCGACTCGATTGGAGTCTAGGATTTCTCAACCTGCCACTAACCGGAGAGATTGATTAAATTGGCAAATCAAGCCTTCAATAGATCGCGATCGATTCAATTGGAATCATAAACATAAAGGCGAAAATCCAATAAGATCTCACTAGACCCAACAGAAATCTCGTTGGATCTAGCTGAGATCTCACCAAATCTTGCCAAATATGGCTAGTACAGCCAGTTGGTTCAAGTTTTTTGAATTTTGAGGGGGGGAGATTCGCAACCAACGCACCAAACATTGGAGTAGTCAGATTGGGCGACAATTGACTCAAGTCTGGTTGGGTTTTTGGTTGGGTTGGACAGCCCTAGGCTCATTTTTTTTTTTTTTTTTTTTTTTTTTTCCCAAGACACATCTCCCAAGCCATAGCACAATGTAAGAATAAATGGTTCGCGTCCTCCTTGTGTTTTTTGTACATGAATGTTAGAGGGCAAAACAAGCTAATGGGGCTACTCTGGAGTGCAACTGCCAATCAGCAATTCATTGTGCATCATAAGTGCCAATTAGCACTGGCTTGCCCAATGGGGTCCATTTTTCTAAACAGCTCAAATTGTAGCTAATTCAAGTGTTGGAGGTAATCGGGCACATTTGTAAAGTTAGTTAGAGAGATGGTTAATTACCATAATCATGAAGTTCTTAAACACTGAACCCAAAACACTAAAGACCTAAACCCACACTTGATCACCTTTCAAAGAATACCCACGCCGTAATAATTAGATCTATCTTCTTTAAATTATCAACGGTCAAAATCCTCCTCAATGCAACACAGCACCCAAAAAAAGAAAGCCAAAATATCATTTTGAGTCCACATCAATTTGATCCTTACATTTTGATAGCTGTCAATTTGGTCTATGTTATTTTTAATTTGTAGTCAATTTTTGTTAGTAAGTTGACAGTAAAGACCAAATTGCTACAAGTTAAAAATACATAAACCAAATTATGTGCTACCAAAATGTATTGACCAAATTAACAAATGAGCATGAACTAAAATGGTCCCAAAATAAAACATCCAGTAAAACATAAACTTCCCATTTGCTTTTGCCACAAAAAGTTCACATTCCCCTCCCTCCTCAATTCGGAGTAGCTCGTTACTTGGAAACCTTCATTTACTTGGAAACCTTTGTTTAGCGAAGCAAGACGCACCAGCGTTGGAGTAACTCAACATTCCCAGACCAAATCTTTGTTGCATACAGACGTTGAGATTGAATTTATACATGCACACACATGAAATGGTTGGGAAATGTTTTTGGGAGCAAAGTTACCTACCCCAAAGAAGTTGGCAAGAGGATCAGCGAATATAGCAATTTATGTGTACTTATGGACTCGATGTTATGAATGAGTTTTGCAAAATCAGTTAAAATTTGTTTAGTGTTTCTTGCAAGACACTTGCAAGATGGGGGGCAGCCAATTACACAGCTTGAGCTTAACTGGAGGTTTAGCCTAAAGTTAAAAAGTCTAAATCTTGCTTGGTATAATCAGTACTCAACTACTGTTGGAGAGCTCAACATTCAAATAACAATATGGAATAAATACCCTGATCACTAATTTTTCACTGAAATGTCGGGCAATACTTCACACCATAATTATGTAAGAAGAAAACACGAGACAATAAATGATGTTCTAATGGGACTCTATATTATTTAATATGACATTATTTACGCTACATTTGCTTTTTTAAATTTCCAAGAGGACCACTCTTCACTTTCTGTTTGTTACAATTACAACTACTAGTGTTTAAGTTTGTACCACAGATAAGACACAAACCTTTGCATCTCGGATCACAAATTGCATTAATGGTAATTTCCACATGCAACATGTCCCTTATGTTCTTTGAAATGTCAATTTCTTTTTCCTCGGGAGGAAAATACAGCCAGTCATCCAAATCGATCGAGGCTTCATCATCTTCCTCTCCTTCCACAGTTCCAGAAAATGTTTTGGCTTTTCCATCTCCAAAGATCACTCCCATGGTGATAATCTCTGGTTCTTTAATGGGTTCTTCAGTCAGTAATAGTGAGAAGTTGGAGAATACACACTCAGCAGCAGGCTCACCACACCTTCAACAAGAAATTAACAAAGAATCAAATTATATGAAACAGAAACAAATGACAGCATCATATATGCAAGTGGAATGGGCCCAAAAGGCAAATGCAAGCAGATTTTGTTTTTAGGTGACCTAAAAAGTCATGTCAGACACTACATGAAAAGAAATCATTTCTTTTGTTTCTCAAAGCATTTGTTCATACCTTAAGATAGAGTTTCCAACTATCCAAATTCATAAAAGTTTAAGCAAGAAAAGCACTAGAGAAAAGGATACAGAAGATTGAAATATTACCAACTCCTTTTTTTTTTTTTTCCAAAAAATCCCGATATCTGTAGCACATTTGCAACAAAATATAAATATACACAATTCACTTTTTCTCATTTGTTCCTTTTTTTAACTTTCTTTCTGTTGCACTTTTTGCTTGTTTGGCAACAGATGGTCATTTTTCAAAAAAATACAAGTGCATCCATTCCATAGATTTTGTCAACTAGGCACCAAAGCACACAAGAACTCATGCATTGGTTACAGTAGTAAGACCAAAACCAAACTACAAAATTCAGCTCAGATTTCATTTGGTAGTTTGAATGATTCTTGGTTTGTGATTTTATTTAGAACTGACCAGGTCAGTTCTGATATAGCTGTAAATGGTAAGTGCTCACATAACCCAAACCACCCTAAGAATTCACCACCATTGTATTTCACTGATAAAAAAATAATAAGAACACCGTGCTTTCACATTTCTAAGATTGTGCCACAATTAATCTGCTTATAACTTTTAGCAATGACGTGATGTAACCTTTTAGGTTATTGTAATTTAAAAGGTAGGCATGCACATGCCTGATCCAAAATTCTAAAGTAGGGCAGCATGAGTCACATTATTCTTTAGCATGTGGGGGAACTAAGTACTCACCAATTCAAGCATATGAACGCAGTGTCATAACCCCTTGGAATAAACCAAGTATCATAGTTGCAACCCACTTTGGGTCCAATATGTTTAATTATGCTGGCTTAGGCAGTTCTTACTCACCCTCAACAAAAAGTTATGACTGGAACAGCCAGTTCTTACTCACCCTCAACAAAAAGTTATGACTGGAATAGCGCCCACCCCCCCCCCCCCCCCCCCCCCGCCCCTCTCTCTCTCCCTCCAGCACAGGCCCCTTTCATGGCACCAACATAAAATAAATAATTAAGTTGAAGCAACTCGTGAAAAAACTAAATATGGTATCTTTGGCACGAAGAATAGCCTTCAAAGCCATATATGGCTGTTCCACAATATTCATGGCAATGTATATACCAATTTCCTTTACAAAGAGGTCACAGATCAGTGTAAATGGAGTAAAAGAAAAGAAGGGATTGCAGCTATTCGGAACTTGATGTTACGACTCCTAGATAATACATTTCAAAGAACATATTTTCACCTTGAGAATAATGAAAAAAAGGATGTAAAATCATGGACAAACCATATCAAGTATTTATGAATCTTATGAACTTCAATCATGTGATCCCTCGTGTTAAAACTTCATGCAATTCGATCTGCATAGGTTCAGTTATCCTCTTTTTTTCTTTTTCTTTTTTCACTAATGAGGGTATTCAAAGCTCTTCAAGCACCTGACTATTCTCCTGAATGGGTGTGGTATCCCCGTCCCACAAATACTGGGAATAGGAAGGAATTCTTTGGGGGTGGCCCTAAAATCCTGGCTAGAGATTTCAAATCCAAAACCTCATGGATCTCATGAAACTATAGGAACCACAAAGCCAAGTCCTTGGGGCTACTTATCCTAGTTTTAATTAGTTCTGTCTAATTCTCTCAAGTGGTTATGTATGAATTTCTTACTTTTTCTCTTAAAGGCACATATGAACTTACAGATTAAATACATCTGGTAGCAACTTTTGAAGATCGTGGATATGTTTGGAAGGAGGAATGTCTTCATATGACACTATAGTAATTCCGACAACATGCATGGCAATCAAGAGACCTTTTTCCCCTTCAACAATTGGTCAAACATCAAAGGTAGTGGCACAGATGATAAATCAAGAATTAATTGCCTTTCCAAAAATGTTTTAAGAAAAAACAAGTTGGAGCAAGATGTTTTGGTTATCTCCTAGATAACACATTCCTGAAAATTACATCTCAAAAAATGGGGAAAGAAAAGTGATTATCTATGCCTTGACTTAATAATTTGTTGTTTCAGTAAAAAAGTGTTTAGAGTATTTGTTAAGTTAATTACCCTAACACATAAATATTATTTATATATAGGGTGATTACAATAATATTACTCTGTTACACATAACAGTCCCCCTCAAGCTGGGATGTATATATCATCAATCCTAGCTTGTTACATAATAAATCCAAACGTGTTTTACATAAAGCTTTGGTAAACCTGTAGAAGTATATGAGGTAGATATTGCACCACTTTTTACTCTCTCCCAAACAATGTGAAAATCTATTTCTATATGCTTAGTTCACTCATGGAACACAAGATTGTAGGCAATGTGAATTGCTACTTGATTGTGGCAATACATAGATATAGACATCTTCACATCAAACCTTAATTCCTCAAGTAAATGCTTAATCTGCATAAGCTCGCATGATGTGTGTATCATGCTTCTATACTCAGCCTCTGCACTGGATTTGAAAACAATATTTTGTTTCTTACTTTCCCAAGTAATAAAGTTTCCTCCGAGAAAAGTGCAATATCTGGTAATGGATCTTTTGTCTGAGGGTTCGTTTGGTTGAAGAGATAGAAAAGTGGGAGGATAGAAAATGGAAAGGGGGTGGAAAAGTGTGAGGATAAAATAGATTTTAGTTTCCTCTGTGTGTTTGGTTGGGAGGATGGAAAAGTGGAGTGGAAAACTCTTTTGTTTGATTGAGAAGAAAAGTGAAAGGATAGAAAATATAGTTTGTATGAATTTACTCCATTGTCCCTATTACATAATATAAGAAATAATTTTTTTATAATCGTCAAATAATATATATATATATATATATTATTAAAGGTGAAAGCCACCATTTGATTAAAAAAAAAAAAAGCCACCATTGATTAAAACAAAGCAAAACAAACCCCACTTTTTGATTAAAAAGACACGTTGACAAAATAGGGGGAAAAATCCCAACGTTTAAATAGAAAAAAACAAAACCCACTGAATTGACACGCTGCTTGATTCAAAAAAAAAAAAAAAAAAGACATTAACGTGGAGGGAAGGGGATAGTTTTGGTATTTTCTCAATACCCTTCTCCTTCCCTATTTTCTCTTCCCAAATTGGAGATATAGGTTTTGGTGGGCTTGGGGAGAAGATACCTAAGCCCCACCAAAATCCCTCCCCCCCTTCCCCTCTCAAGCAAACAACCCTCACCCATTTTCTTTCCTATTTTCCTCTCCCCGTTTTCCATCCTCCCTAAAATCACCCCAACCAAATGGGCCCTGAAGATGATCCAACCCTATCTGAATCCCTAAATGCTTCTACCCATAAGTGACCATTAGTTTTATACAAAAGACCAATGCCTAGATGTGCTTTAAGATACCTCACCATCCAAATAATTGCATCTCAATGTGGAAGACGCAAAGCTACCATTTACTGTCTCACAACACTAATTGCAAATGATATATCTAAGCAAAGCAAGTGATTGTGAGATAATTCAATTTGCCAACCAGACAACAATATTTGTCAAGATTAGATGATAGCTCCCCTTGATCCACATACAATTCACCATTAGATCCATAGAGTTCCTACTGGTTTAGATCCTAACAAGCCAATTTCTCTCAAAATATCCAACACATACTTTCTTTGTGATAAAATGATGCCTTCTTTAGATCATGCAACCTCAATACCCAAACAGAGGATTGAGTCACTAACCAACCAAAGACACAAGAGGATCAAGTTAAATTACATCAAATCAAATTGGTACCCAAGAGTGGAGATCTGGCGGCACACAAGGGTTGGGGTTACAACAAGAAGCTCCATTGGGCTGCCGTGCATCGCTGGATAAAAAACCAACTAGACTTGGGAGTGAATCGCAGACAAGCAACGGCAGCGCAATGTCACGATGACCACGAACAGTCGCCAGCGCTAGTCGACTCCTCCAGCCAGGGAATCGTGGTTGGTGATGGCCAACCATGAGAGTTGAGTGAACGGCGAGAAACAATGGCAGTTGTGGTCGCTGGAGACTAAAGTTTGGTGGGCTGTGGTCACCAGGGTCACTAGCACAAAATAGGCTATGATACCATGTTGTTTCAATAAAAAAGTGTTTATGGTATTTGTTAAGTTGATTTTACCCTAACACATAAATATTAGTATTTATAACTAGAGTGATTACAATAATATTACTCTTTTTCCCCTAGCTTAATACTCACTCATAACATAATTCTTCCATTACAGATCAAAACTGACAGAATTTCCTGAAACACTATAAACCTAGCTTCAAGAGTAATATGGAATTTTAAATTACATTTTAAGCAAAAGTGATTCCAGAGAATATGCGCCTTGGATAGGTATGTCAGAAAAAGAAAAGAAATACAGACGTCAGCTGGAAATCATTTCTCTTGATTTTGAAGACACCCAATATACATATTGGTTTAGGCTTCATAAGATTAGAATGCCAACAGTAAGAAAATTATCATTTAAACTTTTGTTGAGAATTCATCAAAAAGCAAACCTTCACTTGCAGATATTACAGATATGATTACATAGATGTATTCCAAAAAAAATATGTGATATTATATCAAAAGAACAAATTACTGGTTTTATGGACATAGAATTCCTAGTTTCTTAATCATCCAAAACTTCATTTTATGATTACCAGAAGATAGAAATAAAACAAATTCTTCTATTTGGTTGTGGAAGAAGCGTTGCCCTCTGAACTTTCAGTAAACTTCCATTCTCAAAATGCTAACTGTAGGGAGCAAAATGCTTATTACCATTGGCTAAGGGGAAAACATTGATCAATTTAGAAAGTTGTAAGACAAATGGTTTCTGGTTTCTGAGAATCTCTGGAAGGAATTCTGAGAGGGAGGCTCTTTGTAAGGGGGTCTTAGTTAGTTCCAGCTTTGATTTTGTATACTGGTTTTTTTCAAGAAATCTCGGTGTGGTCATCTTCCTAGTCATCTTTATGGGTGGTGTCCGTAGTTTTTTCATTGAACTTAAGTTTTTTCAATTGGTGGTTGAGGAAGGAGGAAATTCTTCTCCTTACGTATTTTTGAACGGGGCAAACACTTCATGAAGTCAGTATTCATGGGCAAGAATGCAGCTGTATGTTTGATGAAGAACATAGAACACACGGTGGTCGGAGTCAATCCCAAACAGTTTTTTACGCTTAGGGAAGGAGACACAGCGTATACTCTTCAGCGAGGTTCTAATGCCTTTGGTCAGTTCCTTTTAGTGTCTGAACTTAGAGTTGGAGGGCACAGACGATCTGTTATCATTCCTGGTGGCAAAGCACAAAATGGTTGGAAGGTCTTTGGGCTTGAACTGAGGAAGATGTTGGATCCTGACCAATATGCTTTAGGTGGTTCAGGTCAGGCCAAATTTGTGTCTCTGCCACAGAGGAGAATGTTGGGGCCTCATCCCTCTCAGTCTTTTGCTGAAATCGTGAAGGGCCAGGTGCAGCCAAGGGTTGTGACTCAGCCACAGCTCCTTACAACCTTGGTGAAGGATAAAAAGTTGACTAAGGGGGAGTTTGTGGAGAAGAAGAATCTGTCAAGGGAGTTTTTGGAGATGAATCCGAGATTTTCAGATGCTAAGGTGAGGGAATTTCCGGTGGGTACGCCCGATATGTTGGCGGTGGGAGGAGGGGTTAGGAGGAAGCAGTGCATTAATGTGGTGTCAGGCTTAGGTGAGCAAAATCTGGCAGCAAATAGGAAACGTATCCCACCAAGCTTCAGTTTGAATTCTAAAGCTGAAAATGGAAAGAGGGGTGCTTTAAGGAGATCTTGCTGGATTGAAAGTAGTCTTATCGTGGAGATTGATGTGAAAGGAAGGAGACGTGTCTGCTGGGATAGAAATAAAAAGGGAGAAAAGATTTTTAGGGGGGTACCACGGGCCTGTAAAGATCTAGACGAGGGTATGTTGGGTGTGGGTTCTAGCTTGTTGGCAGCCCAACAGACTATTAGTAAGTCTTTTTCAGGTGGTGTGGGCTCTAAGTTGGCAGCCCAACAGACTTTTAGTAAGTCTAATTCAGGTGGTGTGGGCTCTAGCAAGTTGGCAGCCTAACAGACTATTAGTAAGTCTAATTCAGGCCCAATCACCGTAAGCCCAAATACTCTTGTGCCTGGGGAATGCTCTTATAAGCTTGTGGAGCTTGTACATTCGGCTGATATTTACAAGAAGAGTGGGGAGAGCCCAATAGTGACTCCGAAGAACTCTGGGTTGCTGACGCAGATGAATGGAGCCCCTGTGAGGTCACAGTTGGACTAGGTTTTGGCCGAGATGGGCGGAAAAAGCATCTCGGTGCCTCTGAGGAGCTCTCACAGCCTCACGGTGACTGGGAGTGACCCAAATAGTCCCGCGATGGATGGGTTGGTGTTTGAGACCAGCACCGATGGTCCTGCGGCGGCTCCTTTGGAGTTTGAGGGATTTATCTCTAATGGGTTTAACTCCGACGGAACCGAGGTGGCTCAGATGGAGAACTTTTCGGTGCCTCCGAGGAGCTCTGTCAGTCTCACGGTGACTAGATTAGACCCCGACTATCCCGTGGAGATTGGGACCAGATCCAATGGTCCTGCGGCGGCTCTAATGGAGTTTAAGGGCAATCGCTCTGTTGGGTCTAACTCCCACGGACCCGCAGCAGCTCAGTTGGAATTATTTAGGGTCAATAGTGTGGATAAAGCTGGAAGTGTGAGTAGTGAGCTTTTGTTTCAAGGGACAGACAATGAGGGAACCAGGCAGATAGATGCTAGTGAGATGGGTCAGCCTAATTTGGGTGTCTCGATGGTGGAGGAATTGGCTCTCTCAGAAGCGGTTTTGGGTGAGGAGGAGAATTTGGCAGTTTGTAACCCATTGTTTACTATTATCCCTCCGGGGCTGACTTTGACGATGGAAATGCACAATGATTCTGAGGTGTTAAATATTGGAAACACGCTGGATGTCTCTAGGTGGGTGAAAAACAAAATCCCAGGCTTTTGCAAAGTGATTGGGCTTTCTACGAATCAGCATGAAAAGTTGTGTATTATTGCTTATCTTCAAAGGCTAGAAAGGGAGATAGCAGTCATTAACCAGTAGCAGAAGAAAGCTAATGCTAACCAAAAAGCAGCATCTTCCACGGGTAAAAGGAAAAGAGAGTTGAGGAATCTTGTCTCAATGGTTAACTATGATGGGAGATAGTGTGTTGGTTGTGAGGTAGAGACAATTGTGGGGCCTTAATAGTCTTTATGAAGCTGAAGATGATTTCTTGGAATGTTCGAGGTTTGAATGACCCTCAGAAACGTTTGGTTGTGAGGAATTTGTTACGCAAGTGGAAGTGCGACATTGTTTGCCTTCAGGAAACAAAGTTGGCGGGCATAAATAGACAGCTGGTTTGCAATATATGGGGCTATCCATATATGGATTGGGTGGCTTTAGATGCCGATCAGACGGCTGGTGGGGTCTTGATTATATGGGATAGGAGGGTTGTAGAAAAGTTGGAAGTTTTGGTAGGCTTGTTTTCGGTGTCGGTTCAATGGAAAGGAGTGGTGGATGGGTTTATATGGGCATGTTCAGGGGTGTATGGCCCAAATGATAATCAGTTGAGAGGTGATTTGTGGGATGAGTTGGTTGGTATTCAACAGTATTGGAATGTTCCCTGGTGTTGTTTTGGGGATTTTAATGTTGTCCATTTTCCTAGTGAACGGAGGGGAGGGTCTCGGCTTACTCCGGCTATGGAAAAGTTTTCTGAATTTATTGATGATTTAAACTTGATAGATCTGCCGTTGGAGGGAGGGCGTTATACATGGTCAAGTGGCACTAACCAACCTTCTATGTCTAGGATTGATAGGGCTCTAGTATCACATGAATAGGAGCAGCACTTTCCAGATGTGATCCAACGTATTCTTCCACGAACTGTTTCTGATCATTTTCCAACTCTTTTGGAGGCATATGGCTAGGGGGAAAAGTCCTTTCCGGTTTGAGAATATGTGGTTGAAGATAGATGGGTTTGTTGATAGGGTTGATTCATGGTGGAATCGCCATTCTTTTTCGGGCACTCCTAGTTATGTGTTTGCTAAAAAATTGAAAGCGTTGAAAGATGACATTATTCAGTGGAATTGTCAAGAGTTTGGCAATGTTGGGCGCAGGAAGAAAGAATTATTGGGGGTTCTAGAGGTCTTAGATGCTAAGGAAGGGGTTCTTGGACTCACTGAGTCGGAGAGAGGAGAGAAATGAAGCAAGATCGCAAGTAGAGCATCTTCTTTCTCTAGAGGAGATCTCGAGGAGACAAAAATCGAGAATGTTGTGCATTAAGGAGGGAGATAATAATACTAAGTTCTTTCATATGATGGCTAATTCTCATAGAAGGCTTAACCACCTAAGTTTCTTAGAAGTAGATGGGGTGATTTATGAGGACGGAGCGGAAGTTGCTGCTCAGGCTGTTCAATTCTATAAAACTCTATATCAAGAGTCTGAGGAGTGGAGACCTTTTGTGGAAGGTTTGGAGTTTGATCAAATAGGGGAGTCGGAGAGGGGCTGGTTGGAGAGGAGGTTCAAGAAAGATGAGATTCTATCAGTGGTTAGAGATATGGAAGGGGATAAAGCCCCAGGTCCTAATGGCTTTTCTATGGCCTTTTTCCATCATTGCTGGAGGGTAGTTGAAAGAGACGTTTTGGCAGTCTTTGAAGAATTCCATCAGCATTGTAAGTTTGAGAAATCTCTTAATGCTACCTTTATAGCTTTGATTCCTAAGAAAAATAAGGCCTCCAACATTCGTGATTTTAGACCTATTAGTTTGGTGGGGAGTCTGTATAAAATCTTGGCCAAGGTTTTGGCAAATAGACTGAAAATGGTGTTAGATCAACTGATATCTGAATCTCAGAATAGTTTTGTGGGAGATAGTCAAATCCTTGATTCAGTTCTCATTGCCAATGAGTGTGTTGATAGCAGAATGAAGAGTAAGATTCTGGGAGTAATTTGTAAGTTAGATATTGAGAAAGCCTATAACAATGTGAATTGGGAGGCTCTTCTGAAGTTGTTGAAGAAAATGAGTTTTGGGGAGAAATGGTGTAGCTGGATTCGAACCTGTATTTCTACAGTGCAGTTTTCTGTGTTGGTTAATGGGACCCCAGCAGACTTCTTTGGTAGCTCTAGAGGTTTGAGATAAGGGGATCTGTTGTCTCCCTTATTATTTTTAGTTTTGATGGAGGTGTTTAGTAAGATGGTGAAGAGAATGGAGGGGGCAGGTTTACTTAGTGGTTTTAGGGTGGACAGTAGGAGGGGTAGAGGGGAAAGTGTTTCTCATTTGCTGTTTACGGATGATACTATTTTGTTTTGTGATGCAGAAATGGAGCAAGTCCTTCATGTTCGATTGCTGTTACTTTGTTTTCAGGCTGTGACTGGCTTAAAAGTTAATGTAGCTAAAAGCGAAATGGTTCCTATAGGGGAGGTAAATAATGTGCATGCTTTGGCAGAGATTTTGGGTTGTAGGGTTGGGGCCTTGCCAATGACTTATCTTGGTATGCCGCTGAGGGCATCCCATAAGTCCCCCTCTCTTTGGAACCCTATTTTGGAAAAAATTGAATGGAAGTTAGTTGGGTGGAAAAAGTTGTATTTGTCGAAAGGAGGTAGGATGACATTGCTTAAAAGCACACTATCTAGCCTTCCCACATATTTTTTATCTCTTTTCACCATCCCTACTCATGTGGCAAACAAAATTGAGAAGCTCCAAAGGGATTTCCTATGGGGAGACCCTAAGAATCATTTATTGGGATGAGATAAGGTGTGTACACCTATTGCTAATGGTGGCTTGGGTATTAGGAAATTGACTACTTTCAATAAAGCCTTGCTAGGAAAGTGGCTTTGGCGTTTTGGGATTGAGGAGAATAGGCTTTGGAGGAAGGTGATAGCTTTGAAATTTGGGGAAGAATTTGGGGGGGGGGGGGGGGGGGGGGGGTGGTGTGGACCTCTAAGTTGGGTAGGGGAGCTCATGGTTGTGGTTTGTGGAGAAGTATCCGAAAGGGTTGGGAAGTTTTCAACAAATATGTCTAGTATAAGGTTGGGGTGGGGGATAGAGTAAAATTTTGGACAGACAGGTGGTGTGGAGATATTTCTCTCCAATTGGCTTTTCCAGTCTTATACAATTTTGTTGCAAACAGAGAGGCTTCCGTAGAATCATCTTTGATAAGTCAAGGAGCAGTGGATGGGAGAACTTGGGATGTTCGTTTTAATCGAGGTCCTAATGATTGGGAGGCAACTGTAGTGGTTGATTTCTTTCGATTCTTGGCAACCAATTTACCTTCAGGGACTGATAGTGATCGGTTGAGATGGAAGTTGACCAAAAACGGGGATTTCACTATGCACTCATAATATCATAAGTTACATGACCCTTCTTCTGTTATTTTTCCTTGGAAAGGTATTTGGAAAGTTAAGGCACCCCAGCATGTTTCTTTCTTTGTTTGGACAGCCACATGGGATAGGATCCTCACGGGTGATAACTTGCGGCTTAGAGGCTTTGATTTTGTTAACTGGTGTATTATGTGTCGTTGCTATGGTGAGACAGTGAATCATTTGTTGTTACATTGTGGAAAGGCTTATCGGCTGTGGTGCTTTGTCTTTAGGATTTTTGGGATTTCATGGGTTTCCTCATATACGGTGTCAAATTTTCTATTTAGTTGGTGGAATTGGTTGGGGAAGCATTCATCTTACATTTGGAACTTAGTTCCGTTGTGTTTGATGTGGTGTATTTGGAAGGAGCGCAACTGGCGGACATTTGAGGATTTGGATAGATCTGAGGACCAAATGCTTGCTTTCTTTTCTGGTTCTCTATTTGATTGGGCTAGGGCTTGGGGACTCACATCTAGTGACTCTCTTCCTCTTTTCCTTAGCTCTCTTTCTTTGTAATTAAAGTTTTTTTTGTCTTTGCTTTCACTTCTATTTTGTACTTTTGCTGTGCTGATGCCTTTTTGCATCTAGCAGTTTTGAATATATTTTTTATTACCTATCAAAAACAAAAAAAAAAAAAAGAAATAAAACAAAGCTCAGTAGTCAAGCAATGAGAGTTACTGAAGCAGAAAACAGGTAAGCAATTCAAGACATCTCTAGAGTATGTTTTAGAGCAACACATAAAATATGCAATGAAACAACCAGTAAGCCTAGTAGGTACATAAATGTATTTCAGAACATGACCAATTTAATCATGTCAATCAGAAACAGAGAGAAATAGAGTTTATTTAATGGGAGCACATTAGAGTGAAATATAAAAGAAAAAGATCTCAGTATATGCTGACAAACATGTACAATGAACCACTGAGATAAGCAATTGAATTTAATAGAGAATTTAATAGATTAGAATACCTATTGCAGCCAAGAGTAAGGACAGTTTTAATGATCCCATCAAGCCTCAACTTTTGCTTCTTCCTTGATATGTCAATGGAGATCAGAACAGGAGTTCCATCTGGATAATCTTTTACAGCTTTTGTAACCCGTAAACCCATAACTGAAGCCCTAGACTTGGAGATTTTAGTCGAATGCTCTCCTAATCCAAGCCTCTCTAAGGTTGTGCAGTACTCCACATGTGAAATCAAAGGGTTTCTCTTGTAAATAACTGCCCCTTCCCATGGTGACACCATGTCTTCAATCCCTTCTAGTCCTTGGTCCCCCCAATCAAAAGATACAGATTTTTCTTCAGTCGACCGATTATTAGTATTTATGCAATCTCTTGTGGAAGACATTAAAGTACCATGTGGTTTGCCTCTGACAAATGAATGTTTGTTTTCAGTGAAACTCCATAGAACTTTGTAATGAACAAGGGGGAAGCATGGATTTAGAGAAGAATCTCCCTTGGATTTCAAACTATAAATCTTCAGGCGGGTAGCAACAAGAGGGAAGTACAGACATGGAGGGGAGTCTAAGTGACATTTAGTTATGATATCTTGGTACGGGAAATTTTTTGGAATATAAGAGTTTATAAGGCTTTCAGATAATTGGCCATGGTGTCAAATTCTGGATGTAAGGATAGTTGGGACCGGTAGCAATGTGGCTATATAGTTATGGTTGATGTGGCTATATGGTTATAGTTGAGTGAGGAAACTCAGCATGGGAATAGCAGCAACCAAATCTGCAAGACCATTGAAAGTAGTTCAGACAAAACAATTGAAGATGTATTATATTGCAAAATTAAAGTACATGCTACAAAATATAGAAACATTAGAATACTTCTAACTTGAGGAAGAAAAAATATTAAGTTAATAAGGGACAATTTTGGTGTTCTTGGCAGAAAATGCAAGTGGGGAGAAAGTACCGTGACATAACCACATGCAATAAAAGATAGCCTAAAAAAATGGATATTTTTAAAACCATGCACCATATCAGTCAAGAATCAACTGAATATTATTAAAGACAAATGAAAATGAATGGTACTTGATATAGTTAACATCTCACTGGCATTCTATATAGCATGTCATAGTGTAATCCATTAGAAACTCAAACATTAATCCAATTTATCTCAATTAGAGCAGCAAAGATTGGTAATAGATAAGAAAAGATTCTTATACCTGTATTCTGGGGAGACAAAACCTCCCTCAAACGAAGAGATTTTTTGGAATTCAGAAGCAGTATAATCAATAAATTACTAACAGGTCACCATATTCCTCTTTCTTTCTTTCTTTTCCTTAAGTTTTTTTTAACTATTTAAGTTTTTCCTCTTACAGGTTCACTGGTATACACAATGCAGTTATCCAATTCATCTCAATTAGAGCAGCGAAGAGAGCCGACAAAACTTAGAAATAGTGGACAGGATTTTACTAGGGTGAGTAAAACAAGGCTAGAAAGGGCTGTTGATTTGACTTTTTCTTTTTCTTTTTTAATAGGTAGATAAAAGGGGGGGGGGGGGGGGGGAGTTATGATTCGAATCACAAACATGAGGCACCACAAAGAATACCATCATTGCTTAGCCGTCACCTGAACTTCGAATTTTTTTTTTTTCATTTTTTGATAATTCAATAGTTACAATGAAGGGGGAAGGAGGATTCAAACCCTAGCTCTCCATATAAAGGAGAGCAGGTAATGCCGCTGAGCTACAAGGCTCTTGGCACTATTGATCTGACTTGAGTCTCGACAAAGCAAATAATTGGGTTTATGAGGGCTTTCAGTTCCCAGCAAATTGGTGCCAACCAAGATTGATGGCTCTAGAGAACAATTCATTGATAATGTCCATTGGGGCTTAATAGAATGTGAGAATTAAGAACAACTTTTTTTTCATTGACATTATAGTACTATAGGATAGGCAATCACAGTAATGAAGTTGTTTTAGTAGAAACTGAATTTGCTATGAACTCATAAAACTTGGGTTTATAAATGTTAGCCAACCATTCAACTATTCACAATGATGTGCCTGCCATGCTGCCTATTAAGTCCATGCATGTAGTTTGTAGCAATCTTATTGTAAGTTTTAGAAAGTGGATAAATGGTGGCCAAATGTGATTATAAGTTGATAACATTGACCCAAAGCTAATGAAGTGTATTGAATTTCTAGGTCAGGCATTTCCGCAAACACTTTGCGTACAGATAATTCGACAAGATAAACTTAAGCACGACCGATTATTTTATGGGTCATGAGTGAACTTAGACTAAATTTGGCGGATATGGGTTTTGATTTTCAGACACAATAACTTAGAAAAAAAAAAATGACATGTAGAATCATCAAAACTATATTAGTTATTATCAACCAAAAGTCATTAGGTTGGAAAGGAAGCTGGGGGTACTTACAGTGCGAATACTATTTTCTCTACTAGTAGAAACAGTATAAAATAAAATATATGAGAGAGAGAGAGATGAGGTCTGTGTGTGTGACCTGTTGATGTGTGAAGAAGATAAAGATAAGCTGCTCAGAGGAATGTCATCTGGATGCTTCCCAGCCACAATAACAGTAATGAACCTTCGTTGGGCCAAATTTGCCAAATAGCACAAATTTAGCAAAACCTAAGGCCGTTTGAAGCATTTAAGTATTGTTTTTCAATTTTTAGTGCTGTGAATATATGAGTTTGAGTTTTATAAAAACTAGTCGCTAACCCATGCGATGCACAAGAAGGTTATTGAAAAATAGATCTAATCTTTCTTTTTAAAAAGAACTTATTTTTAATGGTATAATGTGTTTGGATCAAAAAAGAGCATGTGAAAAACCAACCGCGAAAATTTTTTCAAAAACACATTAATTTTGTTATATAATAACACTAAATTTATAGTATTTATCTTTTAGTTAAGGTTGTATTAGAGTGGAGTTTCTCTATATCGAATGTGTTTATAATTAATATTTACACAATTTCGTTTCAATAGCCAGTTAGAGAGGGGTTATTGTCAACAAAGTTGACCAAAATGACATTTTACACTATTGGATGTTTGCATCACATTTTTCAACACCTAAACAAAAATTTTGAAAGAAAAATTTGAACAATTATTCTACATGATTCATTCACTGAAGAGCCAATCTATATTCAGCTTGCTTCTAAAGCGCACAAATCTTTTCCCAATTTTCGATTTCATTGTTAGTTGTCTCAATTTCATACTGCTACACCAAATACCTTTTTTATGTGTACTTAGAAGTGTAACATTCCATAAAATCCTCTTGCCCAATATGCACTAGGCCACAAAAGCAAACAGCCCCAAAAAATCAGCAACTACTTCACACTCTTGGCTTTAGTATTCCCACAGTTACTACAACCGGCCATTGAAAAGAAAAGAAAAATATATGAAGCAATAGTAGCTATTAAAGCTAACATAGTGATGTTTGAGGGAACATTTCAATATGTAGAATGCAAATCAAACTAAACCCTCTGGAAAAAACAATGCTATGACAAATGCATGTCCTCCCATTCCTTCTTGCAAGCCAACAGTAGTTGCAAGAGTTATCAAGATTGCTCAATGCTATGAGAGCATTCCACCTGATTGTCAGTTAATGTTTTCAAGTAAAAGTCACATTTGCACCAAATCTAAGTAGCCTAACTCACTGGCTTGAAGAAAGAATGTCCAAAACCTCAGCTGAAATTTTTTTTTATTACAAAGAGGCAAGTACTTTTAGCTGGAAAAAAAAAAAAAGAAAAGAAAATGCAAGTCAAAAACTCTTCCCAACCTATATAAAAAAAAATAATAAAAAAAAAAAAAAAAAAAGGAATGAAAGAAAATGTTCATCAAAGTATCCTTCACGGTAAAATTTATATTACTGCCCAAAAGAACTACAAACAACCAAGACAATTAAAAAGTAACAACAACACACACACACACACACACAAAAAGCTTCATGTGAGGATTATGCTTAATTATTCTGTAAAAATTAAGGTGATCACTATTTGGTCACTTAAGGTACACTAAGCACATAGACTTGTTTATATTTCATATAAGATCATTTAATATTAAAAAGTCTATACTGACATACCACTTACAGTTTCATTACAACCTAAAAAAACTTGTTGCCAACGGGGGCTTGGTTGAGTGGGTAAGGCTCGGACGCTTTGTGCAACACACCTAGGTTCGAGTCTTGCTGCCCGCAGGAGTCCGTTGGTAGGCATACTTAGTGAGGGGTGTACTCAAAAGAGATGACTCTCACACAGCCGTTGGCTACCCTTCAGCTGGGTGGGTCTCCCGCTAGCTCCCTACCCGGGGGTGTAATATAGCCATAAAGGCCCCCATTTTTTCATTCTAAAAAAAAAATAAAAAAACTTGTTTGTTTAATAACCAAAAACAAAACGAATTCTAACCTAAATACCTTAATCAAAACCAATCCAACCAAAATATACAAACTTAAATTATATATAATAATAAAATAAAATAAAAACTTTTATTGGTAGTGGCATTTTTTTTTGGATATGGGTTCTCATTTAAACTCTAATTTTCTTTTCTAAGAAACTCTTTCTTATCTGTATATATCTAATTGTGGTTTCTGGATAAGCAATAAGTAGTTCAAAATTCATAGTTATCATGCTTTTCATAGGAATGACCCACCAAATTGTTCAAAAAGTTTTTCATAGGCACAAACCATAACAGATAATTACGAAAGCAGTAAATGATAATAAACCAAAACACAAAACTCAAACAATATGATCCATACAAACAAAAAACTACAATAATTCTTTATATCAGAATGGTAAAGGTTGAGCATGAGAAAATAAATTTCATAGCTATAAATAATTATAGATATAAACACATTCAAAACTTAAAAAAAAAAAAAATAATTCAGTGACAGGAAATTACAAAAGGCTACAAATATAAGAAAAATGGGACGATGAAGATCATTTGACAATCCCAACTCTTTTTTACAAATCAAACAGAAGAAGAAAATTAAAAGGAAGCAAAAACTTACAAAAGGATTTAAGTCTGACAGCTTTTCAACAGCAATTGCATGATGGTGATCTTGTCTACAATATCCACTTTTGGGTATTTAAAACTTTTTTCTACACCTACACATCAATCATACTATCAATGTTAACTTTGGTGCAAATAGCAGATTGCTAATTTTGTTGGTCCATGATTGTAAGAATTTACAAATAAAATAAAAACTGAACTTATAGCTTACTATTGTCATAAGGTAAGGCATTATTTATAACATTTGAATTAATATCAAAATCAATCGATTGTTTTTATTACTAAAACACCATTTGAAAACATTACAAACACTGGTGGGGAAAAATGCAAGAGACAACAAACCATATATATAAACACCATTTGTAATTGAAACTCTCATTTACAAAGACATCACCAATCACAACCGAAATCTCTTAGAATCAAGCAAAACTTAATTTTTGGGTTTGACTAAAATTTGAAGCCATCTTAGGTCATATGCAAGGTTTGTTGCAAGAGGATCATAAGCAAAAGTGCTTTTGGCTTTTAGTAAATTTTTGCTCTACTAAAGCAATTCAGTGCCCAGGGGTGGAGCTAGGAATTTTTGTTTAGGGGGGCCAAGTTGCAATGCTAATATATTTATCAAGACAACTTCCACACCCACACACACACATATGTACACACATGCGCGCTTTTTTATTATATATACACACACTTTTTGTTTGATAAGTTATATATATACACACACCCAACAAAAAAAAATATCTTAGTATTTTCAATCAAAATCATTTTTGACGGCGATCTTTCATAAAATAAAATTCATTTTTTTCATTTTCATAGTCAAATTCTTAAAAAGTTTCATTTTAAATACAAATTATCAAATATTATGCTAAAATAAGTAAAAAATCTTTCAATTAAACTAATGAAATTTTCAAAAACATAATGATCCAAAACTTGGTAAAATAAGTTAGGTTCTAAACATATTTAAAGCTACCTTACTTGAACCCATTATATGGCAACTAAAGACACATTTCATGTGTAGTTTTAGTGACAAAATTTTTTTAATGAGTCAATGACTTGTTAATCGTCACATAACGGGTTGAAAAATATAGATTCAAACATGTTTGATTCCAAATTTTATCAAATATTTAACAGATATAAAAGCACATTTTACAATAAAAAATAGAATTACGCAAAATAAAGTTATATTTCTATAAATATTAGACCAATTATTTTAGACCAATTATTTGAGGGGCCCAACTCTTATTTTTGTAAACTAAATTTTAAAAACATAAAAATAATTATATATATATATATATATATATATATATATTTTTAAAAAATTTTAAATTTTGGGGGGCTATGGCCCCTACCCTTATACATGCCTCCGCCCCTGCCAACACACTGACCAACCCAAACGGATAAGATAAAGGCATAAAACCAAATTCAAAAAGACAAAAACAGCCAGCCAATTAGAGATGAGAGACCCACTGTGGGTCTCTCATCTCTGATTGGCTGACTTAGTGAGATAGCCTATTAAAGAATAAAGAGAGTTAGAGTCTTAGAGAGCCGTTCATAAATTATTTCATCTCATTTTTTCATCTGAGAGTGAGATAAAGAGAGAGAGACTGAGAGAGAGTCAGAGAGAAAAATCTTAAGGGAGGGCCGGACCGGAGGGAACACCGAAGCGAGCAGAGACGGCGATCTGTGAAAATTTCATTTCAGTGAGATAAAGAGAGAGAGACTGAGAGAGTTAGAGAGAAAAAGAGAGAAATACCTTGAGGGAGGGCCGGAGGGAGCAGAGCATCGAGCACCGACACTAGAGCAGAGCTTCGATCTGCGATCTCCAATATCAGATCTACGATCTCCGATCTGCGATGAGGGGCGACGACGACGGCGACGTGACCGTGGTCCGTGGGTTTGGTTTGCTGGTAGGGGCGGTTTTGGTTTGCTCTGTATTGGGTTTTTTTTTTTTTTTTTTATAAACACCTCTGTCTTTGGTTTGCTGGATTTTGTTTTGGTTTTGCTCTGTATATTGCTGTATTGGGGATTGGATTTCTCTGCAAGCGACGTGATGGCCTGACTGATGGGTTTGATTTCTGATTTTCTGTATGGGTTTATTTTATTTATTTTTTTTTTTTTTTGGTTGAGAATCCATGCGCTTACTGTGAGTGAGCTACCTCTGTAATCTATTGGGCTAGCCGTGGGCTTGCCTCTGTTACATTTTTTTTTTTCCTAATTTTTGATTGAGGGTTTTCCTGGGCTGGGAGTGGGCTGGGAGAATATGTGAGAAATGGGTAGGGGGAGCCGGCTGTCTAATGTTGTGGGGGCCAATTTATTTTTTCTTCATAGGCTAATGGGAAAATTTTTTTTTTTGCAGGGGCCACGGCCCCCCCAAGCCACTACGTGGCTCCGCCCCTGCATACACCCAAAACGAATTGACCCAAATATCCCAAAGATAAACCAAATCTAAGATATATAACTGATATTATAAACCATTACAAACCAAATTCCTTACTCAAAACCGAATCTAAGCCAAAACCTGAATTCAATCCAATTTAACGAATATACCCAAACCTAAATCATATTTGACCCTAAATTTAAAGAACCAAAAAACAGAAACCATACCGGTGGAGAGTTCGAGGTCTGATGGAGGGAGAGGTGTGACTGTCTTCTCAGTTTTTTCCTCTCTTCACTTTCTCTGCCTAACCGGATTTTCTCTGTATCGTTCGCTCTATCCAGTTTTTGTTACTGGATGGGTTTAATGTTTGATTTCCTTGTAAAGGTCAGTTTTTTTTTAATACTGAGAGGCTGTCAAACGGTGTTTCAACATTGTGAAGCATAATAGACTATAAGTTATCGCTTTTTTAAATGGATAGGTGGCATAAACTTATGTAACCACATGGCGTAACGAGGGGTGGTCAACAAAAAGTCAAACGTTTCGGCTATTAGTTATTATTAAATAGATATAGATATGTGTCAGAAGTGTTACTGTTATTTAAACATTGAAAACTGTTGTATAAACAACAATGCCAAGCAACCCTTAAGTGATGATAAAGTTATTCAGTTACGTAACGCAAATTCTTTTTTTGCTAAAATTAAAATTAAAATTAAAAACTCTACAAGTGAGAGACCACTTGGCTAAGGTGTGAGCAGCAAAATTAGCCTACCTAGGAATCCAAAATACTAAAAAATCAAAATGAGAAGCTAACAAATTCGAATATCAAAACAAAAGGATCTAATTCTCCGAGCGGGGGCTGACTTGGATTGATCAGAGTATCATGACAAATCTTAGAATCGGGCTCAATAGAAATAGCTACAGCCTCCAAACTTTCTACCAATAACAAAGCCCATTTAATAGCTTTAGCCTCAGCCTGGAAAGAGAGGGTGGTGTTCACTTTTTGGGAGCAAGCAAACACCAACTCTCCTCTCTAGTCTCTCACCACTGTAGCTATTGAAGCAGAATTTGGGCCAACTGCAGCATCCACATTGATTTTAATAGAATAACGAGCTAGAGGCGACCAAGATTGGACAAAAGGCGTAGAAACAAAAGGGCTACCTGCAGAGACTCTTATTCTTTTGTGATCAGTCCACAGTCTTGGGATATTGGCTTCTAAAACATCAAACTCAAGCAACATACCTTCAAAATGAATTTTGTTTCTCAACTTCCAAACTAAATCACAGAGAATAGCACCAAAGAGCAGAAAATCATTTTTTTTTGTTCTAAGGACAGATCCACCTTAAAAGGGGGGGAAAATAAAAGTTGAATGAAGTCAAGATTAGTGGAAAGACCCAATACTTCCATTCTCAACCCCTATTGACTCTTGAACTAAATAGCTTTAGAAACTGGACACAAGGCAAAAAGGTGGACAAAAGATTCTGACTCTAAATCACAAAGTGGGCACCTTATGTCACCACCATCAATAAATCTGCTTAAGCTTTCCTTTGTTGGCAAACATCTAGTCACTATTCACCAAATAAGCATCTTAAGCCTATCATGCAAATTAGATTTCCAAATACAACTACACTAAGTGGCAAGAGGAGAGGGGGGGATATAGCCTCTAAAAATCCAATATGCAAATTTAACATTAAACTCACCAGATTATATTGGAGTCCAAATCCAATTGTCTTTAGAACAATCAGGAGAGATAGGGATCTTAAGAATAGACTCAATGGTTACAATCTAAAACCATTGCATTAATTTATTAATGTCCCAGCTCAAATGATCATAATTAAAAAGTTGAGAAACCAATAAAATTTCGTCTAAATTCACTCCATCTTTGGGCTTGGGAATAAAATTTGGAAGGTCCAGAACCCAAGGGTCTTCCCAAATCCTAATAGAATTGCCACTCCCCATTGAAACACAAGCTGCCTTTGCAATCAGTTGCTTAGAGCCTACAAGACTTTTCCAAACAAGAGAGGCATTGGTGGGAGGTTGATGCCTTAGCCAATTTTGCCGAACCTAATATTTAGCTCTCAATACTTTAACACACAAACAATTCCTTTCAGCCAATGTCCACTAGGCTAGTTTGGAAAGAAGGCTTGATTGAACTCCCAGAATTTCCTAAAACCCAATCCCCCTTCTTTTAGAGGTCTACATAAAGAAGACCAAGCTTTAGGAGTCCAAAATGAGCCTGACTCCATTTTGGGGTTCCACCAAAACCTACGAACCACTGCATCTAACTGATAGCATAAATTCTTTAGGAATTGTAGAGAAGCCATGGTGTAAGTTGGAATGGACTGAGCCACAGATTTGATTAAGGTTACTCTACCTGCCCAAGAAAGGTTTTTGCTCTTCCAACCACTGAGCTTGTTCTCCAACTTATCTTTAACGAATTTGAGATCATGAGACCTGTTCTTGGACAAATACAGTGGCACACCCAAGTAAGAGGTGCTTTGGGGAAGAGCATTGAGGCCCCAACTACATTTAATCTAATTAAGAAATTATCTACTAACCCCTTTAGAAGGGAAGACACCAAATTTCTCCACACTAATACTTTGCCCCGACTAGGAACAATAATTTTCCAAACAATTTTTTAGGGTGACTAGCTCAGCAATCTTCGCCTTACAAAAAAGAATTACATCATCAGAATAGCAAAGTTTAGAAATAGGAGGGGCTAAACTAGAAACTTTGAATGCTGAAAGATTATTATGACTTACTGCTTTATTTACCAACCTCATAAGAATTTCACTACCAATGATGAAAAGATAGGGTGAGAGTGGATCTCCTTGCCTAAGGCCACGGGAAGGAATAAAGCTTGGACAAAGGCCTTCATTTAAGAGCAAGGAGTATTGAATAGTGGAGATACACTGATAAATAAGGTTAGAAACCAAATGCTTTGAGGACTTGAATAAGAAATTCCACTCTATCCTATCATAAGCCTTCTGAAAATCAAGCTTGACACCCACAAAACCTTTCTTTTTCCTAGTGTGTTTGAAGCTATGCATAATCTCCTCAGCAAGCACCATGTTTTCATTGATCCACCTATTGGGGACAAAGGCCACTTAAGCTGGATCCACCATCTTATGTAAAAGCAGTCTGAGTCTATTCACAAGGATTTTAGAAATTACCTTATAGCAGACATTGCACAAGCCTATAGGGCAAAACTGATTGAAATTGCAAGCACCACTTTTCTTGGGGATGAGGGATATATAGGTTTGATTAAAATTCTTCAATAGTCATCCATTACGAAAAAAAACTCTACATAGCCATAAATACTTGATCTTCAACAATGTCCCAATAATGCTTATAAAATAAAGCTAGAAAGCCATCAGGACTAGGAGCCTTTAATGATTTCATCCCAAAAACAGCCTTCTTAATTTCTTCTCTAGAAGGAATTCTACATAGCTCCAAATTCTCTTCATCTGATATGCAAGGCTCAATAAGGTTTTCTATATTGTGGGAAATTCAAGGCTCACTCAATTGATATAGAGTTTTCAATTTTTCTGCAAAATAATTCTGAATATCCTCCCTATCATTAATCCATGAACCATCTTCCAGTTTAATCTCTGATATCTGGTTTCTTTTCCTTTTAATAAGGGTGAGAGATGAAAGAATCTCGTATTCCTATCCCCCTCCCTCAACCACAACTCCCTAAAAATTCTAGTGCCACTTCAAATCTTCCATGGCTAACCAAACATCCAACTCTAAATTTAGAGAAGCTTTTATCTCCAAAATTTCTTTGGTGGGGGGTTTCTGCTGTATTTTAGCAATATTGGCTCGAAGGACTTTAATTCTTTCTCGAATGATACCGAATACATTTTTATTCCATTTTCTCACATCATTTTTCGTCTCTAACAGTTTTCTAACAAGCTTAAACCCATGCCTCAACTTGCACTTGCCAAGCTTTGTTGACCACGTCTTTACTCCTTTCATCTTTTGTCCACATTGCTTCAAATCAAAAGGGACGAACAAAATTTTTTGGCTCAAAGTGAGTGTCAAACAGAATTGGGTTGTGATCTGAGTCGGAGTTGCACAAGTGTTTAACCCCAGCTTTGGGAAAGAGAAGCTGCCATTCACGGTCACAAAGACACTAATCTAGTTGCTCCTTGATATTGGCCAAACCTTCCCTTTTATTTGACCAAGTGAAGGACGGGCCTTAAAAAAAATAGTACTTCTACGCTTGATTTGGATTGAAGTAAAATTGAGGTGGTTTTGTTTGCCTTTTTGAAAGCTAATATTTTGTCTTCCATAGCATTTTAAAGCTAATATTTTATAAGGTAGTTAAACATGAAGGGCACTTGTCATTTAGATTATTGACAAAAATAGATGATGAGGCAATATAAAAATGGAGTTAAACATAAATTGTCAAAACCAAATTTCAAAAAGTAAAGGATCAAAGTAAAAGTAACACCAACCATAAGTACCAAAAATGTATTTTTGTCCTTAACTTTTTAGAACTTCGGTTGTATTGATTTTTGAGCAACCCTAATGTGTTTTCATTTTAAAGTTTTTTCTAATAATCAAAATTTTATTAAAAAAAAAGTGAAATACAAAAATAAGTAAACGTCTCTTTCTAATAGTACACACCACTAATTAGTAATCAGGCCTCGCTTAGTAATTACACCATTTTTTGTCTCCAATGTCCTCTTTACAATAGAAAATTAAGTTTCAAATATATGAAGTTCATGGAAGGTTACAAATTAAATCATATGATTTTTTATTCAAGTTGTTGGTGGAAGATTCAAATCATTGTTTTTCTCTACCATATAATGTGTATGGAATGTTTTACACTTTGCATCCTAAACTTTTTTAGTGCACATTTTGCACTTTAAACTATGAGCTGCATTATACTTTGCACCCCAACATCAAGTTTTCTGTTACCTTGGATGGAAAAATATGGCATTACGTGAAAATGCCTAATTGCCCCTGTTATCAATCCCTTAAAATCAAAGAAGAAATTACATTTTACCACCCTAAACTATACTTTTGATTACACTTTACACCCTAAACTTTGAATTTTCGTCCAAGTTAATAGCAAACTTAATGTTGTGGTGCAAAGTGTAACAAGAATCACAATTTAGGATGTGAAAGATGCATTCAAAAAGTTTAGGGTGATAAATTGCAATTTTCCTCAAATTATAATTAAGCTTTTTATGTAAGAGAATAATCAGTTTTTTTTTTTATTAATTTATCTTAGTTTTAGATCTAGACAAAAACTATATTTCTCTAGTTTTCTATATAATTCCAGTGTTGATTCTTCATTCTAATGCAATTCTTTTTTAGTACTCAAGTATTTGATCTTGATTTCCATCATTTGGTATCAGAGCACAAATCTGGTCCTCTTTTTCCATACTGATTTGATCATTTGAGCCCTAGGTGTCCTTGTGTTTCTTTTTTCTTTTCTTTTTTTCTCTCTTCATTCAAGATCCTAAAAATCATATCTAGGTTCCTTGTGCCAATCAAAGCTGTGTTATGTTGTTGTTGCTGCAAACTATCACAGATTGATCACTTGTGCTGCTGCTACCATTTGCAATTTTTTTGAAGATTGTGAAGCTTCTAATGGCCCAAATAAGGAGAGAAATGAGGGGTGGAATAAGGGGGAAATCAAATGGATGTGGGGAAGAAGTTGAAACCAACCCTCCAATGGGGAGAAATGGTGGATGAAATCAAAATATAGAGAAAGAATATAAAATTGCTGGATTAAGGAGACAAATTGTGCCACTTACGAAAGTGGTGCAGCGTATGCAGCCTCCTCATGAAGCTACTGATGAGTCTGATGACTTTCATTCTCATTTTAAGAATCCTTTTGGAGTTCCTCCAAGGGGTAGGCCTTATGTGGAAAGAAATGAGCCAAGACTTTACTAAAACTTCAAGGTTAAAATTCCAGAGTTTCAAGGGAGTCCTAAACTAGAAGACTTAGTTGATTGTCTTAACACCGTTGAAAGGGTGTTTGATTATTATGAAGTTATGGATGAAAAGAAAACGAAGCCAGTTGTTATTTGCCTTAAGGGAAAAGCTTCTACTTGGTGGGAAAAATTGGAAATTTCTAGCCAATGAAGCGGTAAAAATTAAAATCAAGATCAAGAGTTGGAAGAAGATTAAGAAAAAGCACTATAAGTAATTTCTTCCTTTCAACAACACCCAATCACTTTACAAATGCCAACACAATCTTAAGCAAGAAGGTAGTGTGGAGGAGTATGTGGAGACGCCATTTCACCAACTTATAGTAAGGGTATATTTGAATGAAAGTGAAGGAAAAATGGTTGCATGGTACTTGAGTGGATTGAAAACATTCATCCAAGATGTCATTAGCCTACAATCATTGTGGAACGTGTCGAAAGCCTACAACTAGGATTTATTGGTGGAGAAACAACAAACTAAGCCAGCTTTAAGGTCTAGAAAATGGGATTCCAATTCTGGTTATGAGATTTCTAACCAATATAAGGTTGTTAATTTGACTACAAATGAGAGAGGAGAAACTTCTAGGGTTAAGCAGCAAGCAGCATAACCTACACCTGCTATTATAGTCCCCAAAACAGTCCCAAATAGCCATTGTTAGTAGGGGTAGACAACAATAAGTGGATACTTTCAAATGTTTCAAGTTTGGAGAACTGGGGTATTGATCTTCGGATTGTAGAAAGAAAACTCTTATGTTATAGGAAGTAAAAAAGCTTGAATATGAAGATGAAAAACTCATTCTTTATCAAACTTCAAATGAGGAGATTGATGGTGATTTTAAAGAAGAAGAGAGCTTGAACTTGTGATAAGGAAGACTTTTTTTACTCCTAAACTCAATTCTAAAGAAGACTGGTTGAGAATCAATATTTTTTATACAATTTACAGCATTGAAAGAAAATTTTGTAATTTGATCATTAATGAGGGAAGTTGTGAAAATGTGGTCTCTCAAGAGGTGGTTAATAAGTTGAAGCTTACCACTCAAGATCACCCACAACCCTACAAACTTTATGGGTTCAAGAAGGGTAGTGAGGTGAAAGTAACGAAGTGTTGCTTAGTGCCATTTTCTATACAAAAGAAATATTTTTATGAAGTTTGGTGTGACGTAGTACCAATGGATCCATGCCATATCCTTCTTGGAAGACCTTGGCAAAATGATCGTCAAACGATGCATGCTGGGAAGAAAAAGAACACATCATGCAAACTTCCAATGTGACTATTTTATTTTTCAAAGAAGTCTGCAAGCTTCATAATGTACTCATTTCTATTGCTTCTGACAAGGATGCTAAATTTCTTACTCATTTTTAGCGAACTCTATGGCATAAGACAGGGATTGAATTGTCTAACGAAGTCTTGGGAATCTCTTGAGATGCTTGATTGGTAAAAATCCTTGGAATTGGGAAAGTATCATTACCTTGGATAAATTTGCTTATAACTCTTCTCTTAATTAAACTATTGAAACATTTCCTTTTGAAGTTTTGTATAGGAAGAAAAAACCTTTGAGTGTCTTAGATTTGGCACCATTGCCACTTTCTAAGGAGAATGCAAGAACAACATAAATGATAGAGTTTATGCAATCTATCCATGCTCAAGTCAAGGAGAGAATTGAACATTCAAATACAAACTACATGGGCGCTACAAATATTCATCGAAAAAGACTAACTTTCAAGAAAGGTGACCTCATGTGGATGATTTTGACTACGAAAAGGTGTCCTCATGGTTCCTGTTCCAAGTTGTGGGCAAAGAAAGTGAGTCCATGCAAAGTGTTGATTAAAATCAATGACAATGCCTACACAATCCAACTACCCATCATCTAAATATTTCTAATGTCTTCAATGTGAAGCATTTGAAGCCTTATTTTCTAGCTAAAACTTGAGGAATGATGTAGCCACCATCAACCCTCCCCACCCCCCCCCCCCCCCTTTTTACTCTTAGGACTAACAGCCAGCTACACTCTACTCTTAAGCCAAAACAACCAACCACCCTTTTTAACCTCCCAGGGCAACTAACCAGCCACTTATTTTGACTTCTCAGATCTGCCATATGTTCTCTTTAATTTCAGCTTTGACTTATGTTATTGACCACCAATCTAGTTGTAACTATTATCTAGTTTATTTCCTTGTAATTAAAGATTATAAATAGGCTTGTGATGTAAGAGAATAATTAGTTTTTTTTAATGAATTTATCTTAGTTTCATATCTTGACAGAAACTCTTTTTGTCCAGCTTTCTCTATAATTCTAGTTTTGATTCTTCATCCTAATGCAATTCTATTTCAACTCTCAATTATTTGATTTCGATTTCCATCATAATGCAATTGTGTGTGCGGGGGGTGGTTGTTGAACCTAAAATTGTTGGGCTAAAAATTCTGATTCTTTCAATTTAATCTAATAATTTTGTCCGTATTCTACTTCTGTTTAATCAATCCAGTTTCTTAAATGTGTAACCTCGAACCACAAAAGCAAGTAACAGCTATCAGTCATCTTTGTTACTTTTGACTTCTATGAAAAAATAAACAACTTAAACCACAATCTTGCTAAGCGGCAAATAGGTAAATTTGAGAATTTGATAAAGGAGCGTTTGAATTACTCGGCATTTGGTAGAGATTACATTTAATTGCATTTATATATTCACGAAAGCCAAATTAAAAAAAAAAAAAAAACAAAAAAACAAAAACAAAACAAGCAAACAAACATGGTGCAACATGTTTTGGGTAACCAAATTCAGGTATCGCCCACTGATACATGTATTCTGCCTGGGAGTGGGACGAATAGATAGTTAAGGGAGAGAATGAGAGAGGCCATAAAACCATTGTCGTTACATATTTAGCCATAAAACCAATCCATAGTCTAACTCATTAAATTCCAGACAGAGTCTAATCTAATCCGTAAAAAAACTTTACCCAATAATGTCAGCAACTATGGCATCTGACAAGCAGAGGAAAATGAAATGAAATACAAAAGACAATAATAATCAACCACAATAGCTTGCTGGGCAAGGCAAAAAAATAAAAATCAGTCCATTGGCTCATCAACCTCAGCATAAGCAGTTTCAAGGTGGGCTTGCTCTGCTTCCTGCACCTCCTTCTCAGTCTTCCTCCCCTTTTTGCACTTGTAGTACACACTCATGAAGGTTCCCACAGCTCCATACTTCTTTCTGGCTTGCTCGTAGAGCTCAGCATCAAACATCCTCCAGAAGTTTTTCTCACTCAGTTCAGATACAGCATACTGTGGCTGGAATCCATTATTTTCAATCAACCAGTTCTCCAATTTACGGACTGCCTCAGCGCCATCAAAAGCCTCACCCCTCAAGATAGGGCCAGGTGCATAGTAGATCCCAATATCAGTGTACATCTGAGCATATTGTGTATCTCCCTGCCTGTGTTGTAGCTCAAACCCAGGTTCAGGATAAATCTGAGGTTTGACAGGTAGCTTGTATATTCTGTGTGGGCAGAGCCAAATGGGGTATACCTGAAGAATTAACAAACAATGAAAGAGCAAACTACACAAAATGAAATATGAGATAAATAGAAAGTCATTACATGCATCAACCCCACAATATCTACTTGGTAATATGAGACACAAAGAAATAGAGTCATTACATGTATCAACCTCACAACTTTTTGATAGGTATTGTATCAACCACACAACTATCCTTGAATCACTAACAATGGTTCCTAGCTTAAATCTAAACTTCTCAGCCCATTGCTCAAGGGGGTCCTGCACTAGTTCTCAAGACGGGGATTACAGATCTCAGTGCAAGGAGGTTATATATATATACATATATATATATATAATCACCATTGTAATTTATCTATCAAAGCACATTTTTCTGCACCCCATTTTCACTAACTATGCATATTCCTTTTGGGACATAAAATACAACCTTACAAGACATTACCGTTGAATTTTGATCTGAAGTTTACATATTTAAAGGTTTCTACCAAGACACTCGACATACAACGGAAGTGTCAGAAAGCAATAGCCTGGTTTGTCAGGTTAAGGCAATCTACCATAGAAGTCCACATAATATCCTATCAGAAATAGGACAACGGAAAAGATAACCATGTCATCTTATGGATAATATAACTATCATCTCTCCCCCACCCCAATCCCTTCTTTTCTTAACCTCAAAATGCTAAAATCTATGTTGACATTAATGCAAATACACACCAGCATATAATTGGCCACAAATTAATTATAACAAAAATGTTGGAGAAAACAAAGGAAGGTAAAGTGGGTAAAAAAAAGTACCTCCATCTCTCGGTGGACCCATTCTAAAGCATCCCCAACCTTGTAAAGTGGAACAAGCATGTCCTGAATTACATGATTCTCATGATAGTAGTTCCTGATCGCTTCACCTTGGGTAGCTTTGAGCAGAGCAACTTTGGGTGGCATCAACCAGCCAAGGAGAAACCTAAACCAAAATTGATCTCCAAATGGAAGGATAAGCTTTCCCTCCCAGTACAGACACCTAGTGTGCCTATGATAATACTCCCTGGTTGGTATATACTCAACGAACTTCCCTCTCTTCAGTGCTGTCTGTGCATACTGGTAGAACCACGGTTTGAACCACCACCCAATATTGTTGATTACATTTCCCTTCTTCTTGGCCTCTTCTTTTGAGGCATACTTACCTGTCATGCATACAGCTTCAGTTGGATTGTAAAGCATGGTTTCAACAAAATCTGGAACCTTCTCAGGATTATCCTGGTCTCCATCTCTAGGAGCAAAAGAATCAGTATATGCCTGTGCAACTTCCTTTAGATTACCCACTACAGGTTGGTATGTCACCTTCATGTATTCCTTAACATGTATAAGCTTGATCTCAGCAGAAACAAGAAGCCCCAGAGTTCCTTGAGACCATGGAATAGCATAGAAAAGATCGGAGTACTCATTGTCCCTAGTAGCTCTAACAACACTGCCATCAGCTAGAACAATCTCATAGGCCACAACAGTATCAGAGAACAGACCATAGATGTGAGAGCTCCCTTCAATCCCATAGCCATTGATGAGGCCACCAACAGTAAGGTCATCAAGTTCAGCAACCACTGCAAGGGAAAGATTCATTGGGACGGTGACCCTGGTGATCTGCCCCATGTTGACTAGGGGCTCAACTTTAGCAATCATTCTCTCTTTGTCAATTTCAAGGATATTCCGAAATGCAGATAAATCGACCTCAAAATGTCTAGCTCGCTTATAGTCAACATTGCGCATCCCAACAGCAATCCAGGGTTTACGTGCTGTGCAGACAAGACCATCCTTTTTTGGGTTCCTCTGCTTCAGTCGTTTTACAACTTTCTTGACATTTTCATCATGCTCTTTTTGACGCTGCTTGAAGGACTTCATCTCGGATCTAACATCCCCAAGATATGTGAGGAAGTAAAGTGTGAAGGAGATTGGGAGGACAACAAAAATAACGACAATCCATCGGAAATGAACAAAATAGTCCACCCACACCTTCTTCCTTTTTGGGCGTAGGGGAACATCAAGATCCGACATTTTGGGGAGTTTTTCTGTATTAGACATGACAAAAGGAAATAATATATAAATAAAGTTATATAAAAATTAATTTATGGGAGATCAGATTTGCTTTCAGATTTTTTTTTTTTTTTTTAAACCATACAATTAATTCCATATTTATGCACTTAACACACAAAATTTAGCTCTCAGGTATGTATTCATAAGCAAGAAATATCTTGATATGTATAAAATTATGGACCTTTTTGCTCTACAGAATAGGGCGACTTACATGCATCAGTTACATGTTAACAAAATCATTTCTTAAGAAAATCAATCTATCTAAAGGAGTTTAAGATGCATTAAGCCAGCAATACCAACTGTCCCAATTGCTTTTATACACGTTCTACCAGGAAAATAAACGATATATTGAGTAAAACAAACACTAGAGAAAATTAATAAAACTAAATATGTAAAGATTACTTTTCACCAAAACAGTACAATAGAAGATATTAAGGTATCATATATGCTAAAGGTTTCCCTTTAATTTCAAAATGAAGACAAACTTTTGTTCAATAGCGCATTGTATCATTTAGTAGGGGAAAAAAAATATGGCCCAAAAATGTCAAGAAAAAATGTACACAACAAATATCCTGGGACGAGATGGTTTGCAGTGCAAAAAAAAAAAAAAAAAACTAATACATGACATACATACATACACAGAAAAAATAATTGAGAATTGACAAGCAGACAAAATAGACTTAGATTAATGGATACATCTTCTAGTCAAGTCAGAATCAACGACTTTAATGACAAGTGAACATGAAAACCAAAGTGATGATCATGCCACAATAGAATGAATATGTTAACCCGTTTGATTTTTGTTTATTGGGGATTTCTAGGAACGTGTTCGTTAACTCCAAAAAGACCAAGTGCACACTGTAGTTATAGCAGCAACAAGAAGAAAAGGATGAAGCACGATTGTGGTATGCCCATTAGATCTAGTCAATTTGAGAATAGTTACACATGTGATGTGATGTGGGCATTAGGTTTGGTAAAATATGTATATCCATGCAAAATTCCAACGGTTTTTCAGAGAATAAGGAGACAATTCACAAGATACGTGAGGAAGATCTGAGTAAGCATGACATTCCAAAACACACACACAAAAACAGGACAAAGATCTGAGTAAGCATCCAAATCAATATTTGGTATAGAGTAGAGAGTAAACAAAGAAATGTTACTACTTGTCTCAGAGATGACCCAAAGAAATGTGAGTAATCAATCAAATAGAATTAAAATTCAGATTTCAGAGATCTACTGCCACTGCCACCAGAGAAATGAAAACAACTAAAACACAATAGATTTTAGTTTAAGCAAAATGAGTCCATACAGCTGATTATCAAAACATCTCTGTTATTTATAACAACATAAATAAATTACTAATTAAAAAAACAAAGGAACAGATATGAAATTTGGATCCAAGACCTACTACACCAAAAAATTCTGAGAAAACGCTGTAAAAAAAATTTTTTTTTTTTTTAAATGGAAGTTTGGGAGTAAATGAATGAATCTACCACTATAGTAACTAACTAACTAGTTGCCTTTACATTACTCCAGTATGTATTTCAGAAACCAAACACAAAATCTCAAAGAGAAACACAATGTTTAGTGGATGAACAGCACTATTACCCACAAAACAAATAAGAGAGAGTACCTGAACCTGAAGTAAGGCAAACTCAGGAAGTGTGATGAGATTGGAAGAGTAAATGAAGCGACATATATAATATAAAGCCAAAGTGAAAAGGGTTAAGGGTGTGGCTGTGGGTGCCTAAATATAAATAATAATTATTAAAAAAAAAAAAGCTATAAAAGTAGTGATTCAGTTTCATATATATAAATATAATATAAGAAACATGTTGGACTTTATCTTCCTCCATTCTATTAGGGCGGGTGGGCAATTGAGAAGACCACAATTCAAACTGAAATTATCTTTATCTTTTTTCATCCCTATAACGGAGGAGACCTTCCGTATTTAGTTTTAGTTTTAGTCATATGATATCATCATTCTATTATTATATATTATATTATATTATATATAGCTCTCTATACCAATTGAATTGAACAGACCATCTATATTTAACATTCATCTATTTTCTTTCTCTTTTACTTATTTTTTAACAACCATATAAGATGATCATCATCTTCATCTTCTATAATTCTTCTTCTTGTTTATAGCTTAATTTTATCTAAGTATGTGATTGGCTTTAGCTTAAAAAGTCAGCTTATTTTATTATTCAGTCTTTTTTTGCTATTATATGGGTTTCATTATATTTTTTATACAATTAATGAGCTTTACTGTATCTTTTACTTTTATTTACAATATTTTTATAAAAAAAATTTTAATTTCAGTAAAATATATCAATGCCAACCAGATCCTATATTTGTGTATAAATAAAGTTATTTAAAAGTAATATAAATATATAAATACATGGGGGAAGGAGAATGAGGAAATCAAGAATACTAACCCTTGAATAAAGTAAGGGTAATTGCTGACCAAAAAAAAAAAAAAGTAAGGGTAGTAGTAATAGTAGAAGTATACATAGACAGAGAAGATGAAGAAATCGAAGAGGGATCAAATCAAATATTATTATATTATATAATTTAATAAAAAGTACAACACACTCACACACTCTATAACTCCTCGCGTATCCCACTGCTTCCACTACTCTGAAAAACGTACCGTGACAGCCACTTTTACTCTTTTTCTTTCTTTCTTTATTAGTGCTAATGCTTTTTTTTCTTTTTTAATTAGATTTCTTTTTCTTTTTCTTTTTTTTTATTACGGAAACATGGTGCGGTATGGTAGGGAAAGTTTCGTCTCAAAAAGAAAAAGTGGAATGGCGGGGTCCTTTTAAGGGTAGAAAATAGAGAAAAAAAAAAAAACCTAATGAGGATTTGGGAAAAAGTTTATTAAAAAAAAAAGTTAATGGGGACAGAGTAGATGACATGACACCAAAACGCATATTACCGTGCTTATGCTTATGCTACCACTTTATCTTCTCTCTTTTTCTTTTTTTTTTTTTATATAATGATTTGATCTTTATGTATATGTTAAAAAAAAAAAAAAAAAAATCCTTCCGGTTTTTGAATAGACAAGATGCAGATTAATAACAAAATATGCAGGAAGAAATTGGTCACTGATATCTGGGGAATATTAATACAAGTTCTTTTTAAAAAATTAACTCTTAGATATGCATTAATAAGCTACAGCAATTGTTACTTTTATTTGGGGATAACAGTGTGTGAGCGCGCGCGCGCGTGAGTCAAGACTAACAAGCACACAATAGGTAGAAGAAGAAAAAGATGAAGAACTTTGTGGTATGCCCGTTAGATCTAGTCAATATGAGAATAATTACACATGTGATGTGATGTGGGCATTAGATCTGGCCAAAATATGTAATGCTTATCCATGCAAAGCACAATGGTTATTTTGAGAATGTAGATGATGATAGACAAGAAGACAACTCATCACGTTACTTACAATGCTATCTATATATGCTCATCCAATACAGCATCACATCCCAAAACACACACACATCTCAAATTGACCTGACCCAAAGAAATGTGACTTTTATCATATCATATAGATCTACTCCCACTACTGCCACCAAAGAAATAAAAACAACTACATTCCAAAAACACACTCTTTTTTTCTTTTTCTTTTTTGCCAAAATGATTATCAATTACCAACTATTATTTTTAACAAAATAAAATTACTAATTGACAAAACAAGGAACAGAAGTGAAATTTAGATCCAAGATCTACTGCTTTTGGATTCTGATAAAAATATAAAAATGAAAGTCTATCTGGATCTGTTGGATGTTTAATTAAGAAAAAGCATAGAAAAGCAAATTGTAAATCTAGCACACAGACTTGAAAAGGCAGCAAGAGACAGAACATTCAAAACCCACAATACTCTTTCAATTTTTTTTTTTTTAATTTTCTCAGAACCCATTAGAAAAAGAAACACAAAAAAACCAGAGAGAGTGAGAGAGAGAGAGAGAGAGTACCTGAAGCAAGAGGAAATAGCTGCTCAGGAAGTGCGTAGTAAAGAGTAAATGAAGCGGAGATAGATATAAAGAGAAGTGAAAAGAGTGTGGTGTTGTGGGCTATAGACAGACAGAGACAGTGATCGCCAATTAAAATACTCCTATTTATTTATGAGCAGCGAGCGAGTGTAATGATATATACTAGTGCTGTGAGCTGTGACTTGTGACAAAGACTTTTTGTACTTTTATTACTATTATTATTCGCCCGAGGAGAAATCTTAGATTCACGTCAGTTATATGGTTATTTTTAGTACTATTAATATTAAAATGTGCCTGTAATGGTAGAGTTAAAATTATATTTTCGTTAGTTATATTGTTATTTTTAGTACAGATTCATATGTTCTAAATTTTGTGGTACTCTGTCAGTAAATTTTTTTAAATTTTAACCACTCTTTAATGATTTAATGGTTCAGATTCTGTCATGTTAACATTCTACTAATAATATTCTTAAAATAATAAAATAATGTTGCAAACAAAACAATTAAGATTATTGTTAGTGAAATGCTGACATGGCAGAATCTAGACCATTAAATTATTAAAGAATGGATAAGATTTAAGGAAATCTATTTGGTAGAGTACTCTAGAAAATCTAGAAGATCTGAATCCTTTTAGTACTATTAAATATTAAAATGTGCCTATAATGGTGAGTTAAAATTATATTTTTTAGCTTTACAGTTATTTTTAGATGTGCATTATAACTGATAAGTAAAAAAAAAAAAATTAATTATCAAAAATAGTTAATTATGTTTTTAGAAACATTTTTATGAAAAATTGAAAAAATTATCAGAAATAGTTAATTATTTTTTTTATTTCTTCATAAATTTTTTTTCTTTAATTTTTTTAAAAATAATTTACTACCATAAAAGTTTTTTAAAAATAATTTACTAATGTATGCCATAAAAATTTTTCAAAAATAATTTACTATCAAAAAAAATTTTATAAAAAATTTAAAAAACTTTCAAAACAGTTAATTATTTTTTTATAAATTTTTTTAAATAGTTTATTAATATATATTTTAAGGACAAACGTTAATAAATCTGATATAAAAAAAGGCAAAAAAGATCGAAGAAGTGGAAGACAGATCAACACAATCAATAGCCAAAAATAAACAATTTACACAGTCAGCCAATCTGATTCGCTGACTCCTCATCCTAACGTTTTCCACTCTCACCACTCACCACTTCTCTTCACTCACCATCTGATAACTTTTAAAATACTTGTCATCACAATCATTTGCTCACTAATAACATTATTTTATCAATTATCATTTACAACTTGACCCGATAATAATAGTAAATTTTTTTGTGAAAATGGTTGTGATTATGGTTATTGTTTTTTTTTTTTCCTTAAATGGTTAAAAATATAACTCATGCACTATAGTACCATCCACACTAAAGACCGGAGTCTTTTGGCTAAATATTGCTAATTTTGAAACATATTTGCGTTATAGATACTGTTACAAATTATTTAGGGATTTGAGGAGAGAGATTGAATTTCGGCAACAGTGTTGTCGAAATTCCAAGAAAAGTAAGAGAGATAATGAGAGAAAAGGTGAAGAGAGAATATGATGAATTACGGCAACAGTGTTGCCGTAATTCACTGCCCAAATTTCTGTCCGGGTGTTGTGAGTAGAAGTGTTTTGAGTGGTGCCCCAATTAAAAAAAATTTCCCCACAATTTCGGCAATACCATTGCCACAATTGGGAAATTTTTTTTTTTTTTTCAATTGTGGCAATGGTATTGCCGAAATTGTGGGGAAAATTTTTTTTCCCCACAATTTCAGCAATAACATCACCACAATTAATTTTCCCCACAATTTCGGCAATACCATTGCCACAATTAATTTTTCCCACAATTTCAGCAATACCATTGCCACAATTGGGAAAAAAAGTTTTTTTTTTCCTCCCATTTTCAGCAATGGCATTGCCACAATTGCCATAAGGAGCAACTTGATTCTTATTCTAAAATAGAAGACAACATTATTTTTTTGACCGATGCAGTGTGTATGTTATGTTCTTTTCTTTATTGTAAAAGTACCATATGAAACAAATAAGGTTAGATTCAAGTACAATGAGTACATTGATTCTTATTTTAGAAAAAGTTTAAAGAAGAAAAAAATGATTGATGTGCACGTTGTAAATAAAAACAAAAAAAGTACATACATTCTTATAGAAGAAAAAAAATAATTGATGTGCACGTTGTAAATAAAAACAAAAAAAGTACATACATTCTTACAGAAGAAAAAAATAATTGATGTGCACGTCGTAAATAAAAAAAAAGTATATACATTCTTACAATAGGAAAGAAAAAAATGATTGATGTGCACATTATAAACCAAAAAAAGCAAAGAAAGTACATAGATTTTTACAATACGGAAGAAAAAAATGATTGATGTGCACGCTATAAACAAAAAAAAAAGCAAAGAAAGTACATAGATTATTATGTGCACGTTGTAAACAAAAAAACAAAACTTCAATCAACCAATCGCCTCAACTTCTCATCTCATCTGATTCTTATTCTCTCCATCGAATATATTTTATCTATTCATATCACGCACGCCTAAAACTCTCGTAGATATTCTTTTTTGTCTTCTTCACTATTGTAATCTCTCTGAGAGATTCTTTTTTTTGTTTTCTTCACTGTTGTAATCTCTCTGGGAGATTTTTTTTTTTTTTGTTTTCTTCACTATAATTTCTCAGAGAGTCTTTTTTGTCTTCTTCAGTTTTGTAATAAAAGGTAAGTCAAGTGCAAGCGTCTTTTTATTTCTCCTCCTTCGCTGAAGAATTGTATCTCCTCACATAGGATTGCAAGTCCTCCGATTGTTCAGTTAGTCTTTTACTTTGCTTTAGGTGAACAACTAAGAATTGTAAGTTTTTTTTTTTTGTTAATGTAAGTGTTTTTGCTTTGTTTATTAACTTACAGTTCTATAAATTAATAGATTTAGAATTATTGTATAAACATGTGCTTTGTAAATATTAGAAGCTAATACATTGTAAAATATTATGTATTGTTGTAGTTGTAGTTGTAGTTAATATTATTTGTATGCCCATGATTATGATTATTGTTGTTGTTGTTGTTATTCAAATTTTAGATTAATGAATTATTTTTTATGGTTATCTAATTGTGTTTTTTTTTTTGCAAGTATCACTCTATAATTCTCACTCTGTCAGTTGGTATCATAGTTGTGGTAAGTATCTCAACTCTCTAATTAAATTTGTATTTGTTAATTTTGAAATTATTTAATATTATTTATTGTTATTATTAGTACATGACCATAAAAATTGTAATAAATTGTATTATTGTGATCTTTTTATAATCAATATGTGTTTTGTTATTATCAATTATTACATCTATTACTTGGAAAAAATATATTGCATAATATGTTTGTTGGTTTATAATAAAGATATGTATGTGTATTATTCTTATTATTATTATTATTATTATTGTTGTTGTTGTTGTTGTTGTTTACTACAAATAGAAGTTGCATGGTTTAACTCATTGTAGCATTTAATGTAGGATATATTTGAAATGGAGCAACAACAATATCACATCTCTAATGATGCAATGGAAGGCAATGTACGTTGCGAGATCCAAATTTATTAATGTCCTAATAATATCTACAATTATTCAATTTACATGAAAATGATTTCAACATTAGCAATATAACATTGTACATTTAAAAAAAATCAGGCTTCCAACTTACGAGTGCGACCTCAATCGTTTGCACCCCCCCCCCCTCCCGGCAGTTAGGCGAGCGTATTATCCTATATTTACGGCAATGTAGACTATACCGTGTTACCCGCTTACCACATATAGATATTGACTGGAGTCTTATCACTTCTTTGGTGGAGCGGTGGCAATTTGATACCCATACATTTCACCTACCTACTTGTGAAATGACGATCACTCTACAGGATATAGCAATTCTTACAGGATTGCCTATTGATAGGAAAGCAGTCTGCGGGGTCAGTAATTTGAAATGGGAACCAGTTTGTGGTAATTTACTTGGGGTGACACCACCTGCAACAGCATTGACATATGGTAGCCTTAAAATAACATGAATAAGGAATACATTCTCAACCCTACCAAAGGGTGCCAATGCTATAACAACCTAACGATATGCTAGGGCATACATGTTCCAGGTTTTGGGTTTACTATTTGTAAATAAGAGCCAAAGTAAATTGCATTGCTGTTTTCTCAAGCTCTTAGACGACTTTGGTCAAGCTAGAGAATATAGCTGGGGTAGTGCCACACTTGCTTTCTGATGAAGTACAAAAAATCGTCAGTGAGTTAATCGTCCACACACGTCAATGGGTGCACCTGAAGAACATGAGAGAAGAACCAACTCGGTTCCAACTCGCTCGATACCAGACCTACCCAACACAAAAAAAGAAGAAGACCTTACAGAGAGTACCGATGTGGTACCGGCCAAAAACCCTCTGAAGGTTAAGTCAGAAAAGAGCTCCAACAATGCTTGAGAGTTTAAGCTTTAGAGAAATTGTGCGTACCTTATTTTCTGAGGGCCTTTGGGTTTTTATAGTAGTGTAGAATCGACCTCTGTTTCTTGTGTAGCAAGATGTTTCCTTATGGAGAAGATCATCATTAATGGGCAGATATTATGAGATCCTCCTTATGTTAGGATTCTATTCATATTTGGACTCTATAGGCTAGGGTTAATCATGAGACGCAAGTTGTTTCCATTTAGGATCCCTTGGAGATCACTGAAACCAGGTGGATGCCACGTGGCCTTTAGATCCGTCCACTATCAGCCCACTAATCTAGCACCATCAAGTTTATTTAAATGGATCCGTCATCCCTAATTTTACCCTCTTCACTTTCCTTTATAAAAAGTTGTGTACTGCTTCTATTCAAAAAAGTACGGAGATTGTAGGTCCTGTTTTCATATTACAATTATGGGCGTGGGAGCATCTTCCGTATTTGACCCCAATTCCAATAAATCCAACAAATTTAAATGGCGACGAACCATACGGTTGCAGGTATAATATTTACTTTCTATTTCTATACAATATTGTATACTGTAGGGTTTATCCTTGATACTTCCAAACCCTAAAATCAGTGGCAATCATTAATTGTGTATATACTAAGAGAACGTTTACTCACACACCAACGCATGTTCTACGTGCGTACCGTTCTAATCACGACACACAATATACTAAACAGATAATATATCACAATGCATCAATGGTTAATTTACTAGTTATACTATTAATTTTATTGATTATAACATAGTTATTGTAATTGGAATTGCAGGTTGTTTGGACACCATACGATAATTATTTGCATCCATGGTGTCTTGCAGAAAGACATATATGGACTACAACAGCGCCATTGCTATGCTTCCAAATTGTCGAGTATTACCATCCAGAAAAAGTCATGCGACAGTTTGGATTGTTGCAAAGATGTCCAAAATGGCCTACTGACAATTTGGATAAATCTGCGCATTGTGTAAAGATGACAGGGAAGTCCAGTGTCAATTGGCTTACGCAACATGAACAATACTACTAGCTTTGGAACATGTGCGCTGAACTTGGTGTTGGGGATAAGCATTTCGATGAAGGTGTGGACTACGCAATATGGTACCGTCAAAATGGTCACCTATTCACGACACCAGAGGCGGCTGCCCATGTGTACCAGGTAATTATTTTAGCTTTTTCAATAATACTGCACTAATATTAGAACAAATTATACACAAACAAAATACTGCACTAATTTTGATAACAAATTATTGTTTTAGCTTTTTCAATAATACTGCACTAATAAATGAATTTTTTTTTTCTGTGGCAGCAAACTGAGATCAACAATATGTTAAATTTGGCTGTTTCAAACCAACAGAGGAATGATCTCACTGCAGAGCAAGTCCTTACATCAATAGTAGAGGGCCTTACCCGAGTGAAGTTATCAATGGAAAAAAATATTTCCTCCGTTCTTACTCAGAGGGTGACACACTTCGAGCGACGACAAAGGCACCAAAGAAGACGGCCGCAAACCCAAACTAAAATCGGACCGTCCACCTCTACACAACGCGGAAATGATAAAGCCGGACCATCCACCTTTACACAACATAATATGTACAGCTCTACCCAAGCTGGGCCGTCAACATCTGCCAGTAATGAGCCAACCACCTTTAGTGAGTATAATCCAATTAATGTCAACAACTACGACATGAATTTAAATGAACATATTGGATTATCCACTTCCATAGGACAAGGATTTGAGGGTTTGTTTAGCTATGACCATTATCCCCAACCTAATTCAACACCTTCCTCCTATCACCCATCACCACCTCCATCCTATGCTGAGCAATACAATTATGGCCAAGATAGCCAGTACAACTATAATTTCTGCATACCACAACCTTCCCAACTAGCCCCTTATGTTGGTGATTTCTGCACGCCACCAAATACATGGGCATGTGCTCCAAACAGTGAGGAAGAGGCCTCCGTAACAGACTCTGAGGAAGATGCCTCAAATGAGGACAATGGGGAAGATGCAGAAAAGATGGAGGTGTCTTCAGATAATGAAAGTGACGAATGTGGTAATTATCAAACAGAGGTTGATATTAGAACGCAGCTGAGGTGCATGGGGAAAAGTCCTGTGCAAGCACGAAGGTACCCACAACGAGTAAATAGGCATCCTTCATGTTGTGAAACACAACAAAAACTTCATGTACCCCATCGTCGCAATGACTAATCAATGTAAAATGACTGTTTATTAAGAATATATTAAAGTATTATCGTTGTTTATGCAGCATTGTAGCAAAAAATATAATGCGTAGATAATATACATAGCACATTATACTACTAACCGTAAGACCTTTGCGAAAATGACAACGAAGTGTGTACACATTTTTTGGCATTTGAATTTAGTGTCCAATTAATCTAATCATACATCTATTTACTATAATTGTCCATTCCTAAAAATCCAACATAGAATCTATATGTGTAGCCACAACTGTAGACGCATAATAGCCCGAAAAAAAATAGTGGTCAAACTTGTATTTTTATGGTTGATCTTTTTTCCTTTGCATGATAGCTACTGTGGTGTACATTTCTATTTTCATTCTCCATAGCCTCTCTTCCAAAACCTCGTAAAAGTGTCAAAGAAAAATAAAACTTTCACCATCTAATTTTCGTCAAAATTTACAGCAGCAACTTGTGAGTTAATTTCGGCCAAAAAATTAAATGAATTTCAAAAAACTCAAAACACAAAAGTTGTAGATATTTAAGTCACGGTTCCATCCATTATGGCCTTGAGTCAATTGGACTTTTGAAGAGAGAGATATGTCTAAAATACTGAGTAGTGCTCAAATCTGATTTTTCCTCTTTAGATTGTGGCCCATTGAGGTGAAAAAAATTTGTAGCAATTGTGGCAATGCCATTGCCGAAAATGGGAGGGAAAAAAAAATTTCGCAATTGGTTTGTGGCAATGGCATTGCCGAAATATGCGGAAAAAAAAATTTGTGGCAATGCTATTGCCAAAAATGGGAGGGGAAAAAAAAGAGTTGCAATTAGTTTGTGGCAATGACATTGCCATAATAGAGGACAGAGAATATGTCAGGGCATAAAAAAGTATGCATATTCTTGTTCATCATAATTTTTTTGACTGAACCAGTTTGGTTTATGTGTATGTCATGTTATTTCCTTTATTGTAAAATACCATATGAAACAAAAGTACAATGAGTACATTGAAGAAAAAAATGATTGATGTGCACGCTGTAAAAAAAAAAAAAAAAACAAAAAAACATAACAAAAAAAGTACTTACATTCTAATAGAAGAAAAAAATGATTGATGTGCACGCCGTAAAAAATTATTGATGTGCGTCCACAATATTTTTACAACAAATCACAGGTATTTTTTTTGTTTACAGCGTGCACATCAATAATCATTTTTTTTTCTTCCGTATTGTAAAAATCTATGTACTTTCTTTGCATTTTTTTATTTACAACGTGCACATCAATCATTTATTTCTTCTATAAGAATCTATGTACTTTTTTTTTTACAGCGTGCACATCAATCATGCGGAGAATAAGAATAAGAATAAGAATAAGAATCATATATTCATGCAGAGAATATTCATGCAAAGACAAAAAAGGTACTCTAATGGAATTGAAGATTTTTTTTTTTTTTTACTTTCTTTGCTTTTTTTGTTTACAGCGTGCACATTCTTTGCTTTTTTTTTTTTTTTTTTTGTTTACAGCGTGCACATTAATCATTTTTTTTTGGTATATTGTAAGAATCTATTTACTTTCTTTACTTTTTTTGGTTGACAGTGTGCACATTAATCATTTTTTTCTGTCCTATTGTAAGAATCTATATACTTTCTTTGTTTTTTTTTTTTTACAGCGTGCATATCAATCAATTTTTTCTTCTATAAGAATCTATGTACTTTTTTTGTTTTTATTTACAACGTGTACATCAATTTTTTTTTCCATTTCGTATTGTAAGAATGTATGTACTTTTTTTAGAATAAGAATCAATGTACTCATTGTACTTGAATCTATCATTATTTTTTCAGAGGGTACTTTTACAGTACGAAAGGAAAGTACATGACATGCACACAAACTAAACTGTTTTGGTCAAAAAAACACTGAAGAATAGGAATATGCGTACTTTCTTTGATCTCTCTCCTCTATTTCGGCAATGCCATTGCCATAAACCAATTGCAACAAATTTTGTTTTCCTCCCATTTTTGGCAATGGCATTGCCACAGTTGCCACAAAAATTTTTCCCCCCTATTTCGGCAATGCCATTGCCACAAATCCATTACACTTTTTTTTTTTTTTTAAGAAATGATAAGTGTACACAATTCTTACAATATTTTTACAACAAATTCTAAATGGCAGATTATTGCTGATTGTTATTGTTGGATTAAAAAAATAATTTCAATGTTAAATTCAAATTTGAACTAATAATAACTAATTATTGTAAAAATATTGTGTACATAGCACGTTATATTTTTTTTTAATTCCTTCCCAGATTTCGTATTCTCAGAGTACCTTTTTTATCTTTTTATTCTTCAGTACTTTTTTGACTGAAGCAGTTTGGTTTGTGTTTCTTACAATACGAAATGAAAGGAAAAAAAATGATTGATGTGCACGATTGATGTGCACACTGAAAAAAAAAAAAAAAAAAAGTCCATAGATTCTTATAGAAGAAAAAAATGATTGATGTGCACGCTGTAAACAAAAAAAACAAAGAATGTACATAGATTCTTACAATAAGAAAGAAAAAAATGATTGATGTGCACAATGTAAACCATATGTGTTGTGTTGTATTTGGTCAACTGTGTATCTAATTATACAGTTTAAAATCTAAGAATTTAACTGATATGAAACTTGCATCTTATTTAAACAGCACTGGGGTTCTTATTTTCTACTCTTTTTCCCCAATAAATTCCATCAACCTTTTTCTCCACTCTTATTCCCCTCATAATTCTACCAACCATTTTCAATTCATGCATACCATACATTCTACAAACAACTATAAGTAACAACACTTGCAAATATCTATCCGTTCTTTATCTCTTAGAATGTGAGTTACATCTCTTAAGTAGTTATAGATTCTTTTTATAATATTCATGTTGATATGTTTTTGGGCATAGCTAAGCATGAAAATCTTGTTTTTCTTAAAATTTTTTGTTCATGCAAATCTTGTTTTTGTATTATGTGTTTTGCAGCATGAACTAATTTGTATGATATGTTTTAAATTAATTGTCCATGAATTCTTGCTTAAAATTTCCTATAACAAAAATATATTTCAACATTGTAGGCCAGTTTTTCCTTAAAGAAATACTTAGTTTGTTAGCCTATAATATACACGTATGCTATAAGAAAAACGAAAAAAAAAAAATAAGGTTAGTATACGCTTATAAACCTTAATAAAAAAGAATTTAATACTATTATTATTAGTGAAACAATCCTCTTTAACAGAATTCTCTTAGCTTTAGCTATTTAAACATTGAATATTTTTAATGGATTACCTTCTTGTATTGCATTGTAATGGTTGTGTAGTGTTAATATATTAATACTATTATAATGTTTTAGTGTAGATGGCAGAAAAGTTGTTCATTTTTCTCATCCATTCCGGCGGAATAATTAAACATGGAGAAAATAGGGTTTATTACGAAGGGCCACCTCCTTCTATGCTTCCATTAAGCCAGGGTGTTACATTTGAAAATCTATGTGATAGAGAGCATCCACGCTTTATATAAACAGAGAAGATTCAAAATTGACTATTTGGTATAGATTTCCGCTTCATTGTCATCCACATCCTGTGACTTACTAGCAAGTTTTGGTAGAAGATGATCGTGGTGTCAATGCAATATTCAATACGTTAAACCGCCAATATGGATTTGTAGGTGTAGAGTTATATGTGGGTGTAGAGTCCATAAGAAGCCACCGAGATGTTTTTCCCATTCGATTTGCCAACGAAGGACCGAGTGCATCATTTAATTATTCACATGGTGGGCACTTCCATGATCCATATGCCACTCATATTGGTCATTATTCTGAAGATGCGGCTCATTCCCCAATCAACTTTGGTGGTGCTGACTATCATGCTCCATATACCCATGTTGCAACTGAAGACCAGCATATTCCTTATCGGCCAATGAACACCAGTGATGCTGACTATGATAATCCAATTGAGCATGTCACACAAAAGACTACTAATGATCCCAATGATACACATCGCATAGCTGCTACTACTGAAAATGCGGTCCATACATTATCAAAAAGGATGCGAGCCATGTATAATGATGACCAACTTGATGATGACAAGGTCCTTGAAGATGTTAGAGATGAACAAGAGCCTCTAAATGAAGGTAATCATGAAAACAGTCCAGCTATGGCATTCCATCAACCTTCATTACTAAGCTTTTCACAGAACACGTGGGATAATATGATTGATCCAACCTCGCCATTTGAAAAGCCCACTCAGAGTATTTGGGACCCTACCCAAGAGTTTTATGTGGGCTTGCTTTTTGCCGATAAGGATGAACTACAAGCTGTTGTTAAACGCTATCACATCAAGAGGAACTAAACATTTTATGTATGAGAGTCAGATCCAACATGTTGGTCTGTAAGGTGCAAACATTGTTCTTGGCATCTTCGAGCATGCTTGCAGGCTGCACATGGGTTGTTTGAGGTTAGGAAATACAAAGGTCCACACACATGTACAGAGTCCACGCTCACACAAGATCACGAGCAATTAGACACCCATGTTATTGAGAAAGAGTTGAGGGATGTTGTCAAAAATGATCCAACCATAAAGATTTCTTCACTTCAACAGACTCTTTACAATAAGTACCAATACCGGCCTTCTTATTTTAAGGTGTGGGAGGCGAAAGAAAAAGCAATTTGTAAAGCGTTTGGTGATTGGGACAAATCTTACCAATTATTGCCAAAATGATTGAAAGCTTTGACTGATTCAAACCCGGGCAATAGGGTTATTTGGAAAACAATACCTACTACTATGCCAAGCTGTGCGATATTCGAGAAAGTGTTCTAGGCTTTTGGTCCATCAATTGAAGGTTTTCAACATTGTAGGCCAGTGACTAGTATAGATGGAACTTTCCTATATGGTAAGTACAAAGGTACGTTACTGATTGCATCAACGTGGGATGGTGAGAACATACTTTTTCCACTTGCCTTTGCCATTGTGGAGAAGAAAACTAATGATAGCTGGTATTGGTTTTTGCGTTGTATTCAGATTAATGTCAATAATCGGGAAGGGTTATGTGTCATATCTGATCGTCACCCTGGTATAATGGCAGCGATACGGACTATATGTCAATCAACACGTTGGTATCATCGTTTTTGCCTTCGCCATGTGGCTAGCAATTTCAATCAACAAATTGGGAATAAAAACTTGAAGGCTATTGTAATGTGGGCAGGCATGGAGAATCAATTACGAAAGTATCAAATAACCAGAGATAGAATTACTCAATTAAGTGCAGATAGTGAGAAGTATTTAATGGAAATACCGGTGGACAAGTGGACGTTAGCACACGATGGTGGACATCGTTATGGGGCAATGACAACAAACTTGTCTGAAAGCTTCAACGGAATTCTAAAGAGTGCTAGAAATCTACCCATAACTGCGTTAGTTAAACTTACATACTACCATTGTGTAGCCTACTTTGCCGATCGGTATACTAAGGCACGCGCAGAGGTTACTGTCGGTGAACTCATTACGGCCTATGCAAAGAATAAATTCAATAAATGGGAAAAAAAGGCACCAAAGCATTCAGTTACTGTGTTCAGTCATGAAGATGGTCTGTTTGAAGTCAGAACACCAATAAACCCTAACTCTGCATATAGGGGTAATCATCGTCATGAGGTAAATTTGAGGCAGAACAATTGTAGTTGTCAAAAATGGAAGGTTTATAAGATTCTGTGCTCACATGTCATTGCCATGTGTAAATATCAAGGCATCTCTGCAATGCGATATATCGACCGCTGCTTCCATTTGGAAGAACAAGTTGCTTGTTATGCACCTAGATTTCGCATGGTTCCAGACAGTGTACATTGGAATGAGCCTGATTTCCCGGTCTTGTATCCTAATATCAAGCTGCGCCGTGAAAAAGGTCGACCAAGAACAACTCGGCTTCGAAATGAAATGGACGAAGGGGAAGAGCATCAACCAAGGCCTTTGTGCAGTCTCTGTAGGCAAGAAGGCCATAATAGAAGAACATGCCCCACTCGAACTGTGGCTAGCTCCACTAGTGGCCAAACTGAATGACCTAACATAAGTATTCAGTCTACTTCAGTGGATTGGTTGGTGTGCATAATTTTTATTTTTTTTAGGAGTTGGACCATATTGGTAGTTGTATTATTTGAAAGAACATGGTACTAATTCCATATGCTATAATGTTTTCTATCACTACAAGTTGGATTAGGGTGCACGTTTATTTATTTGTGTGTGTGTGTGTGTCTATATATATATATATATATTGTGTATTATTGTTTAGGGTTTCGATAAAAGAACTCTGAGGAGTTGAGGTGAATATGACAAAAAAGGAACTCTGAGGAGTTGAGGTGAATATGACAACAAAAGTACTTGAGGTGAATATGACAACAAAGGTACTTGAGGTGAATATATTCGATGCATGAAGAGAATAAGAATCAGATGAGATGAGGAGTTGAGGTGATTGGTTGATTGAAGCTTTGTTTTTTTGTTTACAGTGTGCACATAAGAATCTATGTACTTTCTTTGTTTTTTTTTTTTTTTTTTTTTTTTTTTACAGTGTACACATCAATCATTTTTTTCTTCTATAAGAAGGTATGTACTTTTTTTGTTTTTTTTTTTTTTTGTTTTTATTTACAGCGTGCATATCAATCATTTTTTCTTCTTTATACTTTTTTTTAAATAAGAATCAATGTACTCATTGTACTATAGATTCAAACCAAATTGCTTCGGTCAAAAAAAATATATAATGATGAATAAGAATATGCGTACTTTTTTTTATGTCCTAACATATTCTCTGTCCTCTATTTCAGCAATGCCATTGCCATAAACCAATTGCAACATTTTTTGTTTTTTTTTTCTCTCATTTTCGGCAATGGCATTGCCACAAATTTTTTTCCCCCTATTTCTGCAATACCATTGCCACAAACCAATTGCAACTTTTTTTTTTTCATTTTCGGCAATGACATTGCCACAATTGTCAAAAAAAATTTCCCTCGTCTCGGCAATGCCATTGCCACACACCCATTGAAACAATTTTTTTTTCCACCTATTTTCGGCAATGGCATTGCCACAATTGTCATAAAAAAAATTTTCACCTATTTCGGCAATCCCATTGCCACAAATCATTACACTTTTTTTTTTAAAAGAAATGAAGTGCACACAATTTTTACAACATTTTTAAAATAAATTCTAAGTGTCAGGTTGTTACTTATTGTTATTGTTGGATTAAAATAGTAATTTCAATGTTAAATTTAAATTTGAATTAATAATAACCAGTTACCTATGATTTGTTATGAAAATATTGTAAAAATATTGTGTACGTAGCACATTATTTTTTTTTTAATTCCTCCCCAGATTTCAGAATTCACTTTTTTTTTTCCCACTTCCATTTTCGACAATGGCATTGCCACAATAGGGACAAATTTTTTTTACCCCTATTTCGGCAATAGCATTGCCATAATAAATTTCTTTGGGGCCACCTCACACTCAGTCAGAGCACTTCTTTATTAGTCAGATTACAATAGTGAAGAAACCAAAAAAAGAATCTCTCAGAGAGATTACAACAGTGAAGAAAATAAAAAAAGAATCTCTCAAAGAGATTACAATAGTGAAGAAGACAAAAAAGAATATCAACGAGAGTTTTAGGCATGCGTGATATGAATAGGTAAAATATATTCGATGCAGAGAATAAAAATCAGATGAGATGAGAAGTTGAGGTGATTGGTTGATTGAAGTTTTGTTTTTTGGTTTTCAACGTGCACATAATAATCTATGTACTTTCTTTGCTTTTTTTTTTTTGTTTATAGAGTGCACATCAATCATTTTTTTCTTCCGTATTGTAAAAATCTATGTACTTTCATTGCTTTTTTTGGTTTATAATGTGCACATCAATCATTTTTTTCTTTCCTATTGTAAGAATCTATATACTTTTTTTTTTATGACATGCACATAAATTATTTTTTTCTTCTATAAGAATGTACATACTTTTTTTGTTTTTATTTACAACGTGCACATCAATTATTTTTTTCTTCTATAAGAGCGTATGTACTTTTTTTGTTTTTATTTATAATGTGCACATCAATCATTTTTTTCTTCTATAAGAATGTATGTACTTTTTTGTTTTTATTTACAACGTGCACATCAATCATTTTTTCTTCTTTATACTTTTTCTAAAATAAGAATCAATGTACTCAGTGTACTTGAATCTATCCTTATTTATTTCATATGGTACTTTTACAATAAAGAAAAGAACATGACATACACACTGCATTGGTCAAAAAAATAAAAATAATGATGTCCTCTATTTTAGAATAAGAATCAAGTTATCCTTATGGCAATTGTGGCAATGCCATTGCCGAAAATAGGAGGAAAAAAAAAACTTTTTTTCCCAATTGTGACAATGGTATTGCCGAAATTGTGGGGAGAAAAAAAATTTCTCCACAATTTCAACAATACCATTGCCACAATTAAAAAAAAAAAATCATTTTTTCCCAATTGTGGCAATGGTCTTGCCGAAATTGTGAGGAAAAAAATTTTCCCCATCATTTCGGCAATACCATTGCCACAATTGAAAAAAAAAATTCCCACTTGTGGCAATGATATTGCTGAAATTGTGGGGAAATTTTTTTTAATTGGAGCACCACTCAAAGCACTTCTACTCATAGCACCCGGGCAGAAATTTGGGCAGTGAATTACGACAACAATGTTGCCGTTGCCGTAATTCATCATATTCTCTCTCCACCTTTTCCCTCATTCTCTCTCCTACTTTTCTTGAAATTTTGGCAACACTGTTGCCGAAATTCAATCTCTCTCTTCAAATCCCTAAATAACTTGTAACAGTACCTATAACGCAAATATGTTTCAGAATTAGCAATATTTAGCCAAAAGACTTCTAAAGACCGGGTGGTTATGATTATTTTATTTTAAATCATATATTATATAATAAATGGTGGGCTTGAAAATCATGATTACGTCAAATGGCTTTACCAAATTATAACAATATTTTAAATAAAATCAATTTTTTAGATAGAGTTATTTGTTCTTATCAATTTTTTTAGATAAAATAATAATAAATGTCTTAATAAAACATGCAACATGTATCTAAGTTTCAGGTGATAAAAACAATAACTTACTTATTTTTATCAATTTCTTTAGACAAAGTAATAATAAGTGTTTTAACAAAACATTCAACATACATTTTAGATAAAATAACAATAAGTGATTTAATTAACAAAAGGGTAAATTGCAAAGTACACCCCTAACGTTTGGGGGTGATTGGATTATACACCCCAACGTTTCGGAACTTTGATTTTACACCCTAATGTTTGGTTCCATTAGCAAATCACCCCCTCAGTTAGTTTTTGCTGTTAACTGCCATGTCATTTTGCTGACGTGTTTTTTTTTTTTTTTTGTTGCCAAATAAGCTCCAAAACGACACAGTTTCAATGGCAATGAAGTGATGACTTGGCATATGCAAAACAGTGCCATTTGCCCTAAGTGAAAACCAAAAAAATTTTTAAAAAAATTAAAAAATTTGCAACTTCACCGATTCCCCACCAAACAGAAAATCTCAAAATCCTAGAGCACACTCAGAGTTCCAATCCTTTAAAAAATCTGTCCCAATCAACAGTATCAAAGTGCCTTTGGTGTTGCTTGTGATTGTCTTTGTTTGCTGATTCTCAATGTCTCCATTGTTGTTGTTGCTCTACAGTTGCTTGTTTGTTCTGGAGTTTTGGTTAAGTGAAAAAGGTTGGATTTTTCTGGGTTTTCTTTTTGTGAGGCTTTGGGTAGGTGAAAAAAAAGTATTTTTTCGACCGAAATGCTTGTTCCGAACCGAAATAAGGAGGTGACCTTTTTTACTGTTCCAATGCACTTGATCTTGTCAATGGAGGCGAAGAGTTGCTTAAATCTTCTCTTGCAGAGAGAAGATCTGCACGATATGGTGAGAAGGTAGATGTTAAAGAAGTTGAAATAGAGGAGAAGAGAGTTGTTTGAGAGTGAGAGTGTACTTTAGTGTGAATGTTATTGTGAACAATAAAAGAAGATGATGAAAGGTCAGAGAGAGAAGGAACATTAAGAAGTGGGAAAGTAAAATTAAAACTAAAAAAAGTAGGGGAGAGTCCAAGAGTCTTGTGGGAAGGAGTTTGTGGGCCTTATTTTCTATTTGGTGGGGAATCGGTGAATCAGTGAAGTTGCAGATTTTTTTTGTTTTGTTTTGGTTTTCTCTTTGGGCAAACGGCACCGTTTTGCATGTGCCAAGTCATCACTTCATTGCCATTGAAACTGTGTGTTTTGGGGCTTATTTGGCCAAAAAAAAAAAAACATGTCAGCAAGATGACATGGCAGTTAACAGCAAAAACTAACTGTTAGGGTGATTTGCTGACGGAATCAAACATTAGGGTGTAAAATCAAAGTTTCGAAACGTTGGAGTGTAAAATCCAATTACCTCCAAACGTTAAGGGTGTACTTTGCAATTTACCCTTAACAAAACATGAAACATACATTTAAGTTTCAATTGATAGAGACAACTTAGTTTTTCTTATCAATTTCTTTAAATAAAGTAACAATAAGTTTTTTAACGAAACATGCAACATGCATCTAAGTTTTCGTTGACAGAGACAACAACTTATTTGTTCTTATCAATTTTTTTAGATAAAGTAACAATAAGTGTCTTAACAAAATATGCAACATACATATAAGTTTTTGAAATTTAAATCTCACTCTAACTAAAAATCTATTATCAAAATTTCAAACTTATATACATTCACCAATGGTCTTTCCATACAATCTTGCACCCCACTTTTTTTTTTTTTTTCAAATTTCAACTTAAGCATATGTATTTGTATTGGAATGATATACATCTTGTATAGATTCATAGGAGTTGCTAAATTTATATGAAACTCTCTCTCTCTCTCTCTCTCTCTCTAGAACAATTTTTTTAATAATAAACAACTACTCTTGCATAATCCTCGGACTCAACAAGAACTAAGTACTAGACAGAATCAAGGTCTTGCATAATCCCCAGACTCAAACCTATGGGGAAACTAACTACTTCAGAAGAACAAAGTGCTAGACAGAATCAAGGTCTTGCATAGTCCTCGGACTCAAACCTATGGGGAAACTAGTTACTTCAAAAGACAAGTGTTAAACAGAGCCAAGGCCTTGCATGGTCCTCGGACTCAAGCCTATGAGGAAACTAACTACTTCAGAAGAACTAAGTACTAGACAGAACCAAGTTCTTGCCTAGTCCTCAGACTCAAACCTATGGGGAAACTAGCTACTTCAGAAGACAAGTGTTAGACAGAACCAAGGCCAAGGTCCTCGGACTCAAGCCTATGGAGAAACTAACCACTTCAAGAATCAAGTGTTAGACAAAACCAAGGCCTTGCATAGTCCTCGAACTCAAGCCTATCAGGAAACTAACTATTTCAGAAAAACTAAGTACTAGACAAAACCAAGGTCTTGCATAGTCCTCGGACTCAAACCTATGGGGAAACTAGTTACTTCAGAAGACGAGAGTTAGACAGAACCAAGGCCTTGCATGGTCCTTGGACTCAAGCCTACGGGGAAATTAACTACTCCAAAAAGAACTAAGTACTAGACAGAACCAAGGTCTTACATAGTCCTCGGACTCAAACCTATGGGGAAACTAGTTACTTCAGAAGACAAGTGTTAGACAGAACCAAGGCCTTGCATGGTCCTCGGACTCAATCTTATGGGAAAACTAACAACTTCAAGAATCAAGTACCAAACAGAACCAAGGCCTTGCATGGTCATCGGACTCAAGCCTATGGAGAAACTATTCACTCACGAAAGACCAAGTGTCAGGCTGAGCCAAGGTCTTGCATGGTCCTCGACGTCAAACCTGCGAGGAAACTAGTTGCTTCAAAGGAATCCAAGTACTAGACAGAACCAATGTCTTGCATGGTCCACGGACTCAAACCTATGGGGAAACTAGTCACTTTAGGAGGATTTAAGCACTAGACATAATCAGGGTCTTATACTGTCCGCGGACCCAAACCTACGGCGAGGCTGACCACTTTGGTTCTAATAATGAGCACTGTAGAGAATAGTGGCCTTTCCTACAATGGAATCTCAAGACCAAGCCCATGAGCATCATTTAAAGCATCAGTGGCCAGCTAAAGCGCAATTAAAGCCAGGATTGTACAAGTAAAAAAAAATGATAATACAAACAGGACGGATAAGAGAAAATAAAATATGCACTTCACTGAATCTTTAAAGAGTTACACAAGGCAAAAGTGTCATTACAATGCTTAAAAAAAAAAAAGAAAAGAAAAAAGAAACGAAGGCACAATAAAGGATCATTCCCTTAGGCCCATCTTCTCGTTTAGGGCATCCACACAACCTAAGATCCTAAACACATTGATGGCACGCTGGGTGGGAGATAAGCCGAAGTGCATGAGATAATCCCTCATCACTGGTCCTATAGGAATCCTCATACCACCCTCCAAAAAGGCGATTATAAGAATCGCCACCTCACCCTCTTTTCTCCTAATGCTCCACTCCCCTTCTCCACAATACCTCAAACCCACTGTATCGGGGATTTTATAGTCAGCAACGAATTTTTCCATCGCCTCCTCAGACTCAACTAACTTCTTAAACCTACCCATCCTAAAGAACTAACGAGGGACTCAGGGAAAGCGAAGGAGAGAGAAAGAGGAATAAGAGGACAAGAAACTCAGGCGGAAAAGTATGAACCAGAAGGAGAAGAGAACTTACAAAAATGAGGAAAGGCTCATCGGACAGGACTTTTTTGTTGAAAGAAGGCGTAAGGTCGATTGGAGGCTTGATCAAGTTCAGCATATATGCGCAAGAGCTCTTGAATGCAAAGGTGAAGGGGTAAATCAGTTCGATTAGGTATTTATACCCCCAATTAAAAGTAACCACACAGGCTTTCCCGCCTATTAAGTCAGAAGTATCCTTACCGTCCATTCATCATCGCACCGTTGAACGTGGAGGACACAGAGCCGCCGAAATTTAATGAAGGCACGCTCCAAGTACCGAAACACCAAGAACGTCCCCTGAGCAGTTGGAAGGATTTTGGCACTGACAGGAAGACAAGATTCGCTAGGCCAAGGCAAAGACCCGAGGACATCAAAATCCTCCTCCCCGCCCGAGGAGCCGGGCAACAGAATTTTGAAGGGCTATGGTGGGGCCCAAAAAATTGGCAACTCTGGCCCACTCCATATCGGGCCCAAGGCCCATACCGAGGACAATACAAAATCCAAGGATGAATGGGGGAGGCCCAAATTGTCAAGAAGCATCGCCGAGGACGACCATGTCCTCGGCCGGCCGATATTGAAGAAGGGAAACTGTCATCTATACATTAAATGTACGCAACCGATACTTTGGCCGCATTAATGGAGAATTGACCATTGAACAGTGATGCCTTGATTACTTCAACTAACAGAAATGCTGAAAAGGCGGTTGATGGGACAAGCCCTCAGACACAGGCTCAGATGATCAACAAGTGGATGGCAGAGATCAGCTGAATAGGACTATATAATAAAATGAACCCCCAGAGAAGAAGGAATTCGGGGTTCGGAGGTGCGAAGGGGACAACCCCTATGTTCATTAGTAATCAGGAAAGAGCTCCTCGGACTGGGCCGAGAATGAATTTTCCCTTAAAACACTTAGTCAAATCTCACTCGATGATCCTGTAAACCCACATCAACTGTTGTATCTTTCGCTAATGCCAAATCCTTCTATCTACTCTCTACAAATTTATTGTATAGGGTTACCTACATGATTCTCAGAACCGGACCAGACCGGGAGGTCGGACCGTGAGAACCGGGAACCGTGATGAAAACCGATTTTTTAAGCCTAAAGAACCGGATTTTTTGTTAATTCCGTGAACCCCTAAAACCGGGGTTGGACCGTACGAACCGGTGAGAACCGTGCGGTCCAACCCCTTAGCAATTTTTTTTTTTTTTTTTTATAAAAACAACTTAACACAATTTTATTCTACTTAATTAAATTATCCATCTCTTAAAAGGAATAAAAAAAATTATAATTAAAATCCTTTAAAGATATTCAACTTTACTTCAAAAATTAATCATAAATTTTAATATTTTCATGGTTATTATTTTATTTTGTTAACTTTCTTATGTAATTATTAAATATATGCTTGAAAATCATTAAATTTCCCTTGCATATATAGATATATTAGTCAATTTTGCTAGTTTTATAAATTTAATATCTATATTTAGGCTTTAAAATAATTATTAAATTAATTATGATGTCATCACGGTTCGACCCCGGTTCGACCTCAAAAACCTTGAACCTCTCCCTTTTACGGTTCAATGAACGGTTCGGGTCTGAAAACCTTGGTTACCTAGACTTGGGTCCACTCATCCCCAAGAAGGAAGTGCCCGAACCGAGTCCCTACACTTAATATTTATCAGCTTTTTTGTTTTAATCTGATGCAACAAATCACAACTTAAGAAAAAGACTTAACCAATCACAAAATTCACTTAATTAACTTTAATTAGTAACCAATGGAAATTAATTTCCACTATGGGGCTCACCCTATCTTGCGATATCTTTTGATCCGGCTGTCCGATTGAGAAACCAAGCATATTGTTGTGATTGTTGGAACCTCATGATCGTTTTTATGACATGTAATGAATGAGTTAGTGACTAAAATGCAACCATGATTTTAGAGTATATTAAAATTAAATCACTATCCTCTTCTCTTTCAAGATTAAATTATGGATACAAAATAGAATGTCTACAAACCTTGTTGGTGAAGGTGTTGCTAACCTTGCTAGTAAAGCAACCCAACTTGGTAATGAAGGCAGCCTGGACAGTGAGGCTGACCTAACTAGTAAGGACTATCTGGTTGGTTGAGGCGCATGTTTGGTTAGAATAGATCAGTCACCACGGCGTGGTCTTTTAAGTCAAATTTTTTTTTGAACTATGATTCCCACTTACGATGCCTAATTCATATTAAACTAATTAATACTACTTTGGAAAGACCCCAAAAACGTGGGACTGTTGAAATGAGAGTATGCGTTCAAATCTCCTCTGAAGTAAAGAAAGTTTTTAATGTATATCGAAAATTCATATTTTTTAAAAGGATTCAATTTCACGAGGAATGAAGAGTATGTTTTAAATGGCACAAGCATCATAAGCTTCAGCCTAACGAATTTTCGTTTTGAAATGGTCTTTTTCTCTTTAAAAGGAACAAGATTGTGTGTTCCAAATTGTTCTCATAGAGAGGAAAAATAATCCTTTGCAGCTGCGCAAAGAGAGACATTTATTAAAGAGAAACAATTTGCTGCCAACAATTATTAATTTTTCCCTCCCTCCCTCTTTTTGGGTCAAAAATAACTTTTACCCCCCCTCAGTATTTTGTCATATGATTAATGAATATATATATATAGAGGTACACGGTCATATACACTTGCTATGGGTCATGACAAAAAGAGGCAAAACTTTCCTCTGCCGCCAACAGAACATTTTCTCTGCCAGTAACCATGAATTTACAGAATGTAAATACTAATAGAAGCCAATTGGAAAATGTACCATTTGGTGAGTTCATTGCTAGATGTGAAAAGGAAGTTGCATAGCCTGCAACCAAACAAGGAAATTTCATTGAGCAGTCAGTCTATTTTAGCTGAATTAATCAAGATACTAAACCAAAATCACAAATAAACTTCATAGCAAATGGCTATATTTTCAACTGGAACATCACTTTGCATACACAAATTTCCTCTTCTTTTATTTTTTGTTGTTTTTCATAATTCAATCAACAGTGTGCAATTTGATAATAACTATTTACAACATCTTTATAATTATATTTATATTAGAAATGATACTTCCTACCAAGAGCCTTGTATTTTAGTGATATTGACTAGTCTCCTTTATGATGAAAAAAACATAGTTCAAATCCCCCCTCCCCTACTTGTAACAATTTATCAAAAGAAATGACAGTTCTCTAATATCAGGTTCAACCATTGATCTAGCCGTTCAACCAATGACCCAATGACCCAATCCCTTGACTAAGTTGATGCCTGAATGAGGTTTAAAAACTAAGATTTAATTCTTATAAAACAGGTTAAAATCACTTTGTCTCCTAACAAGCAGTCAATCAGAAATAAATAGATCCATAAAAATAACCATAATAATCACCAGTGAAATGGTTCAACAGATCACGACACAACTCACTTGTGAAAAAACTTCCAAACTCAAAGTTGAAGTTTAAAGAGTGCAAAAAAGTGAAGTCTTTGTTAAGGTGCAATCATATAAATTTTACAGCACAGAAACCCACACCATGAGCACTCTTTTTTTTTGCTCCATGGGAAAGCAAGTACTTGAAAGGGATAACAGTGCCCGCATGCAACCATAAAGATATATCAAGGCAGAATTATAAAGCGGAAAGGGATTTCTAGAATTACTTGTTAAAAGAAGCACTAAAAGCTACTTCTTTGCAAGCTCCGTTGCATATCAAGGATTGAAGAAACCTGAACCACCAATATTGACAGCAATTATCACTGATATACACGTAATGACAGCAAGCCAAAGTAAGGCTGATCCTGCAATTGGCAAGTTTTTGATAGTCATCAGCACACACAGCATAAATGAATCATAAATAGTGAACTGTTAATATTAACCGCATATGAGAGTTCATATTAAAACAAACACCTCTAGAACCTTCAGAATCATCAATGTTATTCAAGGGGATGGATTCAGCATTAAGACTACGCGGTCTTGGTATTGTCGACCCTTTAGTTAAGACATCATCCAAAACTTTGGTATTTCCTGTTTCAGATGAGACTATCCCTTGAAATTCTTCACTCACAATCAATGCTGCTAGAACATCCATAAAAGATTCTTTTTCTGTTTCATTTGAAGAATCTCCTCTCTTCTCATAAGTACCATTCAGTTGATCAGAATCAAACAATTCATCATCCGAAGCATCCACATCAATGGAATCTGCCTCAGTCCTCTCATCTTCTTCATCCTCTACATAAGCTTTATATGTCATCCGAAGTAGTATCTCCCCAGAAGACCCCTTTCTAAACAGTCCCCAACCTCCTCGTAAGGCCACAATTTTGTCTGTTGGTACAGTGTCTTGGAGAGATCCCAAACCAATCTGGAAATATTATTGTATCAGATGCAGATAGGAAAGTTTAAAAAGTTGACCCTATAGTCTATAATATTCTCTAATTAAAACTTTCTCCTTATCAATTTCTCCATGAATGCAATAAAGTTTGTACATAAACTCAATACTGTTGGTCTATATTACATCCTCAAACGAAATGTCAATTTCAATTTTCTATGGAAATTTTTTTATTTTTATTGGTGACTAAGTTTCCCAAAAAGAAATTAAAGAATTGGAAAATGGAGAGGTTCAAGAAATTAATCCTTCAAGTACAAAACATAATTGTATAAACAAACAAAAAATTTCAAAGTTTCACATTCAGTCATGTCAAGTACATAAAGTCAAACTTAAAGTATATGATTTTAGTGATAATCTTTTTTCACCATAAAATTATATATTTTCCTTTTTAAAAAGGGTTAATTACAAAGTAAGGGGAAAGCTTATTTATTTTATTGGTATGTGCCATATTAACTAGCAATTTTTTAACCTGTCCTTAATCCCCCAATAAATATACCTATCCCCTTTAAATTAACTTTGAACATATTAGTTTTTCATTTAAATGTATCAGAATGCATGTGTTGCTTAGTGGTTAGCTTGTAAGGTAAGACATGGAGGGCTTTGTACCTTAGTTCAACCTTGAAAATTCCACTTGCACATTTTCCAAAAATAGATAATTGGTCTGAGCCACAGTTAAACCACAAACAATGTCACCGACCAGCTGGTTCAACCACGGTTCAAATGATTCTAATAACTTATTTGTACTATCTGATTCTTTATGCTTAAAAAATCCAGCCATTAAACCAATTCATGATTAATCAAATCGGACCAGGCAGTCTGGTTTTCAAAACATTGGATAGTATAGTATTAGCGTACTAGTTATATATGTTTCTACAGTAGATTTTTTATTATTTATTTTAACACACTCATATGAATATACATAATAGAAATTAGAGCTACATGGAAAAATGAGTTTCATTTAGCATGTTGATGTTGTTGGCAATGGCATAAGGGCTTTTAGTAGTCCTATTTAAGAAACTAGGTAAAAATTTCAATTGACAACCTCATAATTACCAAATATGTTAATTAATTAAGTTACGCAGCCATCCAAAATTTCTTGAAGAAAAAAATAACTTACCTCCCCTACTCCAATAGTCAAATCTGTGAATCCTAGCGAATCCTTTACTTGGATGTACAATTTTTGTTTTCTAGGGTTTGCAACAAGCATATGAAAATCCTGCCAAAAGTCACATATACATGATCAATAGTAGTTCTACAGCGTTCAGATTAAAATAAAGTTGGATGACGTAATGAATAGCTTCTTGCACAGATCTTAATTAAAATAACCAGAAAACTTCACCTGATTCCATATTGGCTCACCAGGTGGCCCAATGACTGTGGTTTGACTATTCTTTTTACTACGTATAATTTGATCTCCCAGGCTTAGAACAACATATGGATCTGTTTTGCCTGACAAGAAACGGAGACAATAGGACATAGAAAGGGATCAAAAGAGGACATAGAAATGAATCAAAGGATCATGTTCACATACCATATGATATTAACATTTTTTACAAAACGGATGTGGAAGTTTAACATTAATTCATAAAGAAAACTGGAATTCTCATTGGAAAAAAGAGAGATAATTGTTACCAATATAAACATAAGAAAGATTCCGCGCATCTACAAGAGTCACTGACAATTCTCCAGTAAAATCTTTGTTCCCTTCTTGCATTTCTCCTGGTTTAAAATCATTTGCAACAGGACCAACTGCTTTTCCTTTTTGAAAATCTAAAACAATCTTCTTTGGACGTACAAAAAGCCGAGGCAAATCCACAGTGAGAAGTTTTTTCAAAAACCTAGAAAAATGTAGTCAAGAATAAGTCAAATAGTGGACAATATGTATAACAGGCATACAAAGGCAAAAGAAATGGATGATGCACCTCCAGAGTATATATGAAGTTATCAGAAAATTTAAGGGAGGATATTATGCCTTTACGTATTACTGGGAAACTCTTATACATTCGACAAAAGAATACCGCTACAATCACCCAGTCATGAGAGAGAGAGAGAGAGAGAGTTTGATATGATGTCAAGATATGTTAAAACATACCATCAAGTATAAGATTTCACCCAATTTTACTGATGTGATCGGTTGCATAAATGCTAGTAGCAAGTCATACTGGACTTTTTTTTATGTAAATTCAATTAATGGATTTGACCAATTATATTTATATATCTCTTACACACACACACATACACGTAAATATCTACATGAGAGATGGATTTGAAATTTCACAGCTAAATCATGAAGAAAAAGCATTTAAAACAGTAAAAAAAAAAAAAAAAAAAAACCATAAGGATAATAATTTCCAAAGAACTGAAGAAATCAGCTGATCTTTCATGCAACTTGAAGTGCTCTGAGAATTATTGCTCATTTGGTTTTTCAAAGACAAGAATACAATCATAAATTATAATCCTGTGATATATAAATGAGAATTATGAAGCATATGCAAGTGGAGCTCCCAAAAGAACTATTTCCTTCCTAGATTAATCAAATCAGTATGGGAAGCATATTATACCATTTAAAACAAAAAACAGAAATAAATTATAAATCTAAGCAAAAAAGACTACAATAATTGCATTTGCAAGGAGAATATGCTACAATTTATAATGACCAAGGGAGACAAAGTCCACTTACATTGAGAGAACAGGAATTGCTGATTTTGCCCAATGCACGAACAAAATAAAGGGAAAAAAAGAAGGAAACATGCATTAGTATCTTCGATATCATGTAAAACAGCTTGTAGCTAGATACAGACAATTATGTAACACTATGCATGATGGATGCAATCACAAATTGTATCAAATATTAATTTAATATTTGACAAGTACAGGGAATTCTACCCATCCATACAAAAAGCTCAGTCTTCCAAGGTAAAGAAGACTTAGCAAATGTTATCAGATGGGTGGACATGTTTTGAAAACACAGATGCACTGTAACTTCAGCTGGCTTTCTGTTTCCTTCAATCATGTTAATCAGACTAATGGACTGCATAATATTAATTTAAAGGACATATCTTAATTAATTTTTTTTTTTTTTTACAACTGAACAGGTTTCTCAGCTTTAAAATATTCCCCTTCTTTATTACTTTATGCCAATACCGAATGAAATAAACTTTTACCATGCAATGAGCCAACCCCAAACTATTAATAGAACTTTTTATAAGTTGGACAATTAGTGCTAGACTTGGACGTCTACACCAGATCAACGGTATGAAATGGAGAGGATAAATAGAAGAATCATTCTCAGAATCTTCATGAGAGAGAGATTGATGGAGAAAGAATATAGATCTACCCATCAAACTAAATATATTCTTGAGATACTAACTTATAAGCAGCAAGTTAAATCTTTTTTTTTTTTTTGGGTAAGTTTCTGCTTCAGAGACATCACCCATGAAAAGAAAAAGATTCACATAGAGAGATAAGGTGAAAGCATTTTTTCTCTATTTATTTATTTATTGATTTTTTGTTTCTTTTTTTTCTTTTTTTTTTTGGTAAACCGGAACTTGAATTAAACGAAAGCTAGGAAATACAACGCCTAGGGTAGCAAAAACCCCATGCATCAGCCAAAAGTTGGTACATAATACAATAAGGAGGAGAAGAGTGATAAACAAAAGAACTAGAACTAAAAATTCCCTCCTTAGCCAAAATATCAGCCAAAAGGACTCCAGTCTCTAACAGAGAGATGCATCTGGGGCTTCTGGAGTCTTCCAGATACAAGTGGGCTATAATGAACATTCTCTCCTATTTTATATATATATATATAAGGACATTAGCAATATTCTAAAATCTTTTTTGCCTGGAATTTTCCTCTCCATAAGTAAATTAATTAAAGAAATGCCAATGGGGATGCCACCTAATTATACAAGATAGGAGTTCTTCTGACAAGATGAAAAAGTTTATATATAACTGTGAAGAGTCAACGGATCCTTAATTAAAACTGGAATGCTTTTTATTTTTTTAATTTAAAAAAAAAATAGCAATTCAAGCAACTAAGGAGCTCAAGGCCAACTCACATGATCCTAAAGAGAACACTGCTTGGCTGGTAAATTTTTCTTGGTCAATATTAGAGTTTAGATTTGTTAATATCAAGGTCTATGGAAGTTTATAATGATAATACTGCTCTGAAGAGTTTTGGGGAACTCTCTCTCTCTCTCTCTCTCTCTCACTTAGTTGATTAGAATCCAAAGGCACACCATTTTTTTAAGCAATCCTGGAGGTTCTTATAGGACATGTAGTGAAAGGTCACTCCTAATAAACTAACCTGGACCTTAAAAATAAAAAGTGGCATAAGAATATTACTATTCAAACAACAGAAACTTAATACTGACAACTTGCTTCTAAACCAAGCAGTCAGTCACGTCACTCATCTTTCTTAATTTCAATAACAATTCTAATCTTTTCCCATTTTCCCTTATTGTAGGGGAAGCCATATCTCAAATTTTCTAGCAAATAGAAAACCAACCAATTCATCCATTGTTAGAAGCAACAAAACACTTCATAATCTTGTAACACTTCGGCGATTATCCCTTGTCATTCTCCCAAGAGTCTCTCTTGTTCTTTATTTCCTTTCATCACAAAGTTTTATTTGGTTATCAACCCAAATTTGAAAACGTGCCAGGAGAAACTTCATACATGTAACTAATTTAGTTGCACACAAACTACAAAGGAAACCAATGATGGCCATATACAATTATGACAAATCAAGTTGGAGAAGTGGACATACCCATTAAATTGAACAAGCGGAATGGAGACAATTCAAATTTTATTTTTGGAAGTGAAACAAAAGCCCACGAAACAGCTCCCACCCAAGGCTCCGTTGGTATCAGCCGCAATTTGACCCAAAGCTCCCCATCAATGTCGAAATCTCGAACACCAACTGGCACGGCAATAGGGATAATACCAAATTTCAGTGAGAGCATTAACAGCATACGAGCACCACCGGTATACCGAAGCCCTATTTGGTACCTAGATGACATCAAAAGATTAAGAAACAAGTTTGATACAATATTGATTTGGCACAAAGACGATATAACTTTGCAAACCGCGTGCAATAACATGTTGATCAAAGCATTGTTTTTTTGATAATTCAAATGTTTTCCTTATAACTACAAGGCTCTTGGCAACATGTCAATCAAAGACAAATTAAATTTCAGCATTTGATCATAAAAAAGAATGAAGAAGAGATAGGTAACTGCAAATCATTGACACGGCGTGAAGTGCGGCGCTCAACGTTCCTGACAGACAAGGGGTCATCTCCTAAGGAGAACTGTTTGATCTCAACTCTCTCCACATAGTCAGGCTTCTGCAAGTTATCAATGACAGGCTGCAGCAAACCGATGAGCCAATTCTCAATCCCGCCTCTATAAACCTTCCACAACTTTCCCAACACCATGTTCACCCATTCCACCGACTCTTTCCTCTGCAAATCCTGTTCCAAAAACAAAGAAAAGCTAGTGGGAACCTGGGGCCAAGCGCCACCGCCACCGAGGTGCCTTTGGTCGTCCTTGTTTCTCTTCCTGGAAGTCCATAACTTATCGAAAACAACACCAACGAAGAAGAAAAATACGAACAGTCCGACAATGTTTCGGTTGATGGGAGGAGATGGAATGGGGTGAATGACACCCAGTTGGGTTCTAAGCTTGTCGACAATTGGGTCTTCTTGGAAATTGGTAAAATTGTTGCTGTTCGGAATGGGAACTTGTTCTTTTTCTAGTTCTAGCGAGAATTCATCCACTTGGTCCAAGGTTTTAGCAGTTGGTCTCTTAGAAGAATAAGAATTGAGCGGTAATAATAAGTGTAGGGATTGTAAGTTACTATTGTTGTTGTTAAAATTGGTGGAATTAGAGGAGGAGGAAGAAGAGAAAAGGATTGTTTTTTGTTGTTGTTGTTGTTGGTGGTGGTGGTGATGATGGGGAAAGATAGAAACCAGAAATAGTTGCTGTTTTTTTCTTCGTTTGGAGAAAGGGAAATGGATGATGGGATTGAAGAAGCGTTTACAAGATGGGCAGAAGAGGTGGTGGGATTGGGAGAAATAGGAAGCAGCAGATGAAGATGAAGATGAAGATGAAGAAGCAGTGGGTTGTGGTTGTGGAATCATTTACTCAATTGATGTGTAAAAACATCAATAATAATAATAATAAAAGTACACAGAATGCACATGCCCACAGCCACACCCACAGCCACAGGGTTGAGAGAGAGAGAGAGAAGCTAAAAGCCTGAGGAGGAGGAGGAGGAGGATGAATGGATATTTGATGGTCGGTAGATCACTTTACTTTTTGTTTCTTTCTTTGTTTTGGAGGAAAATTGCGACTAAATATTGTTCCATTGTTTTCCATTCACAAGAGAGAGAAGTGGACCATTCACAATTTGTGTTCTGATTTCTAATACTAATACTAATTCTAAATGCTAGCTAGATTCAAGGCCTCAAACCTGGAATACGTGGATAATTCTTCATCCTACCGCACTTTTTCTCTTTTTCCTTACACTTTCTCTTTCTCCACGTGGGTCGAAGACACACCCGCCTTGACCTTTTTTTTTTTTCTTTTTTTTCTTTTTTTTTTAATTTAATACTAGTTTAATCTATATATTTTAAGCCAATTTTTTTTTTTTTTGAGAAGGATTTTAAGCCAATTTGGTTGCTTTTATTTTCTTATTTTATTTAATTTGGTAGAAAGTTTATAATTCATAATATTAGTAGTATGTCCATATTAATTAAAAACTCTATATAAAATAAATATTTTTTAAAATAATAACAAAATTTTAATAAAACTTTAATAGACTTTCATTTAAATTAAATTATAGAAATACTTTGCATAAATATGGTATGCAATGTTTAAATTTTATTATATTAAAATACAAAATTATGTTAGTTGATCGAAATAACTAATATAAATTTTAAATTTCATTCTTAAATTCTTTAAAATTTTTGAAATATAATTTTAGTTATAGTAGAATTTTATATTTCTTTAGACTTAAGTTTTACCTAAACTGAAGTAGAATTTGAAATTTCTTAAAACTTAACTAATAAACTTTTGCCTAAAATGGATTGTCCTAATCAATGCAAATATAACCATTTGTGGCAGAGAGAAGATAGTTAGTTAGTTCAATTACAATTTCTAGGCCCAACTTTTATTAGTATATATATATACTCATGATGCAATGCAAGGTTTAATCAATAATCATATAAAAAATAATAAGGGTAAATTGCAAATTACACTCCTAAAGTTTGGGGGTGTTTAGATTTTACACCCTAAAATTTCAAAATATGGATTTTACCCCCTAAAGTTTAGAGTGTTTAGATTTTACACCCTGACATTTCAGAATTTGGATTTTACTCCCTAAAGTTTGGAAGTATTTGGAAATTTGGGGATGTAAAATCCAAACACTTCCAAAATTTAAAGGGTAAAATCCAAACATCCCTAAAATTTAAAAGGTAAAATCCAAATTCTGAAATATTAAGGTGTAAAATCCAAACACCCCCAAACTTTAGGAGTGTAATTTGCAATCTACCCAAATATTAATAAGGTAAAAGGAAAAACCATTTTGATGTTAATGTATAACGTTTTAAAAAGAGTAGAAATCAACAAAAATGTAAGGCAAGGGAGGGTGGAGAGGTTGGAATAGAATGTTGGTGAGGTGTACTGAATTGGAAAGAGGTGGATAAGTTCTATAGATAAAGTAGTAATAATCTCTATATATATTAATAGGTAGGTAAATCTTAGAGAAAGTTCAATTAGAATTTGAAATTAGAATCCAATTTTGCGCAATGTGTCTAAATTTATGTAGGGACCATACCATAATTATCCACTTAAGTTTATGTCATGTGTCCACTTAAATTTTTTAATCTTTATACCAAGTGAGTTTTTTTTTTTTTTTTTTTTGAGGGGGTGTGCCAAGTGAGTTAATGAGTACAAAATAGCAAGAATCGAATACTAATGAACTATAAAATAAAAAATAAAAATCATCGCACAACAAAGATCACCACACGTTCTATCTTATTAAAAATTAGAAGAAAAAAAAATATCATAAATGGTATTAAATTTACGTAAGAATTTTAATATCTGACTAATTACGTTTATTTAAAAAAAAATTGACTAATTATTGATATTTTTATGATAAAAATTAACGAAGCACGAAAATCCATAAGTTGAATGCTTCGGACTTTCACGACGTTTGGATGACTTGAGAGGGAAGAAAGTAACTATCGAAGGTGACCAGAGTGAACTGGCCAAGGACCCTCCGATGGTTAAGGTAGTTTTCTCTTTAGAACATAGGAGTAGTGAGTGAATGAATAGTAAAAAATATACATTGGTCGGATGAGGCTTGGTCCTTTTATAGAGAGTTTGGAGTGGACCTACTTGTTAGGGGCCACTGACATTGTCGGAAATGTGTGGACTTAGTGGGGAGAATGGAGAGAAATTCGAGGAATCCACCCCACGCTACAAGATGTGAGTTAGTGGTCTAACCATATGAAGTTGTAGAAAACACTCAGAATTTTACTAAGTGTTTATTGGTAGTCCATATTTGAACATGGTATGGACGACCGAATTTTCCTTGGACAACCAGATCCTTGTTGGACAACCGGTGACCTACTTGTAAACTCTCCTTTTGTATTCTTAGTGCATATTTCTTCTTTCTAAAAGTTGTTTTGGACATTCCATGTTATGGATAACCACTATGGACGAAGAGTACTTGTTATTGATCTCCATCAGTTGCCCTCTTGTCCATAGGTCATCCATGCCTTAGTCATACTTTTTTTTTTTTTACGTGGCACTTTATGATCAGTTGACGGGTCATACATATAGCATCAAATGACTCGGTGAAATCGAAGGGTGCATGTGCTACCACGTGGCTTGATCACTACAGTCAGGAGGTCACGTCACTTCATTCAAGGAAAAAAATGACCACGTGGTGTCTTTTGGTTGGTTCATACCGTTTCAGTGACCCACCTGGTCCCCTATAAATAGCTTAATACCTCTCCTATCCTCTTCTGACCTTGTCGTCCTTCGTGCCTTGTCTAGGAGTCTTCTCCCGTCCTTAGTCTTTTCCTTTTTGCATCAAGTATCCTCTTATTTTCATTCGTAGGTTTTATTCTATAGAATTTTTTACAAGATGGCTAAGATAGTAGTGTCTTCGTCTAGCGATAGGGACGATAGCGAGATAGATGAGTATCACGATGAAAGTAATAGTAGTGACAGTAGCAGTAGTGATAGTAGTAGGAGTCTTCTCCCGTCCTTAGTCTTTTCCTTTTTGCATCAAGTATCCTCTTATTTTCATTCGTAGGTTTTATTCTATAGAATTTTTTACAAGATGGCTAAGATAGTAGTGTCTTCGTCTAGCGATAGGGACGATAGCGAGATAGATGAGTATCACGATGAAAGTAATAGTAGTGACAGTAGCAGTAGTGATAGTAGTAGTAGTAGTGATACTAACTCCACGGACGAACAATACTCTTCTGGAGTTCTTAGAGTTCCTCTAGAGGTCCTCCAAGAAGAAATGAGAAGAAGGGCAGCCTCTGGATTGCACGCTAGCTCATCCACGAGTACTCAATCGTCTATTCCTTCTCCCTCTAATGAAGAAAAGGACATATTAGTATGTTGTGACATGGACATTCCGTCTAAGATAGACGAGAAGAGGCTCTATACGCTTAGGGGCAAGTATCAGATTCCCGATGAAGTCAACCCTCGTCTTGCTACCCCAAGTGAATAGTGTTGTATCCCTAACTCTCTTGGAGTTGGTATATATAAAACTTTCCTTTTAGGGGGCCTTAGATTAGCTTTGAATGCCTTTGTTAGGGAGCTCCTTCATAGGTTAGGTATAGGGGCAAACCAACTTAATCCCAATGGGTGGAGAACCATTATGGCCATGCAAGTGTTGTGGAGGGAGGCTTTTGACGGGAACCGTCCTCGTACTGTGGACGAGTTCTTGTATTGTTATAAGCCCTCTAAGATTAGCCAACCCTTAGGTTTTTACCAATTCTCGGTTACGGGTTCTAACTGTAGGTTAATTAGGTCCCTTCCCTTATATGATAGGCGGTGGAAAACGGAGTTCTTCTTTGTCTCTGGGTGTTGGGCTTGTGGCCTTGTTGAGGTAGGTAGGGATACATTCCCTCCTTATATTGATGAAACGGGTCATCTACACTCCGAGAGTATGTTGATTATTTTAGCTCGTCTTAATTATTTCATAATCCTCGTCTAACTCTTATTTCTTTCTTTTCAGCGGTAGTTTGTCATTTGTTGTCCAACTTTTACTTGAACCATGTCTAACAAGCATACTCATTTGCTGATAGAACATTCCACTCTTTAGTGACACTCCACCGTCTGCAGCTTAGGGACTTGGACCTGTTCCTACATAGGAAGCACTAGCTGACGAGCTTACTACCCATCGACGTAAGTTATCTTTCTTCTTCTTTTTTTTGTATTTTTTCCTATTCGTTCTCATTTAATTCGTCTAAACTTTGACGATCCTTTCTTCCCTTTACTTTTGTAGGAATGACAACCATGAAAGAGAACAAGGGGAAAGGTCTTGTTAGTGGCGACGAGGTCGTCCAAACGGAGGGAGATGTCCTTATTCAAACTCGTCCACCTGCTTTGACGGCATTAAAGCTCGTCCCTCCAGTCTCATAGGAAAAGAGGAAGACCGTGTCCAGAACAGGTGGACGTGTCCAAACCATGTCCAAAACGCATGAGTAGTGAGTGAATGAATGGTAAAAAACATATCTTGGTTGGATGAGGCTTGGTCCTTTTATAAAGAGTTTGGAGTGGGTCTTCTTGTTAGGAGCCATTAATATCGTGGGAGATGTGTGAACTTAGTGGGGAGAGTGGAGCAATTTCGAGGAATCTACCCATGCTTTGAGATGTGGGTTAATGGTTTAACCATTTGAAATTGTAGAAAACACTCAAAATTTTACTAAGTGTTTATTGGTCGTCCATATTTGAACATGTTATGGACGACCTTATTTTCCTTGGACAACCAAATCCTTACTGGACGGCCGGCGACCTACCTGTAGATTCTCCTTGTGTATTCTTAGTGCACATTTCTTCTTTTTGAAGGTTGTTTTGGACATTCCTGGTTATGGATGACCACTATGGACGAAGAGTACTTGTTGTTGATCACCATCAAAAATTGTGTTTAATTTTAAATGTATCTATATGTATGCATGTGTTACATGCTATTTTTTTTTTTATAATTTGATTAATTATTTATATTTTTAAATTAAAAATTGTGTTTAATTTTAAATGCATCCATGCATTTGCATGGGTTACATGCTAGTAATAATAATGGAGGAGATTGGACGGTGGATTTACTTCCATAATTTGTACTCCTTTTCTTTTCTCTTCTTTTCTTTTTTTCAACTTTCTCTTTCAGGACCAAACACTACATGGGTTTTTTTTTTTTTTTTACAAGATAGAATTCTACTCTAGCCTAATCTAAGTGTATATGTGTGTGAAACTCCCTCCTGAAGACTTGAACCCCGACCCTTACACCCCACACCCCACAAACATTTATACTTGTGGAGTGACCATAGCACCAAGGGTGTGAGGTGATAACACTACGTGGTAAGAGTTATGTATAGAATGCTGAATTTCAATTCATAGATTCATTCCTATTAAATGGGTTTCCCTCATAAAATTCATTTAAATTTTATAATTAATTTTATTTTCCAGTGAGAAGGAAAAAATTAAAATATAAAAAATCCCAAAAGATTGGTGTGCAAGCTCCATTTCTTGAATTTTATTTTTTATTTTTTTGAGAGTACTAAATATTTTTAACACACACAAGGAGAGAGGAAATAAAATTTTAAAGAAACTGACAGTGGTGTATATTCAAAATGACTCAACTCTTGAATATACAACATAGACTTTAAACCTTTTTGCAAGTGAAATTCTTTTTATATCTCTTGATTTTATTTATTTTTATTTGTTATGGTAAGTTCTACATTTGCAAGGCTGTGTGTGAAGTGAGAACCCGTTGTGCCATGTTTTGTTGTTATACCCTATACGAGATCTAAAATAAATGAAACAAACCTCATTCCTTTCGTGGGTCCACCAACCATGATCACAGCGACCAACCTCCCCTGCGACTTTCTCATCCATTCCCAACACAAGCCAGATCCCAAAAACAAACGCTTAACTCATTTAACATGATTTTTTTTAAAAAAAATTACCATAAAATTTCAACTTATGGCCTGATATTTGCTTTATGATAGTTACTTTTTAGTATCAGGCCAAGACATTAATTGATTTTTCGTGCAAACAACAGAATATGAACCTCATTTCTTTTATTTGATAACAATAAACATTAATTAAATTCTTAATGTAGCACAAATTAAACTCAAATTTGAAAATCTAATTGGATTTTCTCCCAATTTTAGTTTATATATATAAAAGTCAAAGCAGAAGAAGGAAACCCAAAACAACCAGTTCCCTGACTATGAAAACTCTATGTAATTCCACTAAAATACATAAGCACCACTTGACAAATTTCTATTGAAGAATATCATATGCAAATTTTCCTTGAAGGCAACACAAGAATCCATATCAGTTTGACAACAATCGCAGTATGGTGTCCTGAAATTGCACTATGATAGTATGATGTTCTGAAGGCATAAAATGGTTTAGCAAAAAGTCGGAGTTCAATATTCAGTTTCTAACACACCATCGATGAGTCCAAACTCCATAGCCTGCAATTAAAGGAGGCACAGCAAGATAATTGTTAGTAGTTCTCTCAATAATGTATTAAAGCAGAAATCAACTGCAATAGAAGCTGGGCCAAAAAATATTAGTAGCAGATAATGGAAGCTCTTTCGTAGTAATGGGCTTCGAATATTTGATTTTGCAGGGTTTCCACTTATCATGATATGTCAAAAGCAATATTTTCATGAGGAACCACTTAATTGGCCAATAAAATTCTAGCAATAAAGAGTACAGACTACAGACAGCTTTGTAAATGTTTTATTTTCATTATATTTTCCAGTCCCTCTCTCTTTTAAATAATAAATAGATCTAAGAAGAACAAAGGAATGAGGAACATTACCTCAGAAACAGACAAGAAACGATCCCTTTCAGTGTATTGTTGCACTTTCTCTAGAGGTTGGCCGGTAAAAGCAGCATACATTTTGTCAATTTTCTGCATAATATTACCAGGGGAAGAAGAAAAGTAGAGTCAACGCTTAACATTGAGCAGCACACTCATGCATTCAAAAGAATTTGACAGAGAAAAGCTGGGCTATGCTGGAAACTGGTTGATTCAGTGAACAGAGTATAGAAAATGGAGTTATAAATCTCAAGTTCTCAGTGAAACCTTTTTTTTTTACTTGGGTTGATGGGTAAAAATAATATTAGTCAAAGAGGAAAATAATATTACATAAAATAGGTTCAAGCGCTTTGTGAGCTTGAAAATGCAATAATGATGAATCAATATTTTCTGTCAAAGCACCAAACTATAAAAATGTTTTCTGTCAAACCTGCAGAAAATAATGCTAGTTTTCAGATCATTAGGCTTTCACCCAAAGGGAACATATGAAAATGGAACTGGAAAAATCACATGACATTGTACTAGCAAAGGACTACAAGTGCCTTGTTAACACTCATTCCACATTTCTCTAGTGAAGATCAAGGCATCTGTATTTACTATTTACTACTAAAATGCTGTTTCCCAAGAGATAAGCTAAAAGTACCAGCCTAAATCTCTGTGATGATAGCATGAATTTTCTAACGGCAATGCTGGATATCTCTATCTTGATATTCTCCTCGGCAGAGTGAAACTTTTATAACAATCCGGCCCAGCACATCACTACACCTAAATTTCAGTTTTTTTTTTTAATGCTCAAAACTTACACTCAACTTAAGGAGATCTTGTTTTCCATTTTTTATTCAAATTAGCAAAATTAAAGACACAATTGAGTCACTCTATTTCATCTTGATCTAAGTCATTTAGGCTGCATTATAATCGTTCAGAGATCATTCGAAGTACACAACTAAGTGGGGAAGAGAGACTGACATGGCGAGATTGAACCGCTTCATTCACTTGGCGCCTCACATCTTCCACATGCCCCTACAAGTAGATAACAAAATCATATCTATGGAATGTTAGCAAATGAATCATAATACCTCAAAACTGTATGTCAAATTTCAACGCATTACACACACTGATGAGAATACTTCTATTGTTTGTGTTACCCAGTACGTTCACTTCACCTGGCTGTACTTGGGTTTTCAAGAATGACAAGGGTAAGCATCTGGCTAGTTGACACTCACAAGTGGTGGAAAATCTTTGAAATCAAAAGAATTTGATACTCATTTGGGCTTGTAACCCAAGCCCAAAGCAGACTCAAATTCATTTAAACTAGTTTTTTTGTAGCTCTCTAATCTCAAACCACAGTAGATGGGAAAAACTAATTTAAACTTTGTTTTACGCTCGGGGGGACCTAATTTGAACTTTAAACTTTCTAATCTCATACCACATAAAATAGCAAAAAACTGATTTAAACTTCACATAAGCTCATGTATACAGAACCCAAAAGGCCAAAAAGAATAGCCAAATATAAAAGAGGAAAGTGAACTGGATTAGAAAGATAATTGTGATATAATCTGTTTGCAAAGATAATACCAGAATCTGTTACAGACTTCCAATCTAGTCTTGAGATCTAATCCTTTCATGAGCATATCCTTTCATAAAATGCAGTAAACTACACCAAAAGTTAATTCATACCCCACATCCACTCTGTGGTTGATGTATCATAATACGTGAATTTGGCATTGAATAGCGCATTCCCTTTTCTCCACCAGCAAGAAGAAGTGCACCTTGGCTTGCCGCTACTCCAAAACATACTGTGCCAACCTTGGGCTTAATCTGAAAAAATTATTAAATAAATACTAGCAGAGTAAGAAATTGAACACTTTTTATTAATAAAGAAAAAAAAATGGATCGCATGCTTTTACAAGTACCGTATAACATCTAATGACAGGCGTATAATCCACTGATGACTAGGGACAATAGAAGGTCTCAATGTAACAGGTTTTTTTGAGAATACAGAAGACAAAACAGCTTAGCCTAACAGGATCACGAGTAGATGGGAAAGAAGAATGTCAAGATGCAGCAACGATCTGTTAATTTCTTAGATTTAAGTGTAAATAATTTTCGCATTTAACCTATAAACTTTTTCTCTTTTAATGTGCATTTAATCTATAACTTACAGATAGCATGGCCTCTTTTGAACTCTGAAAGGCATCCAAATGAAATATATGGGAAAAAGATCCAAGCACGAAAACATTATCAGCCAAAACACATGTCCCCCAAAACACATGTCCCATCTAAAGATAAATATGTAAATCAAAATAGAAGACAGACGGAGAGAGACGGAGAAGACTTGTCATTTCTTTTCTTTTTTACTTAGTAATCTTCTTTCTTTAGTTTTCCTTCTCCAAATGTTCATTTCATTCCTTTCAAGTTCGTTTAGTTTAGTTAGTAAAATGGTTTTTTTTTTTTTTTTGATAAGTTAGTAAAATGGTTAAGCCACTATTTGGAATAAACAGGCATGACATTAATATCTATTTGGCATCTTAGTTACCTTTGTGCTCCTCATATTATTTATTCTTGTTCATTTTGGTTCTTCTCCTATTTATGATTTTCCTTTCCTTTCAAATTTGTTTACTGTGTAGTAGAAAACGGTCAGGCCACCTAGTGGCAAGTACTAGCATCACAAACAGATATTTTATATCTAAACTGTCATAGTAAATGGATTCTGCAACATATACATAGTATTGCTGATGTAATTATTTTCAGTCACTTGGACTTTATAATGGTTGCTCATAGCTTGCTCTATTTGGGATTTATTCGTGGTTTTAAAAACCGGAACAGTCAAAGAACCAGAAAAGAGACCAGTTCCCGGTTTTTACCCATTCTTGACCTTTTTTTATAGTTTTACCGGACCGGTGCCATGACCGGTTCCCAATTGAACCGGCCGGTCCAGTCCGGTTTTAAAAACAGTGGATTTATCGCAATAAATAAATATATAAATAACGAAGTGATCAATTTGCACTTATCAAGTTTTAGATTGGAGATACTGGCTTTCTTTAATGCATAAAGTCACAATCATTTCATATAGGGTGACACTCCAATGTATAGTTTTTTGTTTATTGGTAAGTTACACTCAGTGTGTTTTGAAACCACAACCTCACCTTCCACCCACTCCTGTGGGAGAAGTCAGCCCCGTTTGAGCCAGACTCATTGGATCATTGGCAGGAGGCACTCAAATATAATGTCTAAAATTAATAAATATTTGTTCTTACTTTGTAAGGTCATTATCAATACCAGAGTAGCAAGACAAAATAACTAATGTGCTAAAGGTAGGAAGAATTACTTAAGAAAAAGAGAGCAAAGAAATCATTAAAAAATAAAACTTTATAAACTTACCCAAGACATGCAATCATAAATTGCCAGCACAGAGTACGTACTTCCACCAGGGCAGTTCAAATAAATCTGAGAGGATACAGGAGTAAGTCATAAGCTGTGCATTATCTTTATCACAGAAGTTTGATTTTGCAGCCCCAATGCATCAACACCAAGATTGAAAAAACAAAATAACACTGCCAACACATAACCACACCAGAATATCTGCATCCTCATCGATAGTTGCCAGAGTCACAAGCTGCGATATGACTCGCTGAGCCACCAGTGAGTTGACTGGCTGACCAATGAAGATTATACGATTCCTGAATAACACTGATGAGAGATCCAAAGGCCCTCCTGGGGTCATCACAGCCGGCATTACAGGTGGATTCCCCTTTTTGGCGGCTTCTATTGCATCATAACTGCATATCAAACACAGAGTAAGTAGCTAATAATTCCATTAAATGGCTATACTTTTTTTAAAATAATTGTTGCGTGAAATGTTAGAAGCAGAAAATATAGAACCAGATCAAACTCTATAATTGTAGGATCTTGAAGGAAGATAAGTAGTAGAACATAGGTATATGTAACATGTTTCCATTTTCTTTTTCTTTCTTTTTTGATAGGTAAGAAAAAATTGTATTAAGGAAAAACTACTCCATCAAAGAAATGAAGTAGGCAAAGGAAATATTTAGAAGCAGCAAACAGAAAACAGAAAATTACATATAAGCATTGAATTTGTGAAGACTAATGAAAACAAATATGACGCAGCTGCAATGCTTTTTCCTCGACCCAATTCCTACCTTGCTTATTCATTTTTTAAAACTTCATGTAATTTTCTATCAAATGATCACACACACACACACGCATATATATGAAATATTGCAAATAATAATAATAAGCACTCTAAGCAAAAAAGGGGGAGCAAGCAATACACCTTGTTCTGGTACGAAAATCCTTCTCTTCGTGCTTACTAGGTAACCCACAAGTTTTACTGGATAAGCCTGGACACAACAATACGTTACATATTATAACTTACTTTCAATGCAAAAGTCCATGGATTAACCATCACTACAGGCGTTTATGTATCTATAAAAGAATTTGGAATAACCAATTATATTTATTAGTAGCTAAAACAAAATTTATCAATAAGCACTAGATCTAAGAAGCACAGCCACTCCAAATTCCCCAGCGTGTTTACGTCACGCATGCATATCAGCAATTTGTTGACAGTTGAGAGGAAAAAATTTGAATTAAATTAGGGGCGTTGAACTGTTCCTAATCACAACTAAGCTCAAAACGACAATTGAGTCATCCCCAAATCTAGTTATAGGATAAAGTCTGCTGCTTAAAATTTTGTAATCTTAAACAGAAGTGTAATTTAAAAACTCGTGGAAGTGTAAACTAGAAAAAAAAAAAAAAAAAAAGATTACCCAATGTTAAAGAATCACCATATGGAGGTGGCAAGGCAGAGACTATCGACCTCGTTGAGTTTCTGTAAATTAACGAATTGATAAACACAGGCACAGCAACTAAAAATTGAAGTTTTAAAGTGAAACAAATTAATAAATACTTTATATATACCTGCGAGAAAACAAAGGAACGGACGAGGTTCTACTACGACTACGACAAGTGATTGACAAGCTTGAAGGCACGGAGATAACTGAAGCTACCATTTCGAACCCAGACACACAGAGCGAGTGTCGTTGAATTGCAATTTAGCCCAAGTTTTTTTTTTTTTTTTTTTTTTTTTTGTCTTTTAAATTTCAAAGGAACCATTTTTGTTCTTCCAAAAAAAAAAAAAAAAAGAAATTATGTTTTTCCACCGTAATATTTTACCCATTTACAACACATAATCGAATTTTTAAAATTTAAAAAAAAAAATTACACTTAAAACCCCGCAAATTATGGAAACATACTATTGACCTCCCAAATGTTGAATCTGTTTGGATGCCATTTATTTTGTTGAAACTGAAAATTTATTATTGAAAGTATTATAAATAAAGGTAAAAATTAGTTAAAATAGTACAGTGAAGTTATGAATAGTACTAAAAAGTGCAATAGCCTCATGAATAGTAACAAAAATAAGCTAAATAGTGATATAATTTATAATTTTTATTGCTTCCCAAACGCACATGTTGTGTCATGTTAAATATGACCAAATTTGCATGTAAGAGCATTCACCATAGTGAAACTAAATTTTTTAGCTTTTAACATTTAAAAATGTCACTTTATTTATTTTAACTTACCATGTCACAATCCACTTAACATCAATGCTCTTATTTTCACATCACAATTAAACATAATTAATTTATTTATCATTTTTTTTCACTCTTTTCACCTCTATCTCTCTATCTTCTCTCTCTCTTCAACCCATAGCCACTCATGGCACCACCACCACCATTGCCACAAGTATGAAACTTCTTCAAGCACTATAACTACCTGATCATTAGTTTAATCCTGGATGAGGGTTCTTTTTCCAAATGATCATCAGGTTGAAGTGATGTAGAAGCATCCTCTAAGATCTGCATAGCATTAGGTGAAGTAGGAGAATGAGGATCTTAATCACCTACTTCTTGATCATTTTCAAGAATCAAAAGGAGGATGGAAGGATGGACTTTGGCAGTTGATCAACATCTTTTAAAGACTCGAAAGTTGAAGCTTCATTTATCACAACATTAACGGTTTTCATGACCTTTCTAGTTCTTTTGTTTAGCACTTTGTATGCTTTGCTAGTGAAGGAATATCCGAGAAAGATTCCCTCATCGCTTTGGGTGTCAAACTTTCCCACATTCTCTTTGTCCTTTAGAATGAAGCAAGTGCTACCAAATATTCTGAAATACTTTACCTTTGGTTTCCTTCCTTTCCACAGCTAATATGGGGTCTTCTTTGTACTTGGTTTGAAGTACACTCAATTCATAATATGACATGTAGTGTTAACTGCCTTACCCCATAGGTCTTTTGCCACATCCTTGTTATGTATTATAGCTCTGGCCATCTCCTGAATGACTTTATTATTCTTTTCAACTACACCATTCTGTTGAGGAGTGCCGAGAATTCTTGAGCTATGTCAGCCTCTGTGCAGAAGGACTCCATTTAAGAGTTCTCAAATTCTTTGCCATGATCACTTTGAATTTGATTAACTTTTAGCCCTTTTTTATTTTGCAACCTTATACACAACATCTTTATGTGTTAAGGAGCTTCAAACTTTGATCTTAGCAAAATAACCTAGGTGAATCTGGTGAAGTCATCTACCACCACCATGATGTATTTCTTTCCTCCAAGAGACTCCATTCTTGTTGGGCTCATAAGGTAAATGTGGAGAAGCTTGAGAGCTTTTGTAGTGGCAGTGGTCAAAGTGCCATGATGTTGAGCTTTTGTTTGTTTTCCAAGTTGACACGATCCATATACAACATTTACCACTTTATTGAGTTTAGGTATCCCTAAGACGGCTTCATTCTTTGACACAATTGACAGTTGCTTGTAGTTAGCGTTTCCCATCATTTGATGCCATAAGTCTTCATTTGGCATTCGAATGCTGTTGGACACAATCTCAACATCAGGAACTAGATCATAGCAATTATCCAGTGTCTGAATCCCGCTTATGAGTTGCTTACCTGACTCATTTAACACCAGACATTTTCCTTTCGAAAGTGTCACCATAAAGTATTGATCACAAATTTGATTTATGCTTAATAAATTCACTTTCAACCCTTCCATATACAACACATTTGCAATGTCCTATAACCCTAGTAGAGATATGATTCTCTTTCCCTTTATTTGAGATTTGCTTCCATCACCAAAAGTGACATTACCACATTTCTTGGATTCAAATGTCTTAAAGAGAGTGCGCTTTCCAGTCATGTGTCTCTGGCAAACACTATCAAAATACCATAGACATGTGTTCTTCACTTTGAAAGCAAAGTGCATCATGCAGCATACTTCATGCTTGTTTGTCATATCATAAGGCATGGTCTTTTCTTTGATTTGATCACCAAGTGGTTTTACCCTTGCCTTTATCTTCTTGAGGTGTATACCATTATGGAGATACATTTTGAGATAGTCTAGTCTTCTTCTACTCACAAATATACCTTTTTCTACAATCATCAAGATTAATTTCAAATATCTTTTTGACTTGCATGTCTTAAGAAACTTAAGCATATCAATGATAGAAACATAAAAGATATTTTCATGCAATTTGATTCCATGGCAATAGTGGTCAATGAATCACACAGTAAAAATTAAAACCTAATTAGAGTATGCCCTCTCTAATACCACTTGTTAGGTTAAGATAGCTTGATCCTGATTAATTAATTCAATTATCCAAGTTGATTAATTAGGTTCAATTGCATGCAAAATGTGAAAGCACCAACAAATCACCAAATATAAATGCAGCAGAAATTAAATTGACACGGTGATTTGTTGACAAATGGGGAAAACCTTTCGCAAGGAGAAAACCCCACCGGGTGATTTTAAGATTACCACTCCCAAAAATCCACTAATCAACAATCAAGCGGTTACAAGTATAAGGAATCTTACCACTACCTTGGCCTATCCCAAATAACTAACCTACAGGTGAACCTTCACTTTAATACCCAGTTGAACCTTCGCTTCAATACCCAATTGAACTTAATCTTGTAGTAGCCTTCTTTCCTTTGATGCACAAATCTCCAATCTGTGACTAACTCTTTGCACGAATCCCAGTATGTGACTATTTATAGCAATTTTGACCGATGTTGTTGGCTGCAAAGTTTTTCACTTCATCAACAATGAAGATCATGAAACACTTGGTTACAAAACCCTGTGGCATACAAATACAGTAGCTTCTCACAGAGAGAATAAGTCTCTGGGTCACTGTATTCGTATGTGATGGCTCTTAAAATAAGTCTCATATATGTCTACGGTTATGAGAAAAAAAATCCTAAACAAATACATAAGCGAATTTTAGATCTAGAAAACTGAAAATCGTAATTCACAATAGATCGAGCTGCTGTCGAGCCATCTATCGAGCTTCATATTAGGTCTCGCTTAGGCATCTGTCGAGACTTAAAGAATAGCTTTTCTTCACTTGTTTCTTGGACTAATCTTCATGTCTTTTAATACGAACACTTGATATGCTTGAACAACATATTTCTTGATGTATTAAACCTATCTTAGATCTACCAAATTACAAGGAAAGTGCATTTTGTTAAAGAATTAGTCAATTACATAAAATATGACCCTAACAAGTTTTAATCTCCACATTTTATTTAGTTAGTGGGTAATGTGACAGTTTCTTATTAAAATAAAAGGAGATTCTAATTAAAAAAGTACTAAAGGTAAGCCAAGCTCATAGGAATGCTCCAACTGTGAAGTGTAAAACCACCACAAAAATGCAATTAAAAGAAGAAAAGAAAAAGTACACTAATGCAATATTGACATAACAAGAGGGAAGAGATCTTTATGCAATTTTAAAAAATCCTTAATCCCAAAGAAAAAAAAATCACTCCCAAGGCATCCAACTTGAGACTTTATTTCCATCTCATTGAAACATTTTAGAAATTATAACTTAGAAGCAACCTTCTCTTACTCTTCTTCTTCTCTCTTTCTCCCTCTTTGTTTGTCTTTCTCACCCCAGTCTCTCCAAAACAAATCTGAATCTCCCAAAACAATAAAGATCCAGGGACTATAAGCTATTGAAGCTACATAAGAGATTCATGGGGGCTTGGGCTTTAGTCGAAAACCAACAAGAGATTGCTCCAGCCAAAAAGGGTTGTTTATCGGCCATTTTTTCAGAGAAGATTTTTGGGGCAGTCTTTAAGGTTTAACCGGTGAACCCCGTGCTCAGTTTAGAAACCCAGACGATTTAACCATTGGTGAAGAGGTTCACAGAAAATTTTAATTTTCCAATTTTCTTAGTTTAAAAAATTGGAGTGATGACTAGTTCTCAGTTAACCCGGTCTGATATTTGGTCCAATCCAGGTTTCAAAACCATGGTCTAAAGGGGAAATGACTCAATCTATAGGGTTAGCAGCATATGGTAATTATCTTTAAAAAAATATTCGAACCTTAAATACACAAAAAAACCAACTACATCGAGACCTAAGAATAAAAAAAGAAGGTTCGAATCTTACCTACACAAAAAAATCAATTATCGTCTTGACCTAAGAAGAATAAAAAAACAAAAAAAAATTAGGCGTTACATCCTGATCATTTAGAGCATCTCCAACAAAAGAGGCATACCCCAAATCCTAGCCATAATAGAGATTTTGAGCAGAAAAACAAGCTCCAGCAGAGTAGGCATACCCGGATTTTTTTTTGGCTAATGAACAGTAGCCCATCAGGTCTGATGGGCTACTGTTCATTAGCCATTGAATTTGTTAGATTAAAATATTGCCAACCGTTCTATTATATTAATTCTTTCTCTCTCCTCCTCCGGATTTCCTTTTTTTTTTTCTCTCCGTTGCTTCTTTTTTTTTTTTCTTTTTTTTTTCCTCTCATTCTCTCATTCTCTCCGTTGCCGTTGCTTCTTTTTTTTTCTCACAAACCAAATGAAATCAGAAAAAAAGAAAAAGAAAAATTAAACTGTTCGTAAGTAAAAGAATTAATCCAAACACAAAACACAAAACAAAATCCAGTTCTTAAAATAAAGTTGAATCAAAACAGGCAAGTATGAAAAAAAATAAAGAAAAAAAGAAAGAACAAGCCGATCTGACGGGAGGACGACGAGCGGCGGCTGGAGCGGCGTTGGAGCGGCGCTGGAGCGGAGGCTGGAGCGGCGACAAGCCGATCTCTCTCTCTCTCTCTCTCTCTCTCTCTTCTCTGATGTGCGTCTCTGGTCTTTCTGATGCTGGAGTGTTCTTGATGAAAGGAGAAAAAGAAAATAAAAGACAGGTGTGCGGTGGAGAAAAACAAGAAAAAGAAAAAAGAAAAAAAAAAGAAATGAAAGGAATGGTAGAAAAATTATATAAAAAATAAAAAAATTCTAATTAAGAAATTCTACTACAATATTTTCACAATAAATTTTAATTAACAAATTATTATTAGTTAATATTGGTAAGAAAAAAAATAATTTCAGCGGTGAATTTAAATTAGAACTAGTAACAAATTTTCACATAAATTTTATTGTGAAAATATTGCGAAAAATGTTGTAAATATAACACTTTTTATTAAAAAATATAGTTGTTGAGAATAAATATAGAAAGAATAAATGATAATAAAGAATGAATGAAGAAATAATATTTAAATGAGATAGAGAATGGGATAGAGAATCTGTTGGAAGTGTTTTTGAAAAAGTGAGTAGGCAAAAGCTAAATGTCACTGTTCATTAGCCAAACAGTACAAAATTTTGGCTATTATGCTGGAGATGCTCTTAGGGAGGCTAAGGGTATATAGTGTAGGAGATAACATGAAATTTACCCTATTATTTACATTTTAAGCTTTGGGTAGCGAAATCTAAAACCCCAATTTCAAAAAAAAAAAATCTAAAACCCCAACCCAAAAACCCCGAATATAAAAGGAGTAGAGGAGTAACAGCCATCTGCATCTAGATTCCAGAGTAGTGAGTAGAGAGAGAGGGAGAGGTGTTAGGGCGAAATCTGACTAAAAATGTCGATGTCGAAGAGCTCGAAGATGCTCCAGTACATCAACTACCGCATGCGCGTCACAATCCAAGATGGGCGCCAGTTAGTGGGCAAGTTCATGGCCTTCGATCGCCACATGAACCTCGTCTTGGGCGACTGCGAAGAGTTCCGCAAGCTTCCTCCTGCCAAAGGCAAGAGAGCCAACAACAACGAAGAGCGCGAGGACCGCCGCACTCTCGGCCTCGTCCTCCTCCGCGGCGAAGAGGTCATTTCCATGACTGTCGAGGGCCCACCTCCTCCCGAAGAGTCCCGTGCAAAGGCTGCTAATGCTGCCGCCATGGCCGGACCTGGTATTGGCCGTGCCGCTGGCCGAGGTATTCCAACTGCACCCCTAATTCAGGCTCAGCCAGGCCTCGCCGGTCCTGTCCGCGGAGTTGGTGGGCCTGCGCCTAATATGATGCAGCCTCAGATGGCACGGCCGCAGCTCTCAGCGCCTCCAATGACTTACCCTACGCCCCCTGTGATGCGGCCCCCTGCGTACCCTGGACAGGGTGGTCCTCCTCCTCCTCCTCCTATGATGCGGGGGATGCCTATGCCACAGGGCCAGGGCCAGGGCCAGTTTGCTGCAGCAAGGCCACAGTTCCAGGTTCCCCCGCCGCCGCATTTTGGTCAGAGGCCAATGGGGCCACCACCACCCGGTCAGATGATGAGAGGTCCGCCGCCGCCACCCGGTCGTCCTGGGATGCCGCCTGTTCCTGTTTTTGGGCCTCCCCGACCCAATATGCCACCTCCACCAAACCCTCAGCAGCAACAACAGCAGTAATTAGGTTAGGTTCTAAACTGATTTCACTATGTCGCATTTATTTATGCTGCATATAGACTTTTTTCTATTAATATCACCTATAAAATCGATATGTTTCTATTAAAGTTCCTTGTGCATAGTAATAGGTTCTTATGTATTGTTTTCTGAATAGAACCTCCCACATCTGCCCCACTTACTTGTTGCGCATAGCAGTTTCAGTGTCTCAAAACAGAGGCAAGAGGCACACTCTTGGACTGTATTTATCTGTTCATGTTCTGTTTAAAGATGGAATATAGTTTATAGTTTATATGGAGACTTGAAGAGTCACCACATTTGACAACATCACATGATATTGAAACTTCTTTTGTGTATTTTCTATCTAAACTCATTTATGAATTGTTTTACTTGGTGTAGTGCCACTCATGCATTTCAGTCAATGATAGTCCTGTATGCTAGGGTCTAGATTTAACTGGTTTCTATTGGATTTTTCATATATTTAAGATGCTTTCAGTATCCCTTAAGGGTAATTATGTATTATCTGGAATAAATGAATGTACCTTCTGAATTTACATCAAATGCAAGTTTGTTATCCATCTGGAACACCATACAAACCTATTTGGAGGTGAGGAAGTAAAGATGCTTTCTGCATGTCTTGTCTTATGAGTATGATGACCCTTTGTCACCCTTGCATGATGTCTTCTAGTTCTAGTGGATGATCATATTCTTAGACCCTGTGCTTCATAATTGTGATAATAGACAATCCATTTGACCTTATGCTTTTCTTCAATTTTGAGTTGGGTCTGTGCATCATATTTGTAAAGCAAGACTTTTATAGAGAAGATATGGGTAGGAAATAGAAAATATTTTCATGTGTTTGTTACAATCTGTTTGATTTTCTTTGTTTGACCTTGTGGAAGTGTGCTGATTTCAGGGTTTTGTAGATTAAGGTTACTCCTTGTTCCTGTTATGTTTAGAATTCAACTGTGCCATTGTAGATATTCTTCTTCTTCTTCTTTTTTGAAAGGTGCATATACTTTATAGGAATTTGTAGAAATTCTGGCGTTTTGGCTGCTTCTAGTTCATTTCTACTGAGGAGGTTGAGTTGTGGTACACTTGCTAAGACAAGTGAAATGCAACCAAGAGACTTGAATGGTGTTAAATGCATTAAAGATGAAGATCAAAGAGTGTTAGTAAAAGAAGAGCAGATTAAAGAGAGATGGAAAAGTATTTTGATAAACTTTTTGATAGAAGTGATACCATTCTTTCTCACTGGTGCATCTAAGCAATGTTCATTCTATCCAAAGTCATACTCTTTGTTAATTCCTTATTGACATGTCATTTTTGACTACTTATATTAATGTCATTTTTGGCCTTCCTCTATCCTTTTTTGTTCCCTCAACTTGAATCAACTCTCTTGTTTGCACTGGTACATTGATAAGTTTTGTGGCGTTAATGTTAGTGCTTTTCTTTGTTCATCATCATGAACACCTTGTATGTTTCTTTCTTCTTTATTCATCAATAATTGTACTCATATTACCCATCAAAAAAAAAAAAAGTTGTGGCATTAATAGAATTAGCTGTCATTTTTGTTCTTCTTCAAATAAACAAATGTTTCCAATCCATCTTTCCTCCTCTTCACCCTTACCTCAACCTCTGTGCCTCTTGGCCTTCCCCTCAACTTGAATGAGGATGTTGTTTGTGTTGATGTTGATGAAGATGATGTTTTGAGCGAAAAAGATGTGAATGAAACAAGTGATCTGAATTTCGATTCGAGGATGGGTGATGATGAAGTGTTTTCATCATCGACAAAAATAAAGGGTGAGAGTAGTTGCTTGAATTTAGATGATAGGAAGAGTAGTCGTGTGGCGGGCAGGGCTTGGTTGCAGTTAGGATTGTTGAAAAAGAATTAGGATGGGGATGGTGGTGTTGATGTTGTGTGGGATGCTTCATATGGTCTAAAAAGGAATGAAGATGAGGATGGTGCTGAGGATTCTGTTTGGGATGATGCAGATGGTTTGAAAAGGAGTAAGGATGAAGATGGTAGTGACAATGTTGTTTCTGATGTTTGGATGGGTTGAATTGAAAAGGAGTGAAGATGGTGGAGAGGATGTTGCTTTGGCTGATTTGGGTGGGTTTGTCACATTGCTGGAATCATCCTCTAGGGGAGAGGACAATTATGAGGATGATCAAGATCAAGAAGTGAAAAAAATGGATGGTGGTTGTGGTGGTTTGGAGTAATTGTGATTGACAATAGGGCTGAAGAGGTAGAAAAAGGAGACAGGGCTAGGGAATTTTAGGTTATTATTGGAAGAAGTTATGGGAATGGAAGGACAAAAGTTAGTGAGGTTGATTATGATTAAAGGAAGTAATGGGAATGGAAGACCAAAAGGCAATGAGGTTGGGGTGAACAGGAGCAAATATGGATTGATTATGTTTGTTTATCTAGAGAATGACAAAGCTAATTTTGTTTTTTGATAATTACAATGGGGGAGGGGGGATTTGAATCTTGGACGTCTCCATTGGAAACACCAAGAGGTGCTAGATGAGCTACGAGGCTTTTGGCAACAAAGCTAATTTAGTTAGCGGTCAAATGCTTAATTTTGAGGCGATTAAAGCACTAGTGAAAAAGATTGGGTTAAATTCAAGTTGAGGGGGAAAAAAAGATGTAAAATAACATTAATAAAAGTGCTAAAAAAAGACATCAATAAGGAAGTAAAAGTGAGTTTGACTTCAAATAAATAGAATGTTAAGAAGAATGCATATGGTCAACCTTGACTAGCCTGCTGAGGATTCATAGTCTAAAGCTTGGTGGTGGTTGTTTTTTGTAGTCCTTTTATTTTGGTTGTTTTTGGTGGCTGGTTATATTATTTTCAAAGGCTAGGATGTGATCTTAATTAGGGTTTCTATGATAATTAGATTATTATTCAGATTTAATAAATTTTCAGCAAAGAAGGTTGTTTTCTTTCTTGTGGGTTCTAGTTAGTTCAATTAGTAAAGTTTCTTGTTGTTGAATAAAAAACCTGAGTTTGAATCCCACCTACACCAAAAAGAATAAAGAAAAAATATCACGAGTTGATGAAATCCTATCATATCTAAAAAAATAAAAAATAAATTAAAAAAAGAAGAAGAAAGAAAGTTGTTTGCTTTCTTTTCCCTGGCTGTCTAGCCCTGAAAAACAGCCTTTTGGCAATGATTTTGATATCTGTAGCTCTTTTTGATGTTTTAATCTCTAAATATGTCTAGTAGCAATTAGGTACTTTTTGTGGGTTTTACCTACATCATTTAGCATACAAGATGTAGTCATCTCTCTTTTTTGTGGGTTTTACCTACATCATTTAGTATATGAGATGTAGTCATTTCATGGTACCTCCCATAAGCACTCACATTGTAGAGTTGGAATGCTAGAGATCTCACACCTGCCACATGTTTAGTGCTTTGACCTCAATGATTATGGATCAAGATCCTCTCATTTCAAAGCAAATGGACAGGAACTAATCCATTTAATAGTGAAGATTTAGTTTAGTGTAGTTTTTTTATTTATTTTAAAGGCATACATGGGTTGTTTAAAATCTCATTCTATCAAATAAAGAATGATAACTGATTTTAAATGACATGACACCATATTTACCTTTAGATTCTTGAAATACTAAATTTTTACCTTGAAATGGATCCTCTCAATTACAAAAACAAATGGAGAGAGTCCTTTTCCAATAATTATGGTGTTTGGCAAATGCTCCATATATATGAAATATATGTTAGAAGTTTCATCAGAGTTGATGCAGAATAGTAGGAAAATAAATGATAAAAGAGGAACAAAAAAGAAACAAGGGAGGAGACATTCTCAACTCATAACAATTAATCTTATTCAAATTCATCTGTCTTTCACCATTACAGAAGTACTAGTTAAATAGGGTTTAGGGGATTACACCAATATGGAAAACATCTAATTTAAATTCCTAAAAACCCTCAACACTAATAACCAAATTCCAAAACAATATTTATTGCAAATTAAAACATAAAATCTTGGCTCCCTGCATCAGAATTGTATAAGTTGATGACCTGGGATTATAGATTATGTGTTCTGCCAATTTTCTTGTTGCAGTCAATTACACCTCTAGGTATGGTTGACATTGTGTTCTTAAAATGTTGAAGCATTTGTTCATAGGCAAACTTTTTAGATCTGTCAATCAACTTCTTGATGTGAAGATATTCATGGCCCTGATTTCCAGCATATGCTATAGACTCTTTAAAAAAAATAACAATTTAGCTTCTTATCAACTATGAAATCAACCCTAAATTGTCATAACTCATGTGGCTCATCTGAAATTTAAAATGTCTTTGGCCCTACTGTGAATCAGTAACCACAATGATCCCAAACATATCATATTTGTATTCTCCCCCATTCCTCTTCCGTGTCCCAACCATTAAACCAACAAGTCAGTCTTATTGTGATCTCACTTTTGGTTGTGGAACACCATGTGGTCTATGTGCTGCTGCTCTAGTCTCCTAATGACCTTTTCAGACCAGTGGTCTCCCCCTGAAACCATGACTGCGCCCAACACACAGTGTTGTGCTTCTCCTCTAAGCCTTCTCATCATTCCCTCTAATATAGTAGCCCGGTGCTTTGCTAACCCTTTTGTCATGGTGGAACTGAATACTCAAAAGTTTTGAATTCAGCCCACAGTTAGCCAACCTTACCTTATGGTATACGCACCACTCTTTGAGACAGACTATGGATTATGGAATGGTGAGAGTTATAGGAACTGCCCATTCTTTGTCAGATTAAATGGACGGCCCAATACCTATCACGGCAATGTTCTAGTAACCTGCCAATCTACAGTAACCACTTGGCTTTTACAGTAGATTGACAGCGGAGAAGGTCATGATGGGGTGGTTGATGCAGGACAATTAAAAGTAACTAGAAAATTAAAGGATAGTCCTAAGAAACAGCACTGGGGGTCACTTGGAATCAGCACCAAGCTAAACTTAGGCATCAGCACCTAAGGCATTAGGAATCAACACCCAACTATTGGAAAATATCCAATCTGAATTTCATTAATCACGTCTATATTCAAATACAAAAAAATCTGAAAATATAAATTCTAAAATAATTTTGCTTTTGCTTTTGCATCAGTGGTGATCTTTCACCAAAACATTTGTCGCCTGGTAGCAATACTAGAGAGTCAGTGGGTAAGGTTATCCTATACAACACTCAATATGGTGGTTGATTGGTACTAGAGCCAGATCGGATTTATGGTTTTAACCCTTTATTAAGTTGGGGGTTTTAATTGGTTTTGTAGTCTTTTTCTAACAATACATTATGTTTTTCGTGTAGATTTGTTTCCATAAGGTATTTTTTGGAGACATATTATAACTTTGCTTTTGTATTTGCTTAAAAAAATGTTATATATTTGTTAGAAGTAGTGTCAGATATCTGTGAGTGACAGGTTATCATGTGGTGCCGACACCATGAGACTAATTCAGATTTGTTTATTAGTATTTATTATTATAAATTTTTTTAATGACTTTTATCTAGGGATTACTTCAGAATTTTCATATTTCATATTGGCTTATTTCTGTTGAGGATGCTGTGGGGTGTATTTTGAGCATTCCGGGAAGCTCTATAAAAAGGCTTCCGGAGGTATTTCGAACATAGTATTTTTTAATAAGATTTTCTTGTGAGATTTTCTTTAAGCTTAGTGGTGACCAGGCGCCTTAAGTGGTGAAGCCTTGGGTTTTCTAGCTGTTCTAGGTTGTGAAGTGGAAGGTTGCTCTATACCATCGTGTCACTTGTGTTTTGACAAATGGTGCTACTATCTTATCATGGAGCCAGCACTGCTTGTGTAAGCTCTGCTGTCCCAAAAATGTGGCAAGGGTACATGCTATTGAATGTTCCAAGAAACACAACTAAATCTCTGTGGAACATTGAAGAGCAATCAAATATATTGGGCAATGCCTCTTGATAATATTATTGTTTAGGTCTGAAATCATATGATTTTTCTCTTTCTTTACCAACACTTCTGTACTGCAATCAATTGTAGTCATGTATGCAAAGTCCTACATGTGGTTATGGATCTGGCTTCGTGTTGTACTCCTGAACAATGAAGATGCAATTGCTATTATTTAGAGATCCTCTGTGGTAGATGACAAACATATCTCAAATTTGGGTGAAACAAAACCCACCACCACCACCATCACCAAACCTGAGTCCCAAAATTTGGGTGAAATAGATATTTTTATTTATTTCTTATTGAGAATAGAAAATGGAAATATAGAACTGTTTATTGTGGCTGATAGCTCTTTGTTCTGGTGTCTTGATTTATCAATTGTTGGCCCTTTGATGCTCTTGCATAATGTTTTCTGTTGGGGCTCAGTTCTTTCATCTTGAATGGCCTTGGGATTCCATTGCTCTCCTCAGTAGATTTTGTTCTCTTGGTTTGGTTGTTTATTTTTTGGATATGTGCCAGGTGTGTAATTTCATGTCATTGTCAAAGCCTGAACATCTGTTGCAAACTTTGAATTAAATACATGCTTCTTTGTAAAAACATGTAAATGTAATTCCTTTTTTTAATGATATTTTATTGGTAATTATACTCACCTTGTGGTTTTGAACTCATGACCTCACCCTCCACCATGTTCTTACAACATTTGAGCTAGAGATCATTTGCAAGTAATGTAATTCATAACTGTGAAAATTATATAATCATTCAGCAAGAAAAATTATAAAAAACTAGGAAACCGGTGTTGTGTGGTTTGATACGTCCATTGTGTTTGAGTTATAAATAGACCCAGACTTGACGCATTTACAGATCTTACATTTTTTTTAGATTCTTTGTAAAAATTGTGGAAGAGTTTCACTACAAGGATTGTTAATTCAGCATGATCCTTTCACTTATCTCTTGCAAATATTGCAGTAAACCCACCACCAAAAATAAAAATAAAAATGCTATGAGTGAATGTTTTGCATATATTTTGTTTACCTGATTTATGTGGTTAGAAAATAGTTATCTCTTATTATTTTCTTATACCCAAGTTTCCATAATAAAGCTTTCTTTGTTGGAAAACTCACTTCTATCATTGTTTTTTTCCCAGCAGGGATATTACAAGTGCTGTGAAGGTTTTCGATTGGATATTCGTCTCTTGCTGCCTTTAAATCCAGTTTCAAATTTGTTAATCCTTTGGACTAGGGCGAATCTATTGCTGATATCTTTGGATAGTGTTGATGTCATGTTATGATTTTAGTTTAGTCTGGCCTCTATATTGACGGTTAAGATGGATATTATGTATTGTGTTAGTGCAGGTTGTCAGTTGAACAATTTTGTGACTGGGTATATATTAGATCTTATTACCCCCCCAATTCTCTCTCTCCCCCGCTCTTCTGTGTGTGAAGTGATTAGTTGCATCTTATAATGATGACAAATATACAGGTTAAATTGATAGCTCAGCGGTAATGTCATCTTTGGTTGTGTTTTATATCTATGGTTCGAATAGACATGTTTGCAATATATGGGAAGGGGTCCAACCCAGAAGGTGCTGGTGAATCATCTATACTGCTACTGATCTCCCATACTCTTGGCGAGGTTCCTGTTTGAGTGCACCCATTCCTTTTCAAGCTGATTAAGATGTTCAAAAATAATTTTAGAATATTCTTGGCTAATGCCATTATTTACGTGGTTCAAGCTGATTAAGGTGATCTTGTGGGCAGGGGAGGAGCCAAGGGGGGGCGAGAGGGGGCAGTTGCCCCCCCTGAGCTCGCCAAAAAATTCATGTATAATATACTCTTATTGTAGTTGAAAGTAGTTTGCACCATCCACTGACAGAAAGCTTCTCAAAAGCTAAAAACTAGTATTCTCCTAATGGTAAGTCATGGACTCTAGAATCAAGATTGAATAGTAGGTGCCAGTCCCACAAATTTTTTAAAAATTAAAAAACTCTCCCATGCCTTTATACACGTTAGTAGAAGTGGTAGTAGAAGTACACTACTGAAAAGCGGGCAATGCTAATAGACAAAATATTTTCCGCAACAAATTCTACAACTTTTGAGATGTTATTTATTTTCATTTGGGTTTATCATTGACATTATTTTATTGTTTACATTTACAAATTTTCAGCTCAATGATTGTGAAAAGAAAAAAAAATGGTGACTCTAGACTAATCATTAAAGAATACCTTAGGGCATCTACTAATCTTTCTCTTCCTTCTCTTCACAATTTCAAATTTTGAATTTGTTATAATCCAAAATTTTAACTACTTAGAAGAATTAAAGAAGAAAATTGAATTTTACTTAGTTTTTTAAAAGCATTCCTGACAATGAGACACGTATACAACTTTGTAGGCATATTGTTATATTCTTAACACTTTTGTATTGATTTATTTTTTCAATTTCTTTGAAGAAATCAAATTATATGATTAAATTGTACGCATTCAAGTTAATTCTCAATTTGATTATCATTAACTAACTATTTACATTGAGGGCATTTGAGTAAATTAAACTAAGTATAAAAAAATAAATTAAAGTTTACATTTGTATTAGATTGTGTGTGACAAATGACAATTACATTAGCATATAATTGCTTATTTATTTGTTATTAATATTGAATTGCTATTTTTTAGAATAATTTTACTTTCAATCTTTTCTCTTTTAATCTTGCCCCCCCTAAATTGAAATCCAGGCTCCGCCACTGCTTGTGGGTACTGTACTACGTTTCCCATGCTCTTGCTAGCAACACTCATCTCTTATCCTGATGAAATTCTTGTGTTTGGGTCTTGATTGTCCTCTCATGGGTAAATGGTAAATTAATATTTAATTGCTTCAAAAAATGACACAGTGGTAATCCAGTTCTTTGACACAAGAAGCGAAGTTGCCTTCTCTTCTGCACAAGTTGAATTCTCTTTATGCATTTCAAAAAAAAAAAAAAAAATTTCCCTACAACTTTCATTTTATGTTGTTTTTAATTTTTTGGTGATTTTTTTTTTCAATAAAAATGTTGAATGAATAAAGTATGACTTGTTGGAATAATAAAACTATTTGGCTTGAACCCTCTATGTTTTTAGTGCAGTAAATAAGCAATCGATACTAGATTATGAACCGGCTCCATAGTGAGCTGTTTGGAAGGATGAGTAGAGTCATCATTAATCATAGGATTTTCTAGGTGTGATTGGTCACTTAATGTCTACTTTTTTTTTATTACCAACCTCAAGTTAAGAGCATATAAGGTCTCATATCCTTATGAATGGAAAGAGTAGCATATCATATCAAATGGAGAATTTTGAGAATATTTTATTCTTAGCAAATCAGTTCAAAATTTTGTTTGAATTCTTTATGCCAAAAACAAAGTAATAAAATATTTTTGAACTATTAAACTAGTTTCAGTAGTTAGTTTATGTGTGGTGAAGGTGCGTTTGGCACTCCACAACATTTGTATAATGATGATTAACATATTTTAATTATCCTTTAATCTTAATAATTCATAGGGGTTTTTTATTGATTCGATAATAAATAAAGTATGCTAAAATAAATGATGACATAAATTGTCTTGTAACATCATTCTCTTAACAAAATTGTGTTTGTATTTGTAAGGGAACTTCAGATGGGGAAGTGTTTAATAAACATATTTCATTTAGCCTCTTTATAGGCCTAAGAGTTTTTTTTTTTTTTTTTTTGGAGGAACATCCCAATTGGCAATTTATTTGATAGCTGAAAAATCATGAACATAACAATCGTAAAGATCTGGAGGAATATCCTCCATCCAAACCATAAATAGAAATGAACTAGGCCATGTGCTAAAGCATTACCTTGCCTGGGAGTGTGAGAGAAGGAAATGCTCTGTAGAGAGCTAGCATAAGACTAAGTGTCTTTAATCAAGTGACCAAAAGAGGTTGGTGGTGACGTTCCACTAAGAAGCATGTTGATGCAGATTTCTAAGTCTCCCTCAAGGATAGAGTCATGGAAGCCGAGTTCTTGAATAAAAAGGGCATGATTACCATTATCTCCCTTTGGGAATTTTAGACAGCAATTGCAATACCTGCTTCATTTAGTTCATCAAACATGGCCCTGTCGAAGTTTGCTTTTGCTTTACCTGCATTAGGAGGCTTCCAATTCTTCTTTGCTGGCCGAGCTTTCTTAGGTGCCTCGTTGTGGAATTTATGGAACTCAGCCAGGTGACCATGAGCAGAGAGAGCAATTTTGTCTAGGGGAATCACGAGCTGGTGAACACGGACCTTATTTCTCCTATTCCAAATCAGCCAATATGTCATGGCAAACCAAGCCATATTGCTTGGAGTTTTAAACACCAGCCCAAACAAATCAACAAAGGAATGAAGTTGATAATTTGCAGTAACCAGGTTCTTGAAATCCACGGACCAGACTTGATTCAAATTTGGACATCCCTACAAGGCGTAAAGGTGTCCTCAGGAGCTTGGAGACATGATATACATAGCTGTGGACACAATGAAAATGGGAGTCGCCACCTAGTTTTTGTAATGGTCTAGGAATCATATATATAGCGTCCTCTCGAGGAAGAACTTTTTGATCTTACTACCAGAGATATGAGTTTGGAGTTAAGGTATGGTCTTTGGAAAGTGTTAGGCACAAAAAACTGCCCAGCCCTAAGGTTGACTTCCCCTTATTGTGTCTTATGTCTTAACCCTATTAAAGGCATACTCAATATTGTTATTCTAACTCACACACATACTAACATTCATCTAATAATCAACATGACATCGATCATCCTTAACCATACATTTATCATGGCAATTAACCAAAGCCTGACATTCATCTAATCATGCATAACATCACTTCACAAATCCTAGCATGACATCTTACATCATCCTAGCATTCATCTAATCATGGCATAACATATCATCATCAAACAAGGTAGCAACAAAGACAAGGCACCAAAAGGGCATGGCAATCCAACATAGGTCATAACATATATTCTAATCTTTAAGTATGAAATCAAGCATCAAACAACACAAAGATGCATGTTCATACTAATGCATGACTTACCTCACTTACCTTGCAGCAACTCAGCACCTATGGCATTATGCGTGAGCGTGTGAATGCATGTTCATGACATCAAAATTAAACAACATAAGATAAACTCTAATTCTAAGATGTGAGAGACAAACCAATAATTAAACATGTGAAATAGAAGTTTTGAAAGCATAAAAATACGGAAAAGAGGCTAAACAGAAGCATACATATGAAAGCAGAAGGAAAAACATATAAAACAAAAAATTAGGGTTTTGGGGCTAGTTCATGCGCACACATGAACAACCCTGCATGCGCATAATTAAGCCTGATTATGTGCACGTGGGTTTCTACCTAGAAGCCCTAGAAACACAACAAAGCTTTGAAACGCTAAATCTAACATCCTAACATGCTTTTTAGACATACAAAAACGTAAACCCAAACTACATAAACATATTACAACATACTACAACAAGAAAATAAAGCAAACAAAAAGATTAAAGTGCAAAAAGGAAAAGAAAAGAAAAGTTTAGACTAGATATCTCAAATAAGAGCTCTTTAAGCTTGATTTTTGACCATTTCCTTCAATCAAATCAATTCACAATTTAATAAAAGAGTGATTAGTAATCTTAAACTCAAATATCAAAGCCAGAAAAGGCCTTAATCAAAAGAAAATTGACTTAAGAATTATTTGTGAAAAACTTCCTCTTTGATTCACTATTTCTAGTGAATCTTAGTGTTTTCTCGTGGGATTTCTGTGTATTTTTAAAATATACCATGTAAGGCTACTTATAGTGTGAAAATAGGGGTTTGGAACGACTCCTAGGTGATGTGAGATTCGTTCCAAACCTCAACATTAATGTAGAAACTTGCCTTATTTAGTTTCTGGAATTCGCTGTGCGTGCACAAGATTGTGCCTGCGTGCGCTTGCAGAAAGCTGGGTGCGCAGGCCAATTCTTGCGTGTGTATAGCGAGGGTTTCCTTGGTCTCACTTTTCTAAAAATAAATTTATTTTCTCATTAAAAGTTATGTTTTTCATATTAACATTTCTGAAGTTAATTTAACATTTGATTGGGCCCTAAACTAACCTTAGGTCTTAGAATTCAGCATCATTGGAGAACGGGAGCCCGAGTCGTAAGGGGTACAAAATGTGGTGTCTACAACAGGGATAAGCTAATAATGGTCTTCTGCACCAGCTTCTTCAATGTTGGTAAGGAATCAGTGCATGCTCTCCACATTAAGGTTTTTACCTTGTTTAGGACTGTCATCTTCCATAGACTAGACCAGAAAGATTTTGACAATGCTGTGGACACAACGGGGAGTCGCCATCTAGTTTTTGCAATAATTTAGAAACCATATATATAACGTCCTCTCGAGGAAGAACATTTTGATCTTACTACTAGAGACGTGGATTCAGAGTTAAGGTATGGTTTTGGGAAGGTGTTAGGCACCTAAAACCGTCCAACCTTAAGGTTGGCTTTCCATCATTGTGTCTTATGTCTTAACCCTATTAAAGGCATACTTAATATTGTATCTAACTCATACACACACTAGCATAAATCTAATCACTCAACATGACATCAATCATTTCTAACCATACATCTATCATGACAATCAAACAAGACCTAACATACATCTAATCATGGCATATCATTACATCACAAACCCTAGCATGCATCTAATCATGGCATATCCTAACATTCATCTAGCATAGCATAACATAACCCTAGCATGCCACTATCATCATGTCATCACATCACACCACAAATCCTAATCATGCTCCTATCTCACATTATAAATCCTAACATACATCTAGCATATCATCATGTATCCAAGCATAAACCCTAGCATCATATCATCATATCCCTTCAAGGCAGAGGCATAGGCACAAAGAGGTCCAAAAAAACATGTGATTAAGCACAACTCATCCAAGCAAGCATATTCACATCTATCATTAAATAAAACCCTACTCAAAGATGCATGTTCATGTGAATGCATGACTTATCTCACTTACCTTGCAACAACTTAGCACTTATGACATTATGCATGAGCATATGAATGCGTGATCATGGCATTAAAATAAAGACAATACAAAACAAACCTTAATTCTAACATGTGAAAGGTAGGCATCTAATTAATCATGTGAAATAGAAGCTTTAAAAGCACAAAAACATGAAAAATAGTCTAAACAAAAGTATACGTGTGAAAGCAGAAGCAAAAATAGAAGAAAACAAAATTAGAGTTTCAGGGCTAGTTCATGCGTTCGCATGAACAACTCTACGTGGGCATAATCAAGCCTATGTACACAGCCTTGATCATGCGCACGTGGGTTTTTGCCCAAAAACTCTAAAAACATAGCAAACAAAGCAAAGTTCAAAACAAGATTTCTAACATCCTAATATGCTTAAAACATAAGGAAAATGTAAACTTAGTCTAAACAAACATATTATAAGGCATAAAACAAACAAAGAAACAAAGCAAAGACAGAATTAAAAGCTAAAAATTAAAGAAAAGTTTAAAAAGAATACCTCAAAGCAAAAGCTCCTAGACTTGATTTTTGACCATTCCCCTTAATCAAATCTATCACAAACCAATAAGAATGAGATTAGTAATCTTAAAATTCAAGGAACAAGGCTAGAAAATGCCCTAATCAAATATAATTGACTTGAAGACGTTTTGTGAAAAACTCCCTCTTTGATTCACTATTTCTAATGAATATTAGTGTTTTCCTGTGGGATTTCTGTGTGTTTTTGAAAGGTACCATGTATGACTATTTATATTGTGAAAATGAGAGTTTGGAACAACTCCTAGATGATGTGGGATTTGTTCCAAATCTCAGTCTTTAATGCCGAAAACTTGCATTTCTGGTGCTTTGAAACCCTACCTGTGTACGCAGGTTTAGGGTTTCTTTTGCCATTTATTTCCCAAAAATAGATTTTTTAGCTTATTAAAAAGTTATATTTTCCATTTTAACATCTCTCAAGTCAATTTGTAATCTGATTGGGCTCTAAACCAACTTTGGGTCTTCGAATTTCAGCATCATTGGAAAACGGGGGTCCGAGTCGTAAGGGGTACAAAATGCGGTGTCTACAACTACATTATCAGAAGCTGAAGCCGAATCACTGCTGCACTCCTCGCATAGAAGCTGATACCCCGATTTCACAGCATACAATTCATAACTAGTATAAGGCCAGAACAACAAGTTTACCTGTGAAAAGGAGTAGAGTAGGAGAGATTTGATTTTTTGAGTCTTAAAAGGATAGAAATTTTGATAAATGAGGACAGAATTCCACCATTTTGTGTCTGGATCAATAAGCTGAGATACCGTAGCATCATTGTGGAGGAATTTTGGTGGTGAGACAATTCGGCCATTGCCTTCCCTAGGGAACCGGTTGTCCTTAAAAATTTGAATAGACAAACTAGCCCCAACTCGCCATTTTGCCCCTATGGAAATTACTTTTCTAGTTCAAAGGATGCTCTTCCATGCATATAACCCCGACTTCTCCTTTGCTTCAAAGATAGAGCCATCCGAGAAGTATTTAGCCTTGAACACTCTATAAAAGAGAGAATTCATGTCATGGATTAGCCGGCACACTTGCTTTGCTAGCATTGCCTCATTAAAATTTGTCAATTCTTAGAAACCCATACCTCATTTTGATTTTGGTTGACATAAGGATTTCCAATTCTTCCAATGGATTTTCCTTCTATCTCTACGTTGCACCTACCAAAATTTTCGGATCATTGTTTCAATATCGTGACAAAGGCCAACAAGTAGTTTAAAGCAGCTCATGGCAAAGGTAGGTATGACTTGAACAACTGTTTTCAATAACACTTCTCTCCCAACTCAAGACAATAGCTTCTCGTTCCAACCCTGAAGTTTCCCCCACACCCTCTCCTTTATATAGTTTAGGCTTGCTTTTCTATTTTTCCCACAACAGCTGGCAGCCCAAGATACTTCTTATAATCTTTAATTTCAGGAACACCCAAGAAATTTTTTATGGATTCTACCACTGCTTTACCAAAAAATAAATTGGTTTTCTCCCGATTCACCTGTTGACCTAAGGCTAATTCATACTACCTTAAGATGTCTTGGATGGTTTTCACATCCTTCACGTCAGCTTAGTAAAAAATCAAGTTGCCATCTGCAAAAAAATAGGTGAGATATTTGGGGACCATTTTTACCAAGAGAAAAGCCTTTCATTCTACCCTCTACCACAAATTTTTTAATCAGCCCATTTAAACCTTTGGAACACAGAAGAAAAAGATAGGGTGACAGTGGATCATCTTGTCTAATTCCTCTTGAAGGTTTAATATTACCTCGAGATTCCCCATTAACCAAGATGGAATAAGAAACAGAGCTAATACAAGCCATAACCAACCCAATCCATTTACTATCAAAACCCATCTTGCCCATGAGCTTTTCTAGAAAGACCCACTCAACATTATCTTAAACTTTGCTTATATCAAGTTTCATAGCCATAGACCCCTTATTTCCACCCGTCCTCAACTTTATATGATGGAAAGTCTCAAAAGCTACAAGGATATTATCAAAAATAGCCTTATCTGCTTGGAAAGCACTCTGAGATTCTGAAATAACATCAGGTAGCAACTTTTTGAGTCTATTTGCAAGAACCGTAGACACAAGCTTATATAAAATATTACACAAAGCAATAGGTCTAAAATCAGTTACTGGCTCTGGGCTTTTTACCTTTGGAATCAAGGTGATATATTTATGATTAATGCTAGGTGAAAAAATACCTGAGTTCACCACTAATAGGACAGCCTCAAACACATCGTCGCCAATATCATTCCAAAAGTGTTGGTAAAAAACCAGTGGCATGCCATCAGGTCCTGGGGCTTTTAAAGGCGACATTTGTTTCAGGGCATAGTCCACTTTTGCCTTTGTAAATTCCCCTATCAAAAGGGAATTCATAGTTGGCAGCACTGACCATGGTGTATCCTCCAACACTTCATCAATTTGGCTCGAGTTTGATGATTGAAATAATCGTTGGTAGAAATCAACAAACAAGGAAGCCACCTGATCATCCCCTTCACAGCAAGAGCCATCTTCCTTCCACAACCCATTAATTAAATTGCGCCTAAACCTGTGGGAGGTCCGATTGTGGAAGTAACTAGAATTCTGATCTCCGTCTTTCAGCCAGGCAGCCATAGCACGTTGCTACCATAATTTCTCTTCCTTAGATAGCAGCTCTTTGAGTTCCTCTTTTAGGATGTGCACCATGTTAGCCGAACCACCCTTGGCAGCCCTACCTTCTGCTTCTTTCAATTTCTTTTTCTTCTCTATCAATTCTCGGGTGATGTTCCCAAAAGATAAATTACTCCATTTTTGAAGCTTTTCTTGACATTCTTCTAAATTCCTCTCCACAGCTGTCATCGAGCAAGAAGCATTACCAACACTTCCTCACGCTGCAGCAATAGTATTATTGCATCTAGTGTCTCAAAACCAAACCTGCTCAAACCTCCATGGCTTCTGTCTGCGAACAGGGATACCAGATGGGTGAGTTATGATAGGTTTATGGTCAGACATACCACATTCAAGTGAACAACTTTCGTTGCAGGAAAGAGCGAAATCCACTCGTTGCTAGCTATTGCTCTGTCAAGGCATTCCCAAACCGTGATTCCACTTGCAAGCTTCTTCCCCCATGTGAACTTATTACCTACAAACCCCAAATCCGTAAAAACACAATCATCCAAAACATCACGGAAGTCTTGCTTCTATTTTACTAGCCTCATTCTTCCCCCTAGTTTTTCATGGGATTTTAGAATCTCATTAAAGTACCCCGCACACAACCATGGAAGTGATGTAGTTTGGTTTAAATTTTTAGGAGCGACCAAGATATATGGTGATTATTATGAGTTTCAGGCGCACCATAGAAACCAATGAACCTCCAAGTATTGTCCTTTCCTTCATTTATTCGAGCATCAATATGATTCAGAGATGATGTGTCAACCAGAAAATCAAAATCAGCTTTCTACAGAAGAGTTAAACCTCCCCCTCAATTGACTTTTGACACAACATGTTTATGCTCGAAGTCTAAATTTCTTAACAAATCCTTTAGCCTAGCTTCATCCAACTATGTCTCGGCTAAAAGCACAACTGTAGGATCTTGTGCCCATATTAAGTCCATGAGCTCTTGAACTGTCTGATGGTTTCCGGGCCCTTGACAATTCCAGGATAAAATACTTATTGCTCTTGGCAGGGCTGACCATCAACCTCTGCCAATATAATCTAATTTGCCTTGCCAATTTGAGAAACCATTCTGCGTTTGTTAGGTAACACAATTTGATCTTCCACCACTAAACCACTCCTCTTAGATCCCACAACAACCTCCAAAGCATAGTCCTGTTGAGAAGCACTTCTACAAATTTTTGTCCATGTCCCAGTCCTTGAACCCTGGCCTGGAACTTGATCATGGTCGATGTTAGTGATTGGCTTATGAGGTTGAGTTATCTCCATACCCTGTGTGGCATCCTTAGCACGTGAGATTTTTTTATGGGAGATAATTGAAATTGCTCCACCAAAATCAGATTAGTATTAGTCTTGGAAACCAACTTATTGCTCCCACGATTCTCTCTCTAGCTCATCGATATTTTTTGTGAAGTCTTTTAATATTGTAGGAGGCTCATTCTCACGTGATGTCAAAAATGTGCTCTCAGAATTAAAGGGAGATTTTAGAAGCCCCTCATTCACGCTTAGGACATGATCTCAATCTTTGAAGTTTGGAGCGAAATAAATCCTCATTATTAGCCTTTCCAAAAATATCCATTGAAGAAATAATTGGAATTGACTCAGATTTATTTGAGGAAGCTCCGAGATAGTGTAATAAACTCTCTATCTGTTGAGATTTTTTTATTTTTGAAACATATCACAATTAATGGCTTCCCTAGAAATTTCAGTTTCCATATCGGGTTAAGGCTCCTCTGCCTGAGAAGCACTCTGCCCTTCCCCTACTGTGTCACTAGGCACCACTTTTGGACTTTGCTTCACCTATGGTCATGGTTGAGGCTTCTCGTAATAACCCGAGACAAAAATAACACTCTTACCCACTGCTGAATATGGAGCTGCTTTCAAACTGGGGCCAAACTGTTGTTGATCAGCAAAGAGGGTTCCCTTGCTGTCCATCCACAGTTCATAGTGTTTATCTATTTTATTTCTTCTAAAAAAAGATTATCTAATTTATTTTACATTTTATTAAATTATTATTTCTTTATCAAACCTTTATTATTCTCCCAAATCATATTCTCTCTCCCTCATTTTTATTATTATTTCTTTATCAATTTACACACAATAGTAACATTGTATATTTGCAAGGTCGTTGTAGCTTGATGCTATTTTACACAAGTTTGGCTAAACTGATGTGAGTGATTTTTGGGGTTAAATGTGCAAAAATGAATTTTTATACTATTTTGCATTCACAGATGTCGGTGTTCTAAATGTGTGAAATTAGGAAAAAAAATCTATTTCAACAAAAACTGTTGCATTTTGAATTATCTTTTTAAAACCACACATTTCACCTAAATTAGATGTATGAGTCAAAAGTTATGGTCAAAATATTTAAACATATGTAGATCTAAAAATTCAACCAAAAATGACACTTTTACATAAGAGTCAATTTGCAGTGTTGTCTAGGAAATAAGTGCCACTCAGCCCTTTGGCCAAAAATTCACGGTCTAATTGCTTCATTTCAATTACATGAACATCTATGCATAGAGTTTCAAACAACCCATTTGAACATGAGAGAATTAAATAGAATTAAATGACTCCATGATTTCCAAGACATCTAAAATACGAATGAAAATAAATGATTAGATATTTTTCACAATCAGCATACGTCAACAGTGACTAAATAAATGTTATATGACCATCCTTAATGGACTTTGACAAATAGGACCAGTTTAAGGATAATTGGGCTAGAATTGGGACTCCAAGTCCAAGTCGTAGGAGGTTTGTAAGACGGCATGAGTTGGGTTTGTTGGCTCTTTTATTTGATATTCCTGTATCATAAGAGGATAGAAAGTGATTGGGCAAAATAGCTTAAAGCCTTGTAATTCAACTAGTTGTCACATCTTGATATTTTCAAAGGAAACATTTTAAATCCCCCCTCCACACACACCCTTTTGTATCCTCCCACATTTCCACCACAAAGAAAAAAAATCAAGGTTTTTTTTATTACACTAATACACCATAACCAAAACTGCATGCGACAATTAAAAAAATTAAAAGTTAAAGTGCAAACTACACACCTGAAGCTTGGGACCTTTGGATTTTATATACTAAAATTTAATAATTTGGATTTTATCACTTGAATTTATATTCCGTTTGCGTTAGCAATCCCTTGTCTATTTACATATAAACAAGCACTTGAAAAAGAGATAACATTTTTTAGAAAAATATATTTATTTCAAAGCTATTAGAGTGTAAATATCACATAAGCTTGCCACGCGTAATAAAATAACACCACATGGTTCACATCATTTTCATTATGCCACGTTATCTTGGTAACCTAAAAAAACTTTAAATAACTTATTGACGTGACATAATGAAAATGACATTTTATTGTATACTTAAAAGGGGTAAAATTGGAATTATGTATAAAATTCAAATTTTAGGGGAGTAGTTTAGGGAATTTTCAATTTTCCATAAAATTCCGTTTTCCATAAAGGATACGGGGTGTACCGTTATTTAAGTGGCACAGTGGGTATTATTATTAAGAGCAAGACTTAGGTACAGTATTTATGTGATGTTTTTAAAGTTTTTTTTTTTTAAAAAAATTTTGTCATGTGAATTTTTTCTCATGAGATGGAAATATATTTTTTAATCAAATAGCTACATAGGTAAATGTTAAGAGAGAAACATAAGTAATAGCACCTAAGGTACTTTTTTTTTTTTTGATATAAGATAAAATTTATACTCTAGCCTAAATGTATATGTGTGTGAAGTTTATTCCTGGAGATTTGAACTCCGACTCTTACCTTCACACCCCATAAATATTTATACTTATAAAGTGCATCACTGCGTCAAGGAACGCCATGCTATTGAACCAAAGTACTATTCCTAAATTTTGTACTATTATTATTATTATTATTATTATTTATTTATTTATTTATTTGAGAAAGCAGTGGGTGTTGGTATAAAGTGTAATGTTATCATGCATTTAGGCATTTTTTCGTCTCAAATATTGTTTAATGTTTAGACTTTAAAGTAGAGTTTAGAGTTTAGAGAGCGAGAGAGAGAGAGAGCGAGAGAGAGCGCGCGAGCGAGGCAGGCAGGCAGGCAGGCAGGCAACGGGTAGTGTCGCCTTGGCCTACTGAGTTTCTAGAACCTTTTCATCTCCTCTATTTCTCTGGTTAGTATCTCTTGCCCTATCTTTTTCCTTTCCGCCTCAATCAAATTAGATAAGTTTTTTTTTTTTTTTTTTGGGTCAGGAATTCTTAGTGAAACTTTGGCCGCTGTACTTGGTTTTTTTTTTTTTAATATTTAAGTTTCTGTCCTTTCCTTAAGTTTTATTTCCCATTTTTTAGGGTTTTAAAATTTGCCTATGTCGATTTTGCCAGAAAATTAAAAAAAAGTATTGAGAGAGGTTGTCAAAGATCGCATAAAAGTTCGATTTGTGCCCTCATTTTAAATCACCTCATAAACTTTACTCGATATGGGAGAGAGAGAGACACACACACACACACACTTGTTTAAAACTTGTAACTAATAACTTAGGGGATATTTGAGATCGGCTTATTTTTGCTTAAACTGAAATTTTTTTTGAAAGTATTGTAAATAATTGAAATAGTAAAGTGAGATTTTGAATAGTATTAAAAAGTGTGGTGGGCCTATATATAGTAGCAAAAATAAGATGAATAGTAAAATAAGCCAGCTTTTTAAGCTGGAGCCAAATGCATTATTCAGGTTTTTGCTTTATATAAAATGGGTGTCCTCGGGAGTATTTATTGTAGTCCTCTGTCCGTCCCACATGCCAAGTATGCATGTATATATACTCTTAAAAGGAGAGTTTTTATTTTGAAGGCATGACCCCATGGATCTCATGAGGCCTTGGGAACCACCAAAACAATTAAAAAAAAAAAAAAAAAAGTCCCAGTGGGAGATTGGTGGTTGCAATTGCATTGTGGAGACTACTATTACTATGTTTAACAAATGTATGGGTCTGAAATTTGATCTTTTTTCTTTCAAATTCTTACAGGGGTAGTTGTAAGGGGTGTAGAAATAAGGATAATACGGTGCTGGGGAAGTTCTTCCTTTTGTTATTTTCTTTTTTTCAGTTCTGCTTTTGAGTCAATTGTTCAATTGTTGTATGCTTGAGATTCTTAGCTTGCTATGCAGATAAAAATATGGCATCGCCAGCTTGGTTAACACAGGAAATGCAGCCACCAACTTCTCAAGCACCTGTATCTGGTTTGCCTATTGGAGTGCCATCTAGCAGCGGCCCTTCAACTCCGACTGCTACTGCTTCTGCTCCGGGTGCAGGTACACCTGGTTTAATGCAAGGACCTGCCCAAGCAAGATATGCTAATGCACCTGGCTTTGTAATTCCTGCACCTTCATTCTCATACGGCGTGCTTCCAAATGCTCCCACCCCTTCTGGAAGCTTGCAACAGTCAGCATCTAGTTCTGTCAGTATCGATTTATTTTGTCTGTCAGACTTCTAGATGGGTTTTGTAGTACTTATCTCTGATACTGTTACTTACAATGCAGGTTCAACCCCTGGTTCCTGGACTGTCTTCATCTGCTAGTCCCTCTTTTTCATACAACATTTCACAAAGTAGTATTGCTTTCCCTAGTAGCCAGCAGTTCCAAACTAGCACGGTAAGTTGGTAACGATCATATTCTTGAGTAAACGTGAGGTTCTCTTCGGTGAACTCTGATTACTGCCCTATTACTAGTGTATGGCACCATAAGTGTTTTTCCATCATGATGAGTAAACATAAGGAAATACAAACCTCTTTGGAAGCCATGTCACTGGTTTGGCAGATATGTATAAGAACATGATCCACATGCTTAGACATTTTTCATTTATTACCACTCACAGATGAAGAAAATTCACGTGCTTAGGCCCTTGTTATCATAACTGCATGTAGATTTGGCAAAGAGTTTAATCCTGAAATGTTGTTGTTCCAACGAACTAGATAGATTGCACACTGAAACAATCTTATGCTATGACTCGTATCTAGCTGTTGAATTTTCTTGGTGACAGTTGTCAATCTTAAGGGTCCGACTGTTTAAGCTATTAATTTTATTTTTCCAATTTATGAGTTTTAGTTCATCAAGAAATTGTTGCAGTATTTTTTGTTTATTGTCTCTAGTTATTGCTTGTAAGCCATGAAAATTGAAAGATTATGACTGTTTTACCTTATAAATCAGTATCAGTAAGCTCTTTGATTTTATTCCAAAAGCTAATTATTCTAATTTCTTTGCTTTTTTCCAGAATACATCAAGTGCTGTCTCGCAAGAAGCTGGTAATTTGACATCTGCACCTGCTATTTCTCAGTCTTTCTCATTACCCGCTGATAGTTCTTCAAGTTCAACAAGTACTGTATCTTCAGCCTTGAGCCAAGCAACTTCATGGATGCCATCTGCACCATCTTTTTCCATCCCTCCTGGAATGCCTGGAACTCCCGGGACACCTGGACCCCCTGGAATAGCAATGTCTGCTCCAATATCCTCTAGTACTCTTCAAGCTTCTGCTATGGATTCTTCCTCTTCAGCAGTCCCAAGACCCCTTATGCCAACAGCCCCTGTTGTATCAAATTCAGCTGTTCAGCCTCAAATTTGCACTCCTTATGCACCTTTTCCTGCTATGGCCCCTCCTCAAGGACTCTGGTTGCAGCCCCCACAAATGGGTGGGATACCTAGGCTACCGTTCCTGCCATACCCTGCTGCTTTTCCTGGACCTTTTCCTCTGCCTGCACATGGTATGCCTCTCCCTTCTGTTCCGTTACCTGATTCTCAACCTCCTGGTGTTACTCCTGTGGGAACTGCTACAGCAACATCTGCGTCTTCTGCCCCTGGTCATTTGATGTCAGGAACTTTGGGAATGCAGACAGAATTACCTCCTCCGGGTATTGGTATGCCCATGGTTTCGTACTAAATTACTGATGAAACAATGTATGAATTGTTTATTCTTCTTCATTGATGTTTTATGGAGTTACGTTTTTCATTTCATCAAAATATTACTTGGTGTTTTGTAGATATTAGGAAACATGTAGAGGAAGTTCGAACTCCGGATGGAGCTGCTGTCGATGAACAATTAGACGCTTGGACTGCCCACAAGACTGAGACAGGGGCTGTCTACTATTATAATGCTCTGACGGGACAGTCTACTTATGATAAACCTCTGGGCTTTATGGGGGAGGTATTTACATTAAGATTTTCTTTCTTCAAGTACTGCAATTGTGTGATCATATTAACTGCCTTTTGATTTTCTGATTAATTATTACATTTTAAACAGCTTTAGCTTTTGGAATATAGGTTACCTATCAAAAAAAAAAAAAAAAAAAAGAAGCTTTTGCAATATAGGCAGGTGGATTTTATTGGTGATGCATTTGATTTATAGACCATTTTTTTTGGAATATAGATTTGCTTTCTACCTTATTTATTTATTTATAATTTATAATTAAGAATATGATTAGGAAAGGAAAATAGAATGACTTATAATAAGATTGTGTGCAAGCCCTTTTCAAATAATACAACTCACTAAGAAAGAGAGTCAATAAAATCAACAAAAGACATCAAGGGGATGCCATCTAGAGCATGCATCCAAGTAAACAAGTACCGTAAAATTTGGTTCCTTGTGTAATTTTCTTTTTCTTCAATGATGCATTATTCACTTATAAAAAAAAAAAATAGTAATACTAAAATTGGTGTCCAAAAGTATATATGAGGTGCTGGATTATTTTTTCCAATTTAATTTTATATCGTCAATGAAGTTTGGTATGCATATGTAGCTTAGAAGGAAGAAGCCCTGGAAAGTGGCATTTGTTTATAGTGTGCTTATAAATATCTCTAAGCATTTAATGACATGGTTTCTCTTGGAATTGTCATTAGGAATTCTCTAATGGTTCGGTTTGTATAGATTTCATTGGTTTTGATGATCATTGTACTTTTAAAGCTTAGAGGCAATATGCATTTAGTATACATCATGTTTACTTGATATTCATAATTTTCCAATAAAATTTACTTGTTAAAAAAAAACAAAAAAGAATAGTTTTGATAAATTACCATTTGTCCTAAAAGTTTAAATTATTAGAAATGGTAAATTGAATCATTTAACCATTATTCTAATACTCTCATGTATGAAGCTCGACTTCCCCTTAATAAGTGGGTCCCAACTCGTGAGGTTTTTAACTTGATATATATATTTTTTTGATAAGTAAGATATATATTTTAACTTGATATATATATTTTTAATTTTTTAAATAGGAGGTATAGGAGAGACATGGTTTGAACTTAGGACTACTTTCTTTTGATACCATGATAAATTACCACTTGTCACAAAAGTTTAAGCTGTTGTGAAATGGTGAATTTAATAGTTTTTTAAAAACCTATTTATTTTGCTTAAAATATAAGCTGGGAAAAAGTACAACTGAACCTAGAAAAAGTGAGGCTTTGAAAACCTGTACATAAGCAAAAAAATCCAAAAAAAAGGCTAAACCAACTAGACACTTGCCTGGAGGGTTATTCTCAATGGGTTATATTTGATGAATACTATTTCCACCATATAGTTAATTTCTTTAGGTTTCCGCTTTTCATTTACTGCATGGCTTCCTAATATCTGCAATGAGGATCCTTAGATCTGGCAATAATTTTATTTGGCAATTATGTGAATTTTATATTAGCCTCAGTGCATCTGATTTTTTTTTTATTTTTTTGGGGGGGGATTTGGGTTGGTGTGTGGTTTATTGGTGCAGCTTGGTAAAGTTCATGTGCAACCAACTCCAGCTTCAACGTAAGTTCATTCTTTCACAAGATGTTTATATATTTTGATTGATCTTGTGTGCGTAGAAAACAGAAGATTCCTGAGTTGTGAGTCACTATTCCTGTTATCTGGTTCTTTTGTCTATGTGCATTTTGTATTTCAGTTTGCTGGTTTTAGTATCCATATGTTTGTTAATATGCTATAGAAGATACTATCGTGGATTATTTATTGCTGTCGATTTGTCTCTACTCAGTAGTCGCCAAGAGTAGTGAATTAGAGATGGGCATAGCAAAATGATTTAGGAAAACTTTTGCACCCTCCATTTCCCTCCTCAACAAAAAAATCAATAAAAAAAGAGGAAGAAGAGATTAGAGAAACATTGCTATAGGTAGGATATGCATGGTCATTATGAGTGGCTCTGTGGTATTCCCTGAATACTTTTGTTTAGTGGCCTTAATTGCTGTGTGAACCCCACAATTTTTCTGGAGTTCTTCATGACTGGAACTCCAGTTTTTGGTTGTTCCTCACAACTTCCCACTTCACTAAACTCCCCATTGAAAACAAAATTGAACTATTAAAGGATTACTTTGTGATATTTTATACCTCTAGGCCATTGATCCTTGACAATGTCTGGTCACAGGTGTAATGGTTTTACCATCCTGTTGGCTGGATGATTATATGACATGCTAAAAGTAAAATAAAAGTACAAACTGATGTTGTTAAAGCCAGAGAACTTCTCTATTTAATGATCAATGTTTTTAGGTTGATAAGCTTGACATGCACCCAATGGGGTTTTAAACCCACAACTTCACCTTCAATATACTCGTATGGGAGAAGTGAGTGTCATTTGAATTAGAGCTTGTTGGCCTGGTTGATGGCTAATGTTGATTATCTGCCTGGCTTGATTCTAACTTAAAGGCTTGAACAAAAATACCTTGTCTAGATTTTGTCCATATTGTTCCATGTTCAGGTTGCCAATGATTAATAATGTGTTTGGGCCTTCTGTATTTCTGAAACAAACTTTGTTGGCTTCATCAAATGACTGAATTGAATCAGTTAATCAGTATGCCATGTCTATGCTGATAATAAGTGAGGAAGGACTAGATCAGCCAGTTGGGATTTTTTTCTTCTTTTGCAGAAATAAAGGTCATCATTTGAGCAATTCTAAAGAGTAAGTAGTATAAAACATGTCAGATTAAAAGGCCTGACATATATGGAATTTATATTCATGAACAATCCCATTTTTTTATTTTATTTTTATAAATAAGATAGTTTGACTTTCTTTAGGTTCATAGCCATATGGAAATTATTGTAATTTTGTTGTTTAAGGGAAGTCTTATATAGATTTGCTTCACGAGTTGTGTTTAGTTGAGTTAAGATTTTGTTGGAATGGATGTCAGTTTTGCAATTCTTTTTTTTTTGATAAGTAGGATCTCAGTTTTGCATAGTCAGTCGTTATGGTCTGTTAGTGTTTTGACTTTTGATAAATTCATGTAATTTGTTTGATTAATTGTATGGTCCCCAGTTGTATACTCCCTGAATACTTGGGTGAGACTATTTTTTTATGGCAATAAAAATTACATTACTTATCCCAAAAAAAAAAAAAAATTGTTTGGTGGGTCAAAATATTGCCTAGTCACTTACAGTAGGTCTTGACTGGTTTAAATTTCTTGTTGGCTTTCCTAGCAAGTTTGCTTGCTTCCAAGTTTACTTGGTCTCTGTTATTTATACAGGATTGACGTATATTTGAAGGTATAGGGTAAATTATCTGAAAATTACTATTGCTTGATGTCTGATGCATCTTTTCTTGGGAGTGATCCAAAGAATCTTAGAACTGATGCCTAATCACCCTATGGTAGGTTCTTGTTCTTTCTCTCTCTTTACATTGTACCTGCTGTATGTTACTCCAGCCAACCTTGAAATTTTCTTTTTATTTGGATTTTGGTTGTATGGTACTGAACTTGTACAGAACCCTGTTAGATTTGTTGTGAGAATCTCTTTTTTGTGTGGCTTTGAATATAGCCTTCACTCTTGTCCTCTGAGTTGGTCATGAGGATGATGTTTTGTTATTATTGGTTAATTCTGCAAAAAGTCAAATTTCTTTTAACAATGTCTGATTTTACCTTCATTCTTTTGTCGAGGTTTTCTTAAATTTCTTTCTCTCCCCTTCTAATAAAAATTGAAGGTGTTAGGGGCATCGACAAGAAAAGAAATATGAGCTTAAGTGATGTTCTGGTATAAGATACAAATTTCTAATCAAGTAGAGCGTCAGTTGAAAGAAGTTTGAGTGTTAAAAGTAATTGGAGCTGTTGTGGGTGCTAAAGTAATTAAGGTTAGCCCTTTACGGCTTGACCATTGAAGGTCTGCCCTTTATGGCTGCTTTAGTGATTTTTAGATTCCACCTGCAGAGACCTACTAGGCAAGAAGCACTCAGTAAATATATGCTTCTCTTATATGCTTGATATTTGTTTGTCCAAAGTTTTAGAAGAAAGTATTTAAATTTGGATTTGGGCATATTGATACTCTATCTCATGGATACTATAGGCAAGTCATTCCTTCTATGTTATTTGACTGTATGGACCCATTTATTATTATTATTTTTGACAATCTTCTTTGCCATTTAAGAGCCTAAATACCTGATTTGAATTATAGATTGATCTCTGTAAATTTGGTCATCTGGTTTTCTGTAAATTCTGGGAAGTGCTGTGATATATTTAGTGCCATATTATTGTTAAGCTCTTTTTAGTTATTTTTTTTACCGGATCTATTTTCTTTAACTATTAGAGTTGCTGCAGGTGAATCTTTGCTGTCCAAAAGTACATAAAAAATTTTCCTTCTAAAGTTGTGTGGTGTTTTTTTGTCTTCAGGGTTAATATATTTGGTACTGATTGGGTAATGGTCACAACAAGTGATGGAAAAAAATATTACCACAACAACAAAACTAAGGTACAGATTGTTTGTTGAAATTTAAATTTATCGATATTGTGGAATACCATAGTCTAAAAGAATAGTTTGGATGCTTGTTCTTGTGTTTTTTATCTGATTAATTGGAACTAGATCCTCTCCATTTCAAATCCTGTCCGTTTCATGGTTCAGATTTTATTTTCTGCATCTAACAATGTACAGACTACCACGTCATTCAAAATTTTAAATGATGTAGTAGTCTATTCACCTTTAGATTTGTAGAATAAAATCTGAACCATGAAATGGACGAAATGGATACAACCCTTGAAATGGAGAGATTCCTTTTCCTGATTGATCCTTTCTGCACTTGTGCATGTAGTGCAAAAGGTTTTATTCTTTGGTCAACTAAATTCAAAGAGATGAAAGTAGTCTCTTTATATGATTTAGATGCCAATACGATAATATGATGCTAAAGTGGGTGCATCATTATTCTTTTGAATGGGATGGGTGATCCCATTTTCCTTGACCAGGATAAATCCGTTGGTAGACCTGTATTCCATTTCATATGCATTCTAGTTAGTCCTTATTATGTTCTCAAAAAAAAAAAGTTAGTCCTTATTACCTTACTTAAGAATGTTAGAAGCCTCTCATCACATGCTTTCATGGTTTTTCTTGATGCAGCCTAGTGTTGCATTAATTACGTGTTTCATTTGCATGTCCTCCTTTTTAATTGAGTCTCAAATGTGTACTCATGTTTCTAGCATAACTTCTGGAATTGTATTGGAAATCTGTATATTTATGTTAATGATGTTTCATGAAGTTTTTCAAATTCTTTTGTTGTATCAAGTTGCTAGTCATGTTTACAAATAAACTACAAGCCCATATTTAAGTTGGTCTCATTTCAAATTTAAGAAGTAAAAGTAATGAAATCAAATATTTAAATCTTATTAGATGTTACTTAAACTTATTCCATGTATTTATTGTTATTTCTTCCTTTATCAGATAAGCAGCTGGCAGATCCCGAATGAAGTTACAGAATTGAAAAAGAAGCAGGACAGAGACACATTAAAAGAACATTCAATATTGTCAACACAAACTAATTTATCAACTGAAAAAGAATCTGCTCCAATTAGTTTGAATGCTCCTGCCATTAACACAGGTGGTCGTGATGCTTTGGCTCTTAAAGCCTCAGTTGTGCCAGGATCATCATCTGCACTGGATTTGATTAAAAAAAAGTTGCAGGACTCTGGAACTCCTGTCACCTCCTCTCCTGGTCCCACACCATCAGGAACCGCAGCATCAGAGTTAAATGGCTCAAGAGCAGTTGATACCATGGCTAAAGGTTTGCAAAGTGAAAACAGCAGAGAAAAGGTAAAAGATGCTAATGGGGATGGTAATATGACTGAATCGTCCTCAGATTCAGAGGATGCAGATAGTGGACCAACAAAGGAGGAGTGTGTTATCCAGTTCAAGGTCTTTCTTTCTTCTTTTTTGTTGAAAATTCTTAAAGTAGGAAAATCAATCTCATGTTATTTGTTTGCCTTCCATTTTTGGATTTTGCATCTTGGTATAATTTTTTTTTACATTTTTTTTTTTGGGTTTTGGGGGGGGGGGGGGTGAGAATACGTTGATCTAACAAAATATGTATATATATATATTTTATTTTATTTTAATGGAATATCCATTTTCCTTTAAAAGCCTATCTATCTAACAAACAATATATCTTGACAAGGGTACCTGTGTCGAGTAATGACTAAAATCCAATACTTTTAGGCTCCTTTTGTATCAATGTAAGATATTATCCAGAAAAATTTTCACATGTTTTCCATGAGAAACATTTTCTGGATAATGTGTAAATTTAGACATGATGCTTGTAGCAACCTAAGTACACTTCCAGTTCCTGTGTAAATGTGGGAGCACTGTCTTGTTTCTCTTCAATAGTTTTTTTTTGAATTATTCATGTATTCCATATTTGGTGCTGTTGAAAATTACAGCAAATGGAGTGGGTTTTTGTGCCCTCTCCCTTGTGCCTTAATCACTCGTTCTCCTCTCTGCGCCCCAGTACCTCGTACATCTACCTTCCTCTCCCCTCTGGCCCCCTGCTTCATATTACTACTATCACCCTCCTCTCCTCATCTGCAACACCACAGCCACTCCCCCCCCCACCCCCCACCCCCCACCCCACACACCCCCCCCCCCCCCCCCCCCCCCCCCCCCGGGCAAACCTATTCCTGCAACCATTGCTGCTGGCACAAACACTATTGTCTCAACCTTTTGTGAGTTTTTGTTGGTTTTAACACACATTTCTGGCACGGCTAAAGTGTAGAAATTATATTTAGAATAGCATAGAAATTTTTGTGCAACCAAATACTGGAAAATGTTTTCAAGATCTCAACCAAACAATAGAGAACAAATTGTTTTACATAAAAATATTTCATGTTGAAAATTTTTTGCTAGGGAAATATTTCAAAACTTAGTTATAATCAAATCTTATTTTCTGTTATGTTTAATGTAAATCCAATGATTTAAATAGATCTGATAAGAATCATCTATAAAGTAGCACCTTACACCCTTCTTTATCCTTGGGTTACATCAGCATTTCAATTAATAATGATATACTCCTTAAAGTGGTCGAATACTCATTACTTATAAAATTTTGCTATTTTAATTAAAAATTTCTCAACTTTTTTTTTGGGATAAGTTATAGAAATTTTATTAGAGTTAAGGAACTCTCAAACAGAACATTTCTGAACTTATTAACAGCTTTGAATTTTTGTATGTTTCGTATTAGCTTTAATATAACACCTTTGAACACCACCCCCCACTCCGAAAAAAAAAGGCAAAAGAAACCAAAAATAAGATCAAATTCATTTTTTTGTTTGTTAATCCATTTTTGACTCTGGTTTAAATGATCTTTTGCATATCTAATGCGTTTTGGCGTTCTTTGATTTTTCAACTTGCACACACCCGGTTTTATGAATGGCCATGTTTGTTGTTGTTGTTGTTGATATGTACTTGAAGCAACTTTAAATGTGCCTGTTGAGAAAAGCTAATGTCTGGCGTTTCTTTTTGGTTTTTTTTTTTTTCCCCATGAATTTCACAGGAGATGCTTAAGGAACGAGGAGTGGCACCATTCTCGAAATGGGAGAAGGAACTGCCAAAAATTGTGTTTGATCCACGTTTCAAGGTTTGTTGAGTCCATCGATTACAAATTATATTTTGAAGGTTTTATGATTATTGAGTAATCTGTTATATAAAGCAAAGTTTTACATGAACTTTGTCTCAAGACTGTTTTGTGGACTTAAGTAAAAATTTCATTTCTTACATACTATAGCTGTAGGAAATGGTAACTTTGCAAATATTATTAAGTGCTGATTTGCTATATGCGTCTGAATCTTTGGACTTGGACCATAGGGGCTGGTTGGCCTCTCTCTTCTGGCACATCCATATTTCAGGCTGGGCTTTTATACAATTAATGGCTTGCCTGGCTCAGCCCTGCCTGGCATAGCCCAGTCCAGTTTATTGTTAATAGGATTTTTTCCTTATATATATTTCAACTTAAGATATGGCACTTTGAGATTTGAACTTTAGACCTTAAACATTTAATTTAAGCTTCCCCTTTTAGTAATTGAGCATGGTTTAACAGACTGTGGAAAATAAAATCTAGAAGGAGTATGTTTGTGTTTCAAAATCTCACATGGACATGGCTTGGCTTGGTCAAGGCTCTTCCACCTCTCCTTAGAGCAAGGAATAAGCTGAAACTGAAACTGTCTGCCCCAAGCTTGGGCTAGCACATTGGTGATGGAGGGCCATGGAAACAACAATGGAAGTCTTATAACTGGCATATCAGAACTAATTGTAATACGCAAGCATTAATTTAGGAGTTCTTTTTTACTTTTCTTTATTGTGAAATGTCTGTCTTGTTGCAGGCAATTCCAAGTTATTCTGCCAGGAGGTCATTGTTTGAACACTATGTGAAAACACGTGCTGAGGAGGAACGCAAGGAAAAACGAGCAGCTCAGAAGGCTGCAATAGAAGGGTTTAAACAATTACTGGATGAAGTATCAGAGGTCTCATCGACCACCTTAAACCACCCCCCACAAACCCCCCCCCCCCCCCCCCCCCCCCCCCCCACCCCCCCACCACAACCCAACAAAAAAAAAACACCAAAATAAATATTCCTTTAGCAAAATCTGCTAGATTCTGTGCTGTGGAGAGTGTTGATTTCTTACTGTCCACCTTTTCATTTTCCAGGATATTGATCACGGTACTGATTATCAAACTTTCAGAAAGAAATGGGGCAATGATCCACGGTTTGAGGCCTTGGACCGCAAGGATCGAGAGCATCTATTGAATGAGAGGTATCACTTGGCAGTTGAATATGGCTCAAGTTTTCCTAGCGTACATGCATGCATTTCTGCGATTAATCAGCATTCACATCAATGGGTCCCACACTGGTCATCTAGTTGGTGTTAATCAGTGCCATTAAGGTGCTGCCTTATTTTGTTATAACATAAACAACCTATTTTATGACATTGATGGATGGTAATTGCTGGTTCCCTTACGGGATGCCTAAGCGAGAAAGAAATATGTCCTCAGGTGGTCATCACCCACATATGTTTTGTTGTTGGGGTCCATAAGCATTTTATTTTGGACCATTAATTTTCTAAACTTGCTGAACTCTAATCTTTTTTAACCAACTTGAAATATTTAATGCCATAGAAGAAAACCCCAAGGCCTTGGCTTAGTGGTTCCTAGGCCTCATGAGATCTTGGGGTTTGAAACCTTTAGCTAGCATCTTGGGGCCACCTCCAAGGGATTCCTTCCTATAATTACTTGGTGTGTGTGGGATGGTGGTATTGCACACACCCGAGGGAATAGTTTGATACTTGAAGAGGTTTGGATTCCCTCATTTCTCAAAAAAATAAATAAAAAATGAAAAATTAATGCCATAGAAGAGAGAAGGCGGGTGTGATCTCATTATGCTAACTTCCTTTCATTCAAACTCTTACATGGAACATTTCAGCCATTGTCTCCCAGCCATTTCAGTTAGTTTGCTGTGTTGGTCATAATTATGGTCTAACTAGGTAAGGTCATGATGTGCATGATTAGACTTGACTCCTAATTTAGGTGTGTTATTTCTATTCATGTGGAATGGATGCACCAAATATTATGATGTACTACAAGAAAAGCTTTACGCCCCCCACCCTCTCTTTTTCCCTTTCTCTTCTAGTACATTTTTTCTTGCCTTTGCCCTTAGCAGTTGCAGATATTTTAGTTAAATACTTTGTTCCATCTTCTTTGGTTTGATTCCTTTTTTTATTTTATGATGTTTATTTTTTAGGGAAAAATTTAGGTACAGTTCTTTAGGAGTTTACCTTAGGTTTCCTTAATTAAAGTCAAACACACAACTGCATTGAATTTAACTGTCATTGGAAAAGACAACAATGTTTGTGTTGCATTGATCGATTCAACCATGTGTGTGAATTTAATTGGGGAACCTAAAATATAACACGTAACGAAAAATCTGGATGTTGCTTATGGCCTATTGATCACAATAATCAAAGTTGGGCTAGGTTTTCTTTTTTATTTATGAATATGACTATGTCCTAAAACCTTTTCTTCCCATTCAACTCCCCCTCCCAAAAAAAAAAAAAAAACTTTTGCCCTATCTGGTGTGTTGATGTAGTGTGGACACCATCATGGAGGTCTAGTCATCGTAGACTGTTTTGAGCAAAGGGAACCAACATTTTTGCCAGTCCTTGGATTTTGTTTTCAACACTCTGGTTGTGTTCTTAATGTGAAACTTCATTTGTGATATAAAAGTCTTGGCAAACATGGATTGTTCAGGGGTAAGATTCTGATATTGGTCCTATGGTCACTTGTTCATTAGTAAGCAACTCTAAAAAATTTAGCAATTATCCTCGTCCATCATCAAATACTAATTGACTGAAAGGTGAGATGCTCTCTGTAATTTATTTTTTAACTTTAACTTTTCTTGAATTTCCCTCTAATGACCATCTTTTTTAATTTAAAACTTGAGTTTTAACTTTTAAGTATCAACAACCAATGAGCATGTCATTCAGTGGGATGATGATCTCAGGGGACTTATTTTCAAAAAAATAGCTGTCGCAATCAATGATGTTTTCTGGTATATGAGAAGTGCCACACATGAGCACGTCATTCAGGTCTGTGGACCATGCCAGTGCCTCTGTTTAGCATATGGTGCAATAGACTCAGCCATGCTGTTACATTTGAGTACTTTTTTTTTCCTCGGATCCTTATTCGAATTTATATTGAAATTTTCCTAGACAGAAAGTTCTTATTACCCTTGAAAGCAACATGAGTCAGCAAGTAGTAGGCTAGTGACCAGATTCTCAGATTCGCCTTGGTAGTGTCCTTTAGCCCTATAACCTTTTTGGATTAACATGGTAATTGCCTTTTTATCTGATAGGATGTTACTATTATTGGTTAGATAAGGTGTCTGCTTCACCTGCAGGGTCCTTCCTTTAAAGAGGGCTGCTGAAGCAAAAGCTCAAGCACTGCGTGCAGCTTCTACCTCCAGTTTCAAGGCCATGCTTAGAGAAAAAGGAGATATAACTCTTAATTCCCGTTGGTCCAAGGTAGGTGCAGTTCTACTTTATATTTTGGTCTCAGTTTATTTGCTGGATATAAGTTTTTTTATTTATTTTATTTGCTCAATAGAATGGTAATGGATTATGTTCAGGTGTATGTATAGTTTCAGGGTTTTAGAACATAATACTATTAATTTTTAAATTTATCCTTTCCCATCAGCTTAAGCTTGTGTGATACTTTATCAAGCATGTGCTGCTTCCCTATTCAGTCCAAAGTTCACGTGTTATCATTGAGTGTGAGAGTCTTGGGTCCATATGATAAAGGGATTCTTAGACTAGTATAAGGAAATTAGTTAAATTTATCGTTTTCTATTAGCTCATTTTCTGTAAGCTTAAGGTTTGGGGACAAGTGGTAATTTACTAAGAAATTAGACTTTTAAATGGCTGGAGCATTCTTTTCCCCAAAATTTGACATGCTTTTTGGAGGGATTGTTTTGGGTGAAGGTATCCTTTAATAAATTAGTGGTCTTTTAATTCTTTTTATCCTTGGGAGAAGATTTGTATTGGCAAAAGGACCCATTTTTTGACAATGCTAAAGTTAGTAGAAATGGTTGCTTAGCATATCGCATACAATTGTGAGTTGGTGCATGAATAGTCCATAATATAGAGAATGCATGAGCATACATTTTGTTTTTCTTTTTTTTTTTTCAATTACATATATAGTATTGATAACATACTTCACATTAAATTAGATCAAGAAGACAGTATAGAGTTTGTTTTGTAATTTGAGTTATTATTATTATTATTTTTTTATATTTAAATTTTCATAATTAATCAAAAATTTATTAACAAGAAAACAAACCAAGTACACCGGGAGTGTACTTAGAGAGAAGTACAATCAATTCAAATTACAATGCTCAAACAGATCTAGAAGGGTAAAACAAGGAGGAGAAAAAAAAGCCAACGCTCAATCGAACAAAGTACGAAGGAAAAAAGGCTTTTAGATCAAGGATATTCCGTTTACATCCCTCAAAACCTCTAGAATTCTCTTCTTGCCAAAGACACCGCATAATGCAATGTGGCATAGCCTTCTAGAAAGCTATGTTTCTATGCTTGCTGAAAGAATCCTTCCAGTCTGCGGATATCTCAAAAGCTATAGGGCAATGAAGAAGAAGATGATCCACGGACTCCCCACATTTTTTGCACATGCAGCACCAATCCAGAACAACATGTCTCTTCCGGAGATTGTCAGTAGATAAGATCTTCCCTAGAGCAGCAGTCCAAGAACAGAAGGCAACCCTAGAGGGAACCTTCTAATGCCACACCGACTTCAAAGGATATGACATGCCATCAGGCTTTGGGATAGGGAATGATAATACCCACGCACCTCAAAGTCCCTCGACTCTTGGCAGGTTTCCAGAAAAGTCTTCCCTTCACCCCTAATAGGCTTGGAATATATAAGATCCATTAATGAAACTAGTGGCTCCAACTCCCGTTCTTGAACCGGTCTAGAGAATCGAACATTGACCTGACAAAGAAAAATCGTGTGAACTAGCCCTTCGGCAACCGTTACCAACTCAGAATCAGTTATGTTATTGACAGTCTACTACTTCAAAAGTGCCACAATCACCAAAAGTGGGACTCTGCACCTCAGCCATTGCTATCATATCCTCTTTGGAATAACCGCCTTCTTTTTTTTACCAGTGGACACAAACAATGGTGGCAACCATATCTGATGTGGGAAGCCCAAAGAAGTACTTATTATAATTTAATTTTATTTAAATTTGGAAGTCAATTTAATCTATATCGGGCAATTAGAATTTTATTTTAGGTATTAGCAGTTAATTGGGTTTATTAGTATTTTTTTTTAATTTCTTAAAGTTAAGGGTATTTTTGGAATTCAATAAGGATTTCCTAGTTAGTTAGAATTAGGGTTTAGTCCTAGTACGTCTTTTAAGCGCAAAATTTTTTATTAATAAAATTTCTTTTGGAACTCTCCCGATGGCCTGGTGCTAACTCTAACAAACCCAAGGTGCTGACTCGTAGAGGTTCTCTCTTGCTTGGTGCTGACTCCTAGGTTACCTATCCTTTATTTTTCTGTTCTGTTATTTTCTTGTTGCATTGTTTTGGTTTCATCTTGCATCAGTATCGTGTCTGTTCCAATTCAATGGACAGAAACACCACTTACCACCATTGTATCCCACCATTATTGAAAATTCCGAGTTTCTTTATTTTTCCTTAGCTTCTGTTTTCCTAGCCAAAGTCTATTTAAGATTTATATTTTACAAAACTGCAATTGCAATTAATATGTGCTTAAATACTCAAACCACTCAATTAGGACTTCGAATTTGACTAGTAAGTTGAAAACCAACAAGGTAATAAAGATTGACTTAGACTTAAAGGAGTAAAGTAACCTGATGCTGTTAGAATTGGAAAATTCTAGACCTAACTCAATCACCAAACTACCCTCAATTTTTTGGAGTTATTGAAATTACAAATCTGCCCTTGATTACAGAGCTTGAATTGACGAAATTACTAAATTGCAACAAATTAGTCTTCCATGGTTGCATATGGGGAGGGAATGATTGGGATGTGTAATCACCTCTAGCTCAAATACACCTCCCATTTTTTTGATAGGTAAGTTATACATGTTTTGAACAATGTCAACCTCCACCCTATTCTTACAAAGGAAGGAGGTGCCATTGAGTTATAGCTCATTGACAAATGGCACCTCCTCCCCTTGTAGAGCAAGGTGAAGGATGAGATTGTGGGTTCAGGACTCACCAAGGCATGTGTGCCAACTAATAAAAAGTACTTGAGATGTGTATTGAAAAAAAACCCACTTAGAGTTATTAACACAAATAATAAGCTCAAGGGTATTGAAGGCCTTTAGAAGTGGGGAAGATGAGAAACTTCCCTAATTTGCTGTATTTTGTCAAAGGCTTTATTTACGTATGGATGTTTACTATATATAATGTTAGTTCATCTTTCCTCAATATGATAGTTTTGGTTGATGGGCATGTATGCAAATTGTGTGCTAAGGAACTCCACACAAGTGGACATTCAGCAGGCCAATTTGAAGATCTTAGAATTACTTGTTGTTTTATATCTTGAAGATCTTAGAATGACCTGCAGAACATTTGGAAGTGATTACAAGGGGTGACATATTTTTCAATCTAAATGCAGGATAAGGGTAATAGTTTAAATAACAGATAAAGAACTTTTTGAAACTGGCTGTGCACTTGCAAATAACAAGCATGAGATGATTGGTCTATTAGATTTTTTTTATTTATTTATTAATTTTAAAATATGTATAAAAAAATATATTAGTTTTTCATTGGAGGATCAATTGTGTATTTTGGTTGCTGTAGGTGAAAGATAGTCTAAGGAATGACCCAAGATACAAATCTGTTAAGCATGAGGATAGGGAGTTTTTATTTAATGAGTATATATCTGAACTAAAGGCTGCAGAAGAGGAATCAGAACGAGAAGCAAAATCCAAAAGGGAGGAGCAGGTCTGGAATTTTTCCCTACTTTTCTGTTAGAAACTCCCTCTCTCTCTCTCTCTCTCTCTCTCTCTCTTAGTGTGCTTTATGCTTGAACGTAGATGCTGGAACACAAATGAAAGTTTACTCATCTGTAATTTTCTTTTTGGTTATTTTTGAATATTTAACCAATCTAGATGCCTTTGCTAAAAATATTCTGTGGGAAAGCGTAGTTGAGTATATATTTGAATTTTTAATAGCGCTTGATTATTTCTTTCAGGTTAAATATTGATTTATTTTGTTAATGTTTTTCATTTAATCTTCTTGTATGGTGCTCAATTTTCCATGTTATGGTTATACCAAATTAACAGATATCACAATATATAGATGTTACATTGCTGATTTATATGGACATATGTGAGAATTAAAATTAAAAGAGTGGGTCTGCAACTTGCACTATTAATTTTACAGGTTGAGAACAATAATAGGTAAAAAATGGTGTGTGCCTTTTGTTCTCATGTGTGTATAAGTTAGAATAAGAACTTGTGAGATCTGAATTGATTAATTATAAAAACATAATGTGAGACGTGTCAAGTGTAAAAAAAGGGGAAATTAGGAGGTAAAAAAGAAAAGAAAGAAGGACCTATTGATGAGGGAAGTCCCTCAAATTTGTTTATTACTTATGCACTTGTATACTTCTGCACAAATATATGTATCTCTGATTGATTATTTACTTCAAGGGAGCATAATGGTTTGGATTGTTTTTATATATATATATATATATATATATTAATTCTCCCATTTTGGAGATGTTTGTAGAACTTAAACAGTTAAAAATGGAACTATATGACCTTTATATATTGAATTTTAATTTTTATGGAAAATGTTTTATAATTTTGACCTCCTTATACTGATTTCAGGAAAAATTGAAGGAAAGGGAGCGAGAATTTCGGAAAAGAAAGGAAAGAGAAGAACAGGAAATGGAGAGGGTGCGGCTGAAAGTTCGTAGGAAGGAGGCAGTTTCATCCTTCCAGGCTTTACTTGTAGAGACAATTAAAGATCCACTGGTAACATATTTTTATCACTAATGATTCCATTCTTGGTGGTGCTGGACTAGGAATGGTAGTGGTTATGTTGCATGTTAAGCCATCCGTTGTACTCCGTAACAAAAAGAAAAAGAAAAAAGAAAAAAGGCCATCTGTAGTACTTTGTGTTTTTAAGATCTGTTGCAATATTAAGATTTTGCTAGGGCCATTGACCGTATGGCTATACAAGTGTGATTACTGATTTTCATGAATGACTTGGGATATTTTTGCATATGTGCAGGAATTTGAGTGAATTTGTTTAAAATAAAGGGACTGAGTATGTTATAAAAGATGTCATGTTCATTTTGTAAATTACCCTACAAATTGCAGCAACTCAGTTGCTTGGAAAATTGCATCATGTGCATTCCTTCCATTTGATATTTGGTGGGTTAGCCTAAAAAGGTTCTGGAACTGTTGCTTCATTGGAAAGGCATTTTGGTAGATATTAGAGTAGAGATATGGAGCACTTTTCCCTTTTGTGGTACATTTTGTAAGAAAGAAGTGCTGGGCCTTTGAGGTACTGAGCTTTATAGGATTAATGGGGTTTTTGTTGGATGATTTTTTTCTTTTTTATTTAATAAGTATTGAGATTTATTAAGACCAGAATAAAATACAAGTCACCCAATAATACAGGATGTATACAACTGGGGACAGTACAATCAAGCATGCAATTGCGATGATCTATCAAATCACTAACCGAGCATAGAGAAAAACTACCCACAATTGACATCCAATATTAAACAAAAATAATTTTAGATCTGGCAAAGACCGCTCAGAATGCTCAAAGAACTGGTCATTTCTCTCCCTCCAAAGACACCACAACAGAAATTTGGAACAGCCTCCGAATAACACTAGTCTGATGACGTCCAAATCCTTAGCTTTTTTATGATTAAGTTGAAGCATATATTTATTTTAATCTTTGATCTTGGTTTTGTTTTTCTGTTTGCCATTCCTTTGGTACACTCTCCTGTACTACTTGTTGCATCCTTTGTGTTTTTCATTGAAAGGGTGTTAGGGGTGGGGGGAAGAAGTTACAGCAGGTGAAGAGCTTTCAAAATGGTGCCTAGCTATAAATGCTGCCATTATCATTTTCTCCCATGTCTTTTTATTTATTTATTATTGTTTTTGTTCTGGATCTTGCATTCCTGCCTTGAAAGTTGTAATATTAACTTTTAATTTATTTGAGAAAAAAAAAGTAAAGAAAATGATAGAGGTTCAATTCCTGGTGGAACCTTTGCTATCTTTCATTTTTCTTATAAAAAAGGATTGAAGAAAATAAAAGACAGTAAAAGGAGAAGTCTGTCACTTAGTATAGTTCCTTAAATTTCGAAATCCTCTTGCTGCCCTACTCCCCATTAGCAAACGGAAGAAAAAAAAAATCTGTTATAAAAATTTACGTTACCATCAACCCCTGGTCACATAATCCTGTTACTGCGTCTATCAATCAAATATTTAAGGAAAAATTAGTTTTGGCTTCATTGTCTAGGTGAATTCTTATGCATTATTGTTGTTATTGTGAGATTTCCCATCATGCCCATTGTATTGTTAAGGGAAGTAACTCCTAAAAAATCTGCACTCTCTCTTTCTCTCTAAACACAGGTGTGCACCTACAAACACAAATTAATTATATGCTCTAGGTCTAAGCATTCAGGTCCAATTGGTCACTTGGTTCTTGCTAACTATAGTTTTACAGTTGATTGGGTTTGGTCTTGCCCACACTAATAAATGTGTTCACTTTTTTCTTCTACTTGTGATCAGGCATCTTGGACAGAATCTAAGCCTAAATTGGAGAAGGATCCACAAGCACGTGCAACCAACCCTGACTTGGATGTATCTGACACAGAAAAGCTCTTCCGGGAACACATAAAGATGCTGAATGAGGTAATTCTTTGACTCTGCCATGTTTTTTGTTAGGCTGATTAATTATAATATATTTGCAATTGGCTTCTTGCAGCCAGATCTCCTAGAATTGTTGATTATAATGAAGCATTACTGTGCACTCCTAACTATATTAAACTATACCCTAAAATCTTGGTTTCTTTAGTAAATGGATGGGAACAGGGTAGTTTTGAGGTTGAAATCCTAACAATTAAAGAGAATAAATTTTTTAGTGTATATATATAAATTCAATAGTTGGGGGAGGGGGGGATTCAAACTCTGGATGTTTCTAACATCCGTTGGAAACACCAAGAGGTGCCAACCAGTTGGACTACAAAATGTTTTGTCTGGGTGACATTTGGCTTGAGATCTGAAGTGTTTACACAACTTGGATCATACACCAACTCCTTTGGTGTCCAGTCCCGAGTATTTGTTCAATGACCTGATATCTCTCAATCTAAATACTTTATATTAAATTAACATATATAAAAAAAAAAAAACTTTACATTAAGTTAATTTTAACTGACTAGTACTCCACGCATTTTGTGTCAGATGATGCTGTTGGTATGTTTGAAATTTGTATGCAGTTTTTGACTTGTAGAATTCAGAATTTGTGCAGCTGGAATTGTCAGTGATTTAGGTTCTGATGAATTATTTTCGTAAAATAGAAATGAGGTAATAAGTAGAGGGTTAAAAACAAGCAGATGGTAGTTGGATTTTGTGATTAAAAAAATAGAGGGTAGGTGGATTTTGTGATACAGAATTACAGATACATTATACATATAACGGATAATATAACAAAAAAGGCAGCCTTTAAATTTTGACTTTATCTATATTTTTATCCTAATATATATTTTTTTTATATAAAAAAAAATTGATTAGCCATTCTCTATCTGGATGCCAATTAGAGCATATAGAGCTAACATAAACTTTTTTTTTTTTTTGTAAGTAAAAGCCACCTCAAGAAAGATATGTTGTGCAAGGTAGCATAATGAATTGCTATAAAAAAATTACAAAAAAAAAAAAAAAAAAATTGAATTGGTAATTCTGTTAGGATATCACTATCATTAAGACCCATGACCGTGGACCATTCACAAAGTAATCTAAGAAAGAAGTCTTCAGCTGCATCTTCTATGCTTTCACATTCAAAACATCCCATTACCTCTCAAACACCGTTGCAATTTATATGCCTATGTGGCATACTATAGTACAATAAGCTAAGCATGGAAGCAACAGAGTCCAATTCCCAATCATTAACCTGTTGAATTAAATAGTCGTCCCAGTGACTCTCTTGTCAAACAGGAAGATACAGATTCATCAGAGTCAATTGGAGGTGAATACAGGTTTGGGTACAACTCCTTCAAAGGTTGGTCCTCACACCACCTATCATGTCAACACCTCATCCGTACCCCATCTCCCACTTCAAAATGTATACGGAGAGCAAATATATCCCCATCAGCTCTATACTTTTCGATAAACTATACTGGTGAGTTCTATGCACTGGCTGCAAAATGCCATAGTCACTTCCCTAGGAGGGCTTGATTAAATGTACCCAATTTGTGCACCACAAACCACCATAAACAATTGGGGAGCACACTGTATCCCAAGCCACCAGGTGAAATCTAGACTCCTCCCCCAATCTTCTCCATATAAAATTCTTTGCAATCTCTTTGAATGGTCTGACACAAGTTGGGATAGTAAATAATGAGAGGTAGGTAGTTGGGGAGACTGCAAAGTGTACTCTTTTGTAAGGTTAGCCTCCCCCCTTTTGACATGTTGAGCTTTTTCCACCCTGCTAACCATCTCTCCATTTCCTCTATAATGGGATTCTGCATTGTTCGAAGCCTTAAAGGACGTGCCCAAAGGCATGCCTGGGTAATTCGTTGACAAACTCTTGATTTTGCAGTAAAGAGTATCAACCAACTCCTCCAAGCCCCCAAATCTCCTACTGTGACAACTTCACTCTTGTTCAAATTGACTTTCAACCACGTGACAGCCTCTAAACAAGTCAATTCCATTCAAACATAGAGGAGTTGCTCCCTCTTTGTATCATAGAACAATATTGTGTCATCAGCAAACAACAAATGTGATGTCTGGAGTCCTCTATTGATTCCCACCCCAACATTGAAGCCAGAGATATGACCTATACCCCTGTCCTATGCAACATCTGCCTCTAAACCTCCATCATTAAGAGAGAGTAGAGGCAAAAGGGGGTTGCCTTGTCTTAGGCCCCTCAAGCTATTGAAGAAAACCCATTGGTGAGCCATTAATGAATACTGTGAAGTGGGCTATCGTAATGTATGAGTGAATTTAATCCCTCCATCTTGCCCCAAACCCCATTCTCCCTAAAAAAGAAGAAGAAAGTTTTCCAAATAACATGATCATAGTCATATTTCCATTTCAATATCTATTTTGCAAATCCGACCTGGAATCTGTATCATCCTGAGATTGCTCATTCTTCCATAACTATGAATAGATCTGCATTTTGATTGATGTATTTGCTCTTGGCTCCAATTGAACAAGAGCATATGTTGTTTTGATTTAAATAAATTTACGTTATATGGGAAATAATTATTTTGAGGCACTGGTTCCAGAAGATCAACTTTACTAAGTTTTGGTAGATTCAGAGCTGAATGCATTATTTTTCTTATACTTTGGCATAATTTATTTGAATAGATTTGGTTGTAATCTGGTTGCAATGCTATGAATACATATGTTCCATATGGCCATAAATTATAAGATATTTCTTATTGCTTACTATGAAGGAAGCAGTTTTGAAAAAAGAAAGAAAGATAAAAAGCAAAAACTAAAGATAAGGAGAGGGGGGCGGGGGGGCGGGGTGTGTGTGTGTTAATGTCAATGACATTCTCTTACCTTATTTGTGCATTTGATCATATGGTGAATGAAGTATTGCATTTTGCAATGCTGAAGGCAAAGCTTGAAATGTACTTGGAAATTTAGCTGTGGCCAATGTGACCCACTTAAACGCATTTGATTAATTTGTTCTTTAACCAATTCACACAGTTGTTGTAGCTCACATACTGTGACAGTGGATATATAAATCGACCTTCAAGATACTGATCTCATTGGTTGTCTTTTTAGCGATGTGCACAAGAGTTCAGATCTTTGTTAGCTGAAGTCTTGACTGCTGAAGCGTCTGCCCAAGATACAGAAAATGGGAAAACAGTCCTCAATTCATGGTCAACAGCTAAAACGCCTTCTAAAGCCTGATCCCCGATACAACAAGATTCCAAGAAAGAGAAGGAAGTCTTGTGGCGGCGGTATGCTGATGAGATGCTGCGGAAGCAAAAATTGGCACTTGATCAGAAGGGAAGAGAAGCATGTAGAGTTAAAAAGTAGGAGCTCTGTTGATTCTGGGAGGTTTCTGTCTGGATCAAGAACCTATGAGCGAAGATAGTCGTTTGGGTTAGAAAGTAGGTTTTGATTTTTTTTCCCCCACAACTCCTCTTAGTTTCATAGTTTTGTACTTTCTGAGGAGGCCAGTCTAATATACTTTGTGAAAACTGTATTATATGAACTAAAACAAACTGATTTTTAATCCATATTTCTTAATTGAGTTAGCATATTTTTAATTTTTTATTTCCATGTTTAAATGCCACAGGCATATACATTTTTGTCAGGGTGGCAAATAATCTCGGTTCATCATATTTGAAATCTATCTAATTTGTCTTTCCGACACAAATTGGGTTTTTATTTCTTTTCTTTGTAGATTGCAGTCAAAGTTTGGGGAAGTTATACTTTATCATCCTAAACTATACCCCTTAATTACATTTTACACACTAAACTTCTCGAATGCACATTTTGTACCAAAAACTATGATTCTTATTCCCCTCTAAGTTTCCATATGGGTTGAGATGCATCCTAATCAATTTATATACTGTAGTAGGATCAGTTCCACTTATTTTATCTACATTATTCATGTGAATGGTCCCTAAAGTGCAATATCATTAAAAGTAATTTTTCTTTTGACTGAGTTATTAAAGTATGATTAATGGTTAAGAAGCCCCGTTAAATGACTATTATGTGCCTTTTTTCAATTTTCATCTAGTGTCATCTACCAAACCAAAATCAGGGCAAAAGCTTGTGCGTATCCTTTCTTAGCATTTTTGTTTGTGTTGGAGATGAATTGCTTGAAAAGATCACATTGAAAGATTGAATTTTGCTGCCTTGACTTGGGGGTTGTAAAGAGTCAAATCGAGTCAAGTATAAAATTTCAAAACTTGTTAATTTAATTTAATTTAATTTTATTTCAAACGAGCAGAGCTTGAGTTTATTATCAAACAAGTTTACTTGTTCAAGCATGGTTCATTTTCTAGTAAAAAAGTTTGAGCTTGTTTATGTGCTACCTGATTAACTTACTTTTTTTTCCCCCAATATATGGTTAAATTGAATAATATTCTTGCCCCTTCACAAATCTATGAATTTTACTATAAATGAACTATTTATATTATTAAAATAAACTACAAATATGAATTTGATGTTATATGAACTTAGTCACAAATTTATACAATTTATTTTCAAGTCTATATAAATATATTTTTGGACAAATATACATATAAAAATACAATACCACATATAGTTATATCCACCCTACATGTTCATAAAGCTTGCTTACGAATGCATTATTATTTTTGATTTGGCTTGTTTAATAGTCGATTCTAAACTTGTGCTTGAGTTTGACTTGTTTGCTAAGTAAACGAACATGTACAACCAATTTATTGAGTTGAGCTCGAGCTATTCATAAACAGCTTAGTTCATTTACAGTCCTATACCTTAGCTCATTTTCTTGTTTTAGTTATAATTTCAATATCTAGGAGAAAAAAAATATCTAATACATCATAAGAATATGGCTTGTAGGGAAAATATTGCAATAGAAATTGACAAGAAAGTCTCTTAAGCCAAAATTTTTCTCTTTTGTTAAGAGCTTTGTAAGTATAATTTTATTGCAATGGCATAGCATACTATAATTTATTTGAAAAACCTTCCATAATTGTAACTATTAAATTATCAAAAATGAAATTGTTCTCTTCTATAAGCAATTTATTAAACAGTATATATCAAACAACATCAGTGTGGAAGCAACCTCGCATCATTATGTTGATCATGCAATGCCTGTTTGAAGCTTTGTTTTCCAAAATCACGATTAAAACTGCTATGATTGTGCGAGTCTTGGACCCTATTCCTCTAGATTTTGACCCTTATCAATTTACACTATTAAGTGTTTTCAAAAACTTGTTGGATCTTTGAAGGGGCCTTTATTTATATTTTTATCCTTTGACACGTGTTTGGTTGCTACCTGATACTTTACTAGGTCTAGGCTTAAGGCTAAGAGTTTCAGATTAGTTGGGCCTAATCCTTTTTGCCAAATAGGTCTGATTATGTGAGAAGAGCCATTTCTCCTGCGAGCCGGATTTGCACATAAACAATTAATGGGTTAAATACTATTTTACCTCCTTAAACTTAACCTAAAAGTTTGTTTTTCGTTCCTAAACTTTAAAAAGTTAATTTTTTATCCCTAAACTTTGTAAATAGTTTTTTGAATAGTATAGAGACAAAAATAAGAATGAAAAAAGAAGTTTTTAATAGTTTAGGGATGAAAAACAAACTTTTAGTAAGGTTTAAAGACATAAATAAAACATTTTTAATAGTTTAGAGACGAAATATGAACTTTTCAATAGTTTATGGACGAAATATGAATTTCTTAAAGTTTGGGGATGAAAAACAAATTTTGGTAAAATTTAGAGACCAAAATAGTATTTTACCCACAATTAATTAAAAGCCTCAAAGAGAAAAAGTAGAGATATACAGCTTAGTAGGAGTTAGGTTAATATATGATTAATCTGTATACTTTAAAATTTCCTAAGGGATTTCATATATCTATATGTATATATTAGTTGATGGTTGTTTTCATGTCATATTTTTTAAAATCCTAATTCCAATCAAGCCAAACCACCTTGGGCCCAAATCATGTATTACATTGTATTTTCTTTTTTTTAAGCATGGTCTAAGTTCATGCGACAATACACAAATTTGAGTGAGTGTGGTTTGAAGAGCATGGGTAAACTCTTTTAAACCACTTTTTTGAGCCCAAGTCGTGTGTGTTATGGATAGGCTGGGGACATTTGTAGCACCTAATGCTCATGAAAAGTGGGTAGATACTCGAAATTCACCCAAATGGAGACCTATAGGTCCTGCTGTGTGTGGTTAAAGTTTCAAAGAAACCATTTTTAGGCCCCCTGGAATAAGCTGACTCCGTGGCCAACTTTTGATGTGTTATGCCATAGACAGCAGCTCTCTCGCGAGTTGAATCATTTATGAATATGCAGCCCAATCACGTTTGGTCAATCCTTTCCTTAATTATGACAAAAAACAACCTATTCCTTTACCTAAACAAAGGCAATCTGAAACTTTCTACTTGTTCAATAACACAGGGTCAATAGCTTCACTTATTATACATATATTAGCCCTTAAGGATGTTCCAATCTTGGTTTAAAAAACTCTCAATAAGATCAACACAACTAATTTTCTCCCCTTGTAACCCTAACTTAAGAACAAAAGTCTATTTAGTACGAGCTAGCATTACTATTTTGAGGTCTTAGGGTGAAAATAATAACAAGGAGTCTTCTCTCTTTCCCTCACCACCTCTTTTAAACTCCTCTTCTTGTTGTATGTGAGAAACAGTTCTAGACTTATGTTTTATAAATATTTTTCTACCCTTTTATTTTTCAACACATTGGTTCCATTCTTGTGAGGCAACCATTAGCTTCTATTCATTAAATATTGGAATTTTGGGCTTGACTCCTTTGATTTTATCACACTTTAAAAGAATTGAGGGGAATTTTGAACTTGTTCTAGCATTTTGTGGCTCTATAAAAAATCCTCCCCAACTATATTTATATACGTTTGTGTATACTCTTCAAAGCGAATTGGACCAAAGGGCTTTCTGCCCCAACTCTTACAACCTTATAGCTTAAATGCATACAAGATTTATAAGTTTGGGACTTAGAGTCAGGCTGGCCTTATCGTGGAAACTCTAAGGGAAGCTTAGAGGAGAGAGATCTCCTGGGGAGAGAGGGAGATATTCTAATGGTGCATGTTTGACTACTCTTTCCTTAATCTTTTCTCTATCTTTTACTTTGGTATTTCACACTAATAGGTTTTTCTTGTTGGTTGGTTGACTGTGGTTATAATGATCCTTAGATGTAGGAGTCCTATGCCTTTTATACTTGAATTTGAATGGGTATTTTTCTCACTATTTCCCTCTTCATTTGAATTTGGGAGTCTTATCCTTATGAATGAGCCCTTTGACTTGTCCCAATTTTGTAAAACTACTTTTCTCTTTTAAGCAATTGCTATTGCGAAAGGGTTTTTGCGTACAAGCTCTAAATCGAAGATTCGACCTATTATTGGAGAGAGTTTGGGCTACAACAAGATTTTTTTTAATAGAATGTCTTAAGCATAAAATGGTAAAAGACCATTAATGTCAATTGTCTCAGAAAAATGGCTCTTCCCTATGACACATACCTCTCAGTATTAGATGTTTCCCCCCTTTGGCTTGACTACTTTCCCCAGTAAAAGAATCCTGGCAGGATACCAAAAGTAGAACCTCCCTTCATCTTCCCCCCCCCCCCCCCCCCCCCCCCCCCCCACCAAACCATTCCTCCCTGAGCTTCAATAATGACGGCCCCCCTCATTTGGTACCCAGTAAAGGTATTGGGTTTCTCTCTAATTCTCTTCTCCTCTTCATATAGAAACTAGAGCACAATTGGGTTGCTTCTTTTCTCATGCAAAGGCTCTCGGCCAGTTTAGGCTATTTGCAGGCCATCTTGCAATAGGCTATTCTCAACGTTTCTATCATTTCTTAAAAAAGAAAAAAAAAAAAAAGATTTGAGTTTTACCAAAAAAAAGAAAAAAGAAAAAAAAAAAAAAGATTTGGGTCATGTTTGGGACTATTCTTACCTAATTTAAAGGCTATTCTTAGCTAGGACCATTCTTGGCCTTCTTTTTTTCCTTTTTAAAGGTGGGTTGGGCCGATTTTGGGCCCTCTTGTCATTTAATGAAGAGATGCTATGCAAAAGGTTGCCATCCCAACCATCTATATACTCATTCGATCTTCTATTCTTAAATGGTTTTGGCCAGACCTCGGATCAGATACTATTCTTGGTATTTTGTTCTTTTGAGGCCCAAATTCTTTGGGCTTCGGGTTTCACTCATGGGCCTGAACTTGTGTAACAAATTGGGTGGCAACAATTTTCAAGAGCCTTATAGCTCAACTAGCATTTCATGGTATTTTCATCTAAGACGTCTAATGTTCAAATCATCTCTCTCCCAACTATCAAATTATAATAAATAAATTAATAAAATCTTGTTGGAAACTCTACTGCACTAGTAATTTTAAGTGATCGCCAATGAAATAGAATCAATGCTTGATTGTGGAATCATGTATCTCACTCTCATAGTTAATCATTCCATTACAGGGATTTTTATTGGATCTATTTGTTCTTTAGGTTAATGAGATTGCTTTGTTACTAGTTACATAAAGAAAGAGACAAAGAGACACTTTATTATAAAGAATAAGAAACTATATCAAATTTGTTGTTGTCTATCAAAGGGTTACTTGTGAAAAAGAAAATAGTAGGGCAAGACAGAAATATGAGAATGGGGTTTATCTGAACTTTTCCTCCAAGTGGTCATACACACACATACATATTGAAAGAGGAGAAATTGGACAAAGTAGAGAACCAAAAGAGTAGTTACTAGTTGGCCAACTTTTTAAAAGCAATCTAAGAGAATTTACAATTGGCCTTGTAAATGGTATATGTAAGCAAATTTTAGCATCAAAGTACTAAAAGGCCCCAGCATTAGACCTTGTATTGGTATGGTATCCTAAAAAATTTAGAATTGTGCTACAATACCATCACAAATTTGTGATGGTACTGTAACACAATTGTAAAAGGAAATAATATTTTTTTATTCATTCCTGTCTCACGTCTCAATCTCTGTCTTTCTCTCCGTGTCTCATTTCTGGCTTTTATTTATATTTTGAAATATATTATTTTATTGTGTAGATATATTTATTTTAATGTGTTGTATTGTAAAATAAAAATTGGAATATTGGGTGTATTGTAAAATAGTATAGTATAATTGATAAAGTAGCTTTTTGAAATGGTAAAAATAGAATAGGATAGAATTTCCGAATGAGAATGCTCTAACTAAAAGTAGCTCATAAAGAAATTTTATTAACACTTTGCTTTTTGTAAAAAGGTTGATCAAATTTTTTGAATGCTTATTTGATCCTTTCATCTTGTTGATAAGGTTGGGACATTTTTCATCATTGTCTAGTTTAGGCCAAAAAAATTAGGACTTAGGTTGTCCTCAAGGACTTCAATGTAATTTGGCAGTAAAGACAACTCACACTAGGGCAGGCTTTAGGCCTAGACCTAAGGCCCCAAAAATTATGGGATGATAACTATTTTTATTTTTATTTTTTAAAGTAATGTTAAGGAAACAAATTTTTTTTATAAAACTTCAAGGAAGATCAATGTAAATTTACTCATTTATTTATCCCCCAATTCAAATCCTAATTATTTTCCTTGATGGTTCCACATCGGAATGTTGCAATAACATAAAGAAAGAAGCAATCCAGCTTTTGGGGGAAAATGACTAGTCAAATGCTTCTTTTAGGGGAAAATAAATCAACAATCTCCAGCAACTCTTGAGTATCTTAAGAATTCTCTGTAGTTTATTACACCAGATGATCTCAAAGAATTGAGTCGATGCATCTAACAAATTCTGTCTAAAGCAATTTACAGATATATAAAGACAGCTAAATATGGATCATCTTAATCATTTTGGGAGGGGAGGGTTGAAGAAAAAGGGGGAAATTGGCAAATAGAACGCATATTTAGATTTTCTGGTTTTTATTTTATTCTATTTTATAAAGAAGATAAAGAATTCAATACGAAGGAACTCGCTTATAAGGGTATTTACATAAGTTACCTGGGTGCCAATAACAAACCCCTCCTATGAATGAAACAAATATAATTTGGAACAAATCGCTGATGATCTTACAGCATCATAGACATGAACAGATGACTGAAGCAGTACTCAATTCATTATGGAAAGAAGTTGCCCCTACGCCAAAAATAAAGCTTCCAAATAATCATCAATATAAGCTAAGCAGGGCCAATGATCAGTTCGAATTCGAACTAAAGTTGAAACATCACATACTTCCATTTGGAAAAGAAGATGGAACCTTGGTGGAAGAAATATCAAAATAAGAAAGCAACCCATCTTTCTTTTGCTAGTACTGACAACACTGTCCCTCTCATCTTCATCATCAAAGTATGTAAGATGAAGTGGGCCTCTATCAAAACTAGCTACTGAGGTGGTATCAACAAGGGAAGAATCTGAAGCCACATCCTTCCAGATGATATCTCTAATGATTCCCCCATCCTTCACAAGGTTGACAAGTGGTTCACCAATCACGCTTACAACAAAGGGAGCCAAGTAGCGCTCTGTAGCCCGAATCAAAGAGGTTGCAGGGACTTCAAGTAGCTTGACTGATTGGGTCCCACTAATAGCTGCAACTCCTTTGACTCCTTTCAGTGGAAAGGTCTCCCGCCCAGTGTTGGATGAACTACCACATGCCTCCCAAAGAGCACTGAACAAGTCTGAGTAATAACCAGGTATAACCTCTTTCGGGATGTCAGATGGGACAGTAGCCATGAGAAACATGTCTTCTATGCCTATTGGAATACTATGAAGCCGAGCACGAACAATGTGACCATTTTCCGCATTTGTTACAATAGAAACATCAATCAGACCGGGTGTTGGTTCCCGTGGTTCTAATTCAATCATTACAGGAGCTCTAAAACTTTCCTCTTCACCATTACCATTTTCTACTAAACCAATATCTGAAGGCACTTGTTGATGAGAATCATAGTCATTTCTAGGAGGTTCACCAAGGAGAAAAGGTATGTGATATGATGGAAGAGATCCATATGGTGCAGAGGACGAAAAATTAAGCACAGTTGCATATATAGCAGGAAGGGCATCTACTCTATTCAACCCACTAGCAGGAGAGTCTACTCCCCATTCGCGATTAAAAGGCTCAGATTCGAATCTCAAAGTACAGGATATTCTAACCTTAATCCCTGGCATATGTCTATAATCAGGTATGCTTGAGAAATACCTTCTTAATGTTCCTAAGATCTCAGAAATCTTCGAATCCATCACTCGCAATGGCTCCTGTGGCTGATTAATTGTTTCAGTCTCTGGGATGTGGATTTCAGCACTTCCATCAATCTCTCTTTCCTCAACTGGGGATTCACTGTCTCTGATGTCCTCTAGGTAACCAGGTTTGTTACTGTCAACACCCAAAGTTGATAAAGACAAGGACCAAGATTGTTTGACAAGTAAGGGTACCACTCGATCAAGGTGAACATAGGATGAGATGTTCCTAGATTTCTTGATATTGTGAGAGGTTCGAGGAGACTGGATGTTAAAAATTGAGCTGGAAAGTGGAGATGGTGAAATGCCAAGGAGCTGATCGCCAAGGTTTAGCATGTCTCTAAGCTTCTTTCCTGGTACACAGACCAGCATCCGCAGATAGATCCTGCAAAATCCCATGCTTGATGAGAATATAAGAAGTAATCAGCAACAGCTAACATGTCATATATATTTTGCAGATCCCTTATGCTTTTATTATTGATCTTTACTTTATTTAGAAAAAAAGCTTATTAAACTGTATAAAAGTAAAAGACATCATATTTTCCCCCACTGGTTTTCGGGGAGGAGAGAGATTTTAGTAATCATACCTTGCATTGTCACGTACCTCCAAATCAGGAAAGTAAAGGCAAGTAAATGCGAGGAGGCGAGATAGTCTAAGGAACAATCTAGAGCTATGGTGGTGCATGCAGCATGGTTCGACAGACACCAAGAACCTTACTTCCCTTAGACCATGATTTTAGTCCTGTATCTGGGGCAGTGTTTCTCAACAAGGAAAACCATGAATTTGATCAGCAGCTCTAACAATCTGCTTGGAGGTATTGTATCATTTTCAGCGATTCTATCAAATAAAGGAAAGCAAGAAGCCAATTTATAATCCATTGCAACTTTTGGAAGCAAATTCTCATCAAATGTCTGAAGCAGGCGCTCTCCCAACCAACAGTGCTTTTGACAGCCCAACAAGCGGTCAACAAAAGCAACAATCACCGGAACCAACTTTTGACACTCTAACATCATGTCCAATAGAATCCCCTGAAAATTAGAAGTTGGAAACAGTAATAGTACTTTTTGTAATTTTATATTAGCATAAGGTTAATTCTTGTAATCATGCAATAAATCCTAAAGTGAGGGACTCATTAACGTAGCCTTACACCTTTTCTCAATCTCACTACCTCTCTCTCCATTCTTCTTGTCTCCTTTTCTAATATCTTATATTTTACAATTCAACTGAAGCATAAACAAAGAGAAACAAAAAAACCAAAATAAAATTCCATACTGGAAAGCTATAAGCAGACAAAACTGAATCATGTGGTGTAATGTTGGTCATAAATGATGTCACCAATTAAAATAATACAAACTAGTGAACTACTGGATTCTGGTAGTATTATTATTATGTTTTTGATACGCTGATTCTGGAGTATTCAAAGCAAACAAAATGACACTGTTACAGGTTTACAAAATGCAGCTATCCAATTGAAAACTGATTTGTCCTACAAGAAAGATAGTTGAATTATCCGATCATAGATACATCATTGTAACTACACCAACAAAATACTAATGACAATAATAATGATAATGATGGAAATTAAGTGCAAGAAAAATCACTTGTGTAGTTCAATCAACATATCTAACCTCAAATTTTTGGGAGTTGATAATATGAATCCTATATTTTTGCATACATATTATGGAGTTTTACAAAGTTTTACTATGGGAAAAAAAACACGAATCCTATATTTTTGCATACATATTGTTGGATTTATATATGTTGGGTGTTCCTATCCATGCACCACTTTTGTTGATAGGTGAACGAAAAAAATTTTATTAAGAAAAAAATAGCCAACCTAAGTACATTGGGGATGTATTGTGGGGCAAAATCAAGAACCAAAATTACAATGATCAGTAAAACAGGGATGGAAAAAACAAGAAAATGTGACGGAGCCACACTCCAAGCAAAGAGAGTATGTAGGAAAAAAGACTTCTCTAGCAAGGACCGCTCCCATCCCTCAAAGCATCTAGCATTTCTTTCACTCCAAATACACCACATCAAGCAATGCGGCACAAGTCTCCAAAAATCTATATTCCGATGTCGCCTGAATTTACCTTGCCAAGACTCAAACAACTCAAATACCTTATGTGGCATAACCCAATGAAGACCAAACAAACAAAACACCGAAGGACCACATCTCAAAAGTTATGGGCAATGATGTGAAAGATGATCCACCGACTTTCCACACCTCTTACACATGTAGCACTAATCAAGAACAATAATGCGCCTTTTGCGAAGGTATCAGATGTAAGAATCTTACCTAACGAAGCTATCCATGAAAAGAAAGCCGCCCTTGGAGGGGCCTTCGATTGCCACACCAACCTCCAGGGGAAAGAAAGAGTAGGAGGGTTGAAAGAAAGATAGAAACTTCTAACCTCAAAACCTCCACTCCGTGCTGGCTTCCAACAAACCTTATCAAGGCCAACCCCCCACACTTTCGAAGAGTAAACAATGTCCATAAACCAATCAAAGAATCTTCTCCCAATCCTACGATGAACGATGAAAATGAAAAATTCCAATGAATCTTCCCATCTATCCAGACACATAACCTCCGCCACCGAAGAGTCACTAGCCTTACTAAGGCAGTAAAGATCTAGAAAAGCCTCTTTGAGGGTTACAATCCTCACACCACACATGCTTCCAAAATTTCACTCTAGTACCATCACCTACATCATACTGTAGGAGTTTAGAGAAGTTCAGCTAGCCACTTCTAATAAACCTCCAAAGGCTAACACCCTACGCACTTATCACCTTTTACGTGCACCAACTCCCCCAAGCATTCCCATATTTCACCTCTATAACCATCCTCCATAGTGCATTTGTCTCTAAACCATACCTCCATAGCCACTTGCCCAACAAAGTAGAGTTAAAGCTTCTCAATCGTCTAAACCTACGTTGGATTACAAACCTTAGCCCAACTCACCAGGTGTAACTTAGAATCACAACTTATACTACTCCAAAGAAAATCTCTCTGTAATTTCTCCATGCGATTAGCAATCTGCCCAGGTATAGGAAGAATGGAAAGAAAATAAGTAGGTAAGGAGGAAAGAGTACTTTTAACAAGAGTTACCTTACCCCCCTTAGATAAATAAAGCCTCTTCCACCCTACCAATCTTTGTTCCATCTTCTCTAATATAGGATTCTAGATTGATAACTCCTTGAATTTAGCCCCCAAAGTCCCAAGTATTTCAAAGGAAGGGAAGAATGCCTACAACCCAACAGCCCCACCAACACATCTAGATTATGGACCTCACAAACTAGTACCAACTTTGATTTCCCCAAATTAATTCTTAACCTTGAAACCTCCTCAAATCTAGTCAGAATCTCCCTTAAAGTAACCAACTGATTAGGGTCAGCATCACAAAAAATAAAGGTATCATCTGCAAATAAAAGATGAGACACCATCATCAAAGTACTAGTTGTAGAACCCACAGAGAAGCCCAAACTGTCCAGCAGCTGCAGCCACATCCAACATATGGCTCAAAGCCTCCATAACAACATCTAAGAGCAACAGAGATAAAGGATTCTCTTGCCTAATCCCCCTAGAGCTTCCAAAGAAATCTAAAGGATCCCCATTAAGCAAAATGGAAAATGTAACAGTAGAAATACAACACATAATTCATTTTCTCCACTTTTTTGAAAACCCACAAACTGCAATATATACCCCACTTGTTCATTCCCAACCCTACCATTCAAGGTTGCTATTATTATTTTCGTATCAAACATAACATCCCAATTCACCCTAAGACACTAAAGCTACTTACATACAAGAAGGGAAAAAATATTTTATAGGATGTCAAAAATCTTCAAATAAGCTCAAATAAGTATTGCTTACAACACTCTTCAAAAGGAGAAGAAAAAGATTGTACAGAATGTCAAAAATCTCCAACAAGTTCAAATAAATTTGGTTTGCAACATCCTTCACAATGTTCTCTCGTTTGTTTATTAACAAGGTATCGATCACATCATGATACTTGAAGGGTTTTGGAATGTGCATCAAAATGCAGCAAGTATTGGTTTGAAAAGAACCGCATATCTTTAAGACCAAAGAGTGCAAATTAGTAAATGTTTTGATGAAAAACAAAAGCAAGAAAAAGGTTGTGTAAAAATTTAAATAAGAAGTTCTGGCTTTATCATTAAGCAGATCTATTTGTTAAGTCAACCCTTCTTGTCAGACTACATTTTCTGTCTTTGACAAGTTATGATGGAATTAATTTCATGAAGCACAGCAAAAATAATTATAGTAACATCCTACTTCGTTTGATGGTAGCAGTGCTTATAAGTTCAAACTTCGTATAAATGGAGCACTCTGCGACACTGCAAATAATATTGCACTGCTCCAGTTATTGCCACTCTACCTTGACAGAGTTAGCACAACATCCCCCTCATTGAAACATGATAAAGGGGGAAAACAATCAAATTGGGTATTTTTTAGTACATATATGATATATCTGGAAATGTAAATACCATATATATCTATTTGCTTTGGTGGAAAGTCTTTGTTAGCTCTATCTGTAGTAATATATGACATATCTTCAATAAGCTCTACAAGTAAATATTTCGTCAATTCGCCTTGAAACAAACAGAGTAAGTTTATTTCAAGCATGTGAACAAGAGGAGAATAAAGAAAGAGAAAGGAAATCCACAAAAATACCTGTAAAGAATGGAAGATGGTGGACTCCATGATAGTTGTAGTGGTAGAAGGATCAGTGTCAAAATGAGACGAACCACCTATCAAGAACTTATGGAAGGCACGGAAGGCCACTGCGGTTTCAGTGCTCCGTGGAGGTAACCACTTGTAAGCCGATACAGACACAATACCATCTTCAAACACCTTCTCCACAGAGTCGCCCATCTCTGAATCACTCTTGGATTTCAAGCTCTCCATACATAGCGCGAGCAGGTCAAGCTTCAAGGCCTTTAGAGCAAGCGGATCAAACACATCGGGATAAAAGCTCAAACCCATCAAATCAAAAGCCATTGGCTTCTTTTTCTTATCACCTTTGCTGCTCATAACCAATTGGTTCAGACCCAACAACCAATGAAGAGCAAGCAACCGAAACACCAAAAAGCTCTGTGCTTCTTTTGATATCAACATGAGACGACGAGCAATCTCGCCTTCTTGCCCATCAAACGCATCAAAGAAACTCAAATACAACTTCAAAACAACATGACACAACATTGGATCATAGGAATAAACCATCCCAAAGAACTGTACCTTCAACATCGACGCCTGTAACTCTAACGCGACCGCAATGGGAATTATCATAGCCATGAACTCCACCATTCCGCAAGCCGTCAAAACGTGCGGCGATTCAAGCAAGAACGCCATGGCCCGCCTCAGCTCCTTGTAATTATAATTATTAGTCCCATTCGAATTCGAATTCGAATTCGAAGAACAACCATCGGATGACAACAACGATTGCGGAACATTGAAAGGAAACAAAGGAACAGAGGTGTTAAGAATGGAAACATTCACATTGTGAACAACAATATTGTGAATGACCCAAGTGAACAAAAGCATGTAGCTTTGAGTTACATGGGTTCGCTCGTTTTGACACAAACTCCAGAGATGACCAGCGATGTCGGAGAGTAAACAAGGGTGAGATCGCTCGAGTTCTCTCAAGCACTCACAAGCCACGCCACGTGTCTGGCGGTCGGGCCCATGGTTGGGACGGTTGATGAGAATCAACAAGAACTCGACCAAGCTCCCGATGATGACGATGTTAAATTGGTGGATGGTGGAGATGAAAATGGAAGTGGTGGAAACTAACATTTGGTCTTTGAGAGACAAAGTAATGTGAAGATTATCAGTTGGGGATTGGACTATGATTTTGAGGGTGTCGATGAGTCGTTCTAAGAAGCGTTCATCGAAATCTAGGAAATTGTCTGAGAATTCTTCGAGGAAGATAATGAGTTGGATTTTGAGAGGGAAATCCTTTCTGAGGATTGAGGAGAGAGCGAGGTCGAGGAGTGAGGGGGTCGAGCTCCATTTGTGGCGGCGTGAACCGCCGTGTTGGAAATCTTCGATGAGGGACTCCCAGTCTTGTGGGGAGAGAGGCTTCTGGGACATGGCGTGTAGTGTTGTTGGGTTTTCAAAATAGGATCAATCTTCCTCAATCTAATAATGTGTTGTATGTAACGTCATACTAACGCCTAAATGATCACTTTTTTTTTTTTTTTTTCGAGAAATATTTTTTTATTAATTTTTCATACTTTGTAGATCAAAAGAACTAAGGAAAAATAAATTAAAAAATGGGTCACTAGTTCCTTTGGGCATAAACGTATTTTGCTTGTTGCTTATTGTTTTTGTTTGTTTTTGAAAATGAGTTAAATTATACTTATACATTGAAGAAGAAGAAGAAGAAGTGAGTAAGGTTTTAAAATGGTGACATGACAATTATCTAACTATAGCTAATGAAAGGCCTTAATGGACTATGTCAAGTTAAAGAATGTAATTTGTTGTAAGAGCATTTACATTAAACCTCTCAAGTGCTAAAAATGCTATTTTTTAGCATTTTTGAGATAAAAACACCTCTACATTAGGGCATCCACAACCGGTTTCTATATCTCATCTTATTTTACCATCTCAAAAAGTCACTTTATCAATTATACAATACAATTTTACAATTCTCCAACATCCCAACTTTTATTTCCCAATCCTACTCATTAAAATAATATTTTTACGTAATAAAATAATATATCTCACAATTACCATTATACAATACAATACAATACATTATTTATTCTCTCTCTCTTTCCTTCTGTTCAGGAACCACAATCACCACCACCGCTACACACCACCACCACCACCATCGGCAACCCATAAACTACCGTCAACACCAAAAAAAAAAAAAAAAAAACCCAGAGAAAAGACTAGAGCCACGCCACTGCACCTATTGCCCTCCGACCATCAACACAACCACCACCACCCTATAAAAAATCTCTCTCTCTTCTCTCTTCACTGTGAACAAACCCAGCCACCCTAGGAAATCACAACAACAATCCCAAAACAAAAATTTGAAGAAAAACCCACCATCAACAATCCATGCCGATCTTTAAAGTGATCGGATTTGCTATTGTCGCCGAACCCCAACAAACCACCAGTCACCACCACCACACCACACGCCCACCGGAAAAATCCATTAAATTATAAACCAACAAACCCATTAAATCAGAAAACCAACAAACCCATTATTTCGGCACCCATTTGATCAAAATCCGATCTCCACAGAACCCACTCGAAACGGAACCCACGCGATCACCTTCCACCGATCAAAACCCCATCTGAACCCACCCAAAATCAAAACCCACTTTGCCAATCCGATCTCCACGCATGACTCAGTCACCATGTCAACACCACCAAACGTCGATCTCCACCACGCTGACCTCCAGCCACCACGCCCATCTCAGCTGCGCCACCAGCCTCGCCACCACGCCGATCTAGAAATCCGATTCGGCGTGAGCTCCGATCTGGCTTGGTGATTTGGCGTGAGCTTCGATTTGGCATAGACAACTGAGAGAAGCTTGACAATGGCGAGAGAGAGAGGGGATGAGAAAGAGAGAAGGAAGAGAGAGAAAAGAAAGAGATAAAATGAGAGAGGAGAGAGAAATTTGCCGGGTAAAAAGCATTAAATTTTTTTTTATACCATTCAGCTATAGTACCATCATACATTTGAGATGGTACTGTAGCTAAATCTCAAAATTTTTTTGGCATATGCAATATGCCCGTCCTATTGTTGAGCAGTTTTGGGGCTTAAATGCCAAATGTTACTAACATTTGGCATATACAAGCCCCACTGCTGATGCTCTTAAAACTGCTAAATCTTAAAACTACAATCTCATATTTGAGATCGCACTGTAGCTGGATTGTAAAAGAAAAATTCTTTTTTATTCACCTTAACAGCTCTCTCACTTCTATCTTTCTCTTTCCTCTCTCACTTCTTTCTTCTCTCTTCTCTCTTTGTGCTTCGCCGATGTGGTTCACCGATGAGTGTGCTCCACTGATGATTGTGCTCCGGCGATGGTCGTGGGTCATGGTATGATGTGCTCCGATGAATTTGTGGGTCTAAGTTTGTGGGTTTAGGTCGTGGGTCTGTGTTTGTGGATCATCAACGTGACGCGCATGGATCGTCGAGTTGACTGGTGTGGATCGTCGCCTTGACCGGTCTCATCGGTGTGGGTCATCGGCTTGGTCGGCATGGGTCATCGGCTTGATCGGCGTGGGTCTTTGATCGTTGTGGTGGTCGTTGGAATTGTGGTGACTAGTGGCCGGCGGTGGGTTTGATTGCTGGGTTGAGACAGTGAGACTGAGAGGGAGAGAGAGGGAGACAGTGAGACTGAGAGGGAGAGAGGGAGAGAGTGAGACAGTGAGACCAGAGAGAGAGGATGAAATAAATAAAAACAAAAAAGGAGTAAAAAATTATAAAGAAATAATATTTAAATGAAGTTGTAAAAAAAAAAAAAAAGAAGTTTTGATGTTTGGAATATTGTAAAATGAGGTGTTAATATTTTAAAAGTAGTGTTTTGAGATTGTAAATGCTAAAATTTTTGCAATTGTTGATGAGAATGCTCTAATAACCTAATTATAAATATCTTACTATGTCAAATCTTCAAAATTGGCTTAACATAATTGTTTCTTCTCTTATGATAAAAAAATCAAATAAAAATATAAAGTGGCATACTTTTACCACAAAAAGTTATAAAACATGCTTATACAGAACTGAATATCTCAATGATAAGCAATTTTAAACTTACAAACTAATTAGTTTTTTTGTGTTGTGGGGGGGGGGGGGGGGGGTGGTTTTAAAAGCAACTAATTAGTTATGTACTAACGTGCTAAGTTGTCAAAGATGTTGATGGCTAGTATGCTTAAATGCACATGAGAAAAAAAAGCGATGATCAAGGGCAACTAAAACGAAGAGGCACAACTCATTAACTTAATTTAACAAATGCAAGAGTGAGTGAGATATTTTGTCAAACGCAATGTGCATGTTCTAAAATGGAAATGAAAAAACATTTTGTAATGAATCCACCCAAAAATTACATTGAAAGATAAAATAAGCACATTACAATTGAACAAATGATCAATGATCCCAAGTTAGTAAGATTAAATAAATAAAAAAATGTTCAAAATAATCAATTTCAGATTTCAACATTAGATGGGCATATGCACTCAAGCAAAAACTTAACCAACAACAAATATTAGAAATGCAAAGCATAAGTTTCAACATTGGAAAAAATTATTCCCGTGTGTTTTAGCTGATTTTCTTTTTAACAAGGAAACCGGCCCTGTTGAGTTACGTGTCTCTTAAGTATATTTTTTTTATGTATTGTTTTTCCCCTTTTGGTTATTGTTAATACATTGATTTGAGTTTACCTTTTAAAAAAAGGTTTGATCGTGCTTCATATTTCAGGTTATCGATTGCAGAACAATCATCCATTGTCGAGTTTATGACCTGAATGATATTAATGAAAAACTTAGGCCCTCGCCCCTCCAAGTATATATATATATATATATTGTTTTTTTTTTAAAATTTTTATAGCTGGACCTTTCTCTTCCAAAACTTTAGCCCCTTCCCTCTCTAAGATTATCAGTCCATTAGTCTAGAATAATGAGTCCAAATCTTCTGTTCCACTTTACATAATAACTGCCCAACCCAAAAAATTAACAAAAACAAAACTTTAAAAAATTAAAAACCTATTAGCTTTAACCTAGAGTTAACAAACCAAATTCAGAGAGAGAGAGAGAGAGTCACAAGTTGGGATTGAGAGAGACCAAGAGGCGAGAGAGTAAGACTCAGTGACTCACTCATCCATGCCGTCCAGCTCGCCGCCTCCACAGCCAGTTCGCCAGAGTCACTGACCCATCACCCATGCGAGACTCACCTCGATGCTGCTGACCCACGCCACGTGAGAATCAGTTGATCAGCCCAGTCTCACTGACCCATGCACCACTCAATCACGCACGCCTCCACTTGTTGCCAGCCGCTACAACCTCCAACTTCCATAATGAATTTCGATCTGCCCAATTCAATTTTTAAGTAATTTTTTTTTCTCTCCCTCAACTTCAAAACCTAACATTGATATGATTTTTTTCTCTCTCCACTCTATACGTTTCTAATGTCTGTGAATCTATAATTGTGGTTTTTTTTTTTTTGGGTTGAGGGTGAGTGTGATCTTGGTTCCATCCCTAATCTAAGCACATGATTAATTTCTCTATTCATAAATTATGTAGGTGAAAGTATGTGAAATCTCATTGAATATGCCTAGATATATACAAATAAATGTTAGGAAATTTATGGGTATGAAATTTAATTGAAGTGAAAACACATGTTTGGGTTGATTTGTATTGTGATATTTTTCATGTGGGTAAAGATATTTAGATGCTAAAATACCCTGCACTAAAGATTAAAATACGGCTTGATACTCTCTAAACCAAAGTTGATTTTCAAACTTATTTTCAAAATGAATTCTAATTTTTTTTTTTCCAAAAGTATTTTTCAAAATTGTTTCATAAACAAGTCCCTAAATGTAGGGCTGTCCACGGGTCGGTCCGGGTCGGGTTTGTGCCCAACCCGGAACCGACTCGCCGGAATCGAGTGAAGGGCTTAACGACCCGCCGCCGACCGTCGACGACCTCGGGTCGAGTCGGATCGGTCTCCGGTGGACAGCAGTCGGGTCGGTCGGCCTCGATCTGAGTTTGAATCACCGGATCAAGCGCAAAATCACCTCCCTCAAGCCCAGATTTGAGCGAAAATCATTGGATCTAAGCAAAAATCAAAGAAAAACCACAACATCAAGCTCAGATTTGAGCGAAAATCATTGGATCTAAACAAAAATTGAAGTAAAAACCCCCACATCAAGTTCCAATTGGGGCGAAAATTTCTTCTCATCACCGGATCTAAGAAAAATCGAAGCAAAAACACGCGCAAATCCGAGCAAAATCTTCATCTCACCGCCGGATCTAAGCAAGAAAACGTAAATCTTCACCGGATCTAACCAAAAACTACCAAACCTTCACCGGAATACTCATGAATCTGAACGGATCTAGGAACTCCGGCCTTCTTTCATGGGTTTCGTCGGTCGGATCGGGTGTATCGGGTTTTGAAGAAGAAAACCCGCCATCCAACCCGCCTAAGTCGGTTTTTGGTGGCGGAGACCCGTCTCCGACCGTCACCGGCATCGGGTCGGCCGGTTATCGGGTCGGCCCGGGCGGTTTGGTCGGGTGGGTCGGTTCCCGGGTTCCCTTGGACACCCCTACCTAAATGTTTAGCAAAAAAAAAAAAAAAAAGTCTAAATGTTTTTCCAAGAGAATCTCCAAGTTGTTTTCTAAAATAAGTCCATGAAATTGATTTCAAAAATATTTTCAAATCCATGTACTTTCTTAAATTGCATTCCAAGGATATTTTTGAAGAACTTTAAAACTTTGATTTCCTTAAAATTTTCTAGGAAAATCATGGGAGTTTTCACTATTAAAGATTTATCCTAAAAAAAATCCCATGAAATTCTTTTTCTAAAATTGCTTGAAAACTTATTCTTGTAAATGATTTTCTAAAGTACATGATGTGGATACTTTATTTTGTTTGCCCTCAATTTGCGAGCTAGGCCCCGAAAATTTCAAAAGTATCATTTTTCCACTAGGGTACCATGGGAATATCTAGATTATCATGCTTCAACTTGTTCAGGCATAAGAGCACTCAAAGTGACATTTTTGGTCAAAATGACCAAAATGCCCCTAGTCAACCCAGGGTTGATCGAGTGTCAAAATTGATCAAAACCATAGAAAAACAACATTTTTCATGATTTTACATCAAATCCAAGCTTATGGGAGCTTTTTAACAACTTTGACCATGTTTTACCCAAAGTTGACTCACAGAAGTGACCGTAAACCTAATTTTGATTCAACCGTTAGGATGGATTGAAACCAACTCCATTATGAAGAATATTGAATTCCTTTTCCAATGACTACTCATAGGTTGAAATTGGAGTTAAAACAGTTGAGATATCTTGAAAATCTTGCTGGGCGCATCATCTCGCTTCTTGATGCCATAACTTTTGATCTGACAATCTGATTTTCAAAATTGCAAGTGATTTGGAAACTAGACTTCCATACATTTCCAGTAGTACCAATATCAGGTCAATCAGAACAGGGAAAGGCCTTCAAATGATTAATCAAAGTCAAATTAGAAAAGCTAGAGGAAAAGACAAAAGTGCCGACGTTAGCAAAAGTAATTGTCGTGCACTAAGTGCACACTAGTAGCCCAAGAGTCAGATAAAAAATATTTAAACCCCCCCCCCTTCCCACTCCTAGATTCGAAAAAAAAAAAAAAAAACAATTTTTGTGCAACTTGAAGCATTTTCTAGAGCTTTCTTCTCTCTCTTTTCTCCTAAATCCTCTCCTAAACACACACAAATAAAACCTTGATTCTTATTTCTTCAAAATTCTTGAGGTAGTGTTCTTGCTCCCATCTCCTCCTCCTTGGTCCATCTACCTTGGTTTTGAGGGTGTAGATGTAGCTTTTTTGCTACAATCTATAACCATTTTCGTTTTTGCTCTTTATTGCTCTCTTTTAAATTCCTAGCATGTTTTATTGCTTTCCTAGCAATTTATCCTTGTTTTCAAACTATTTAGGTGTATGTCCGTATGTTGGAACTTGATTTTCTGAAAATCGAGTTCCCCTTATAACTCGTGTTTTCTTATTATCGATCCAATTATTGTTGATCAATATTTCGAGTTTTCTTATTAGTGCCAATTGGTATTAATTTGGAAATTATTAGTACCGATCGTTACTAATTGAAATCTTATTAATACACCTAAATAATACCAATTAGTATTAATATGATTTCCCTTCAGAAAATGCTCAAAAACTATTACGATTTTTCACAGCGATTTGCATCACATTTTTGGCCTTGCAAACATTGAAATTTGGTTTTCTCTATTTCTGGAAAAGTTGTAGAGAATTAAGTTTCCCTTCAAAATACATTAATCCTATATCAATTGGAATTATGAGAAAAATGTTATAGCCAAAACACTAGATAGGTGTAGAAGATAACTTGGAAATAGTAAAGCTGGGTTATAAGGGGAACTCAATTTTCTAAAAATCGATTTCCAAAAGTGGGACACATTGCTATATAGTTTCAAAAAATGGATAAATTGCTGCATGGTTTAAAAATTAAGGGCGAAAGCCCATTTTCCCCTGCTTTCCTAACATGTTTTATTACTTTCCTAGCATGTTTTATTGCTTTGATGTTGTTGGCCTAGTCTTCTTGAGCTAGGATATGTCTAAATTTCTTGTTTGTGCTTTTTTCCATGTTTATGTGCTTAAATGCCTTGTTTGGATGCTATGCTTGAGTGCTTTATAGCTTTAAATGTTTTGTTCATGCCTTTTTCTTGTGTCTTGCTTTTGGGTAGGGTGTAGATCTAGATCTATTGGTCTAGGCCTACATCCGAACACCCAAGTTCAATAAAGGGTTTGGATAAGTTTCCTTTTTGCATGTTTATGCTTTTTTTGGTCTTTTTACATGCTTTGGTGTGTTAATTTTCTTAGATCTATCCTTGTGATGCTATGTTTGGATGTTCCATGCTTAGATCTATATTCTTCCTTTGGATCTTTGTTTAGATCTAGCTTTTTGCTTAGATACATGCTTCCATCTTTAGATCCATGCTTGTATGCTTAGATCTAGGTTTTTGCATCCTTGCTTTGCTTCACATGCCTTTTTCTCATTTTCTAGCATGTGTTTGTATGCCTTTTTCTGCCTTTCTTGTCTTGTTTGGTTGCATTCTCTCCCTTTTGTGGTTTGTTTTGGCGCAACCATGTGAGTGAGATCACATCTTGATGATGTTGTCATGTTTGTCGCTTGCCTTTCTCTCTCTTGCTTGGCTTTGCATGTTAAAGCTTATCTTGTTTGCCTTGTATGTGCCTTATAACTTGATTAGCTTTATCCTCGTATGTGTGATAGCATGCTTTGCCTTACCTTTTGTGCCTTTTTGCCTTGCTTGCTTTATGCCATCTTGTGTGACCTCTTTGCTTTAGTTGCATCTTTGCATTTTTGTCAACATGTTCATTAATGTTTCTTTTCTTGTTTGTTCGTGTCATCAAGTATCATTCCTACCTTTGATTTCGTGCAGTCTCACACCCGTCTTTATACGCGAAACCCAAGTCCCTTTTAGGAGCTTTGCTTGATGGCGCACATGTCGTCCATACTCCAGTCTAATAGATCTATGGACACCAAATCCAAACCCACATTTATCCCCTAAGGACACCTTTTCTCTGTGCTTGTTTGTTTGATAACATGCTTTTTTTTTTTCTTTGTGTTTGTTCACATGTTCTCCCTGTTTGCTAGCATGTTTGTTTGTTCCCTTTGTGTGTTTGCATGCTTGCATGCTCCTTTCTTTTGCTTGTTTGCTTTGTGTGCTTGTTTATGCTTTCTTTCTTTGTTTATTGATCCTATGCTTGTTTGCTGGCCTTGTATTTTGTTTGTTTTTTGCATGTACGAATGGAGCACGAGCGCAACTTCTAAATGCATGCAAAAGGGCAAAGATTAGTAGATTAGGGGATTTAGCCCCTCAGAGAGGTCCTTTCTTTCCTAGCCTTTCCATTTAGAACCATGTCTAGCAACTTTCTTAGACTAGGATTTCCTTTCCTCGTACCTTGCGTTGGTCACACCCTTTAGGTGTGGATATGTTTGCTTTTCCTTTCTACTCTGTGTGTTTGCATTGTGCATGCTATATTTATGTATGTTGTTAAAAAGGTAGTCATGCACTTTGGGTGATGGACACACGTGGTTATAGACACCTCATTTTACCTCCGCCTCTTCTCTTTAAACACTGTAAAAAGGCCTCACAACCCTTTTCTCAAAAACACACAGAATCTACTCCAAAAAAGTGATTCAAGAGAAGCTTTTTACTTTGAAAAGCATCCTAAACTGAAGTTTTTTGGCTATGACTTATTTTAGTCCAAAGCCTTCTAGTTAAACTTACTAACCCTTTGGGTATTTCGTTTTGTAGATTGACCGAGGGGAATAGTCAAAATCAAGCTCTAAAAAGCTTCTTGTGTGAGGTACTTGTTCGTGCTTTTATCTTTTTTTTTTTTTTTTTAAATTTTTTTTATCTCTGTTTTGTTGCTTTAAAATCTTCCTGTGTAGTTTAGGCTTGTTGTTTGATTGTTTAGAAAGCATGCTAGGTTGTTTAGATTAGGTTTTGATTGGTGCGTGTTTGTTGCATTTCTGGGCAGGGTTACGTACGCAAGCTCGTGCATGCGTACGCAACTTCATGTTCCTATGTACGCAAGTTTCCGCATTCGTATGTAGGCTCAGCCTAGAAACCCAAAATTGTTTGTTCTTGTTTTTTATTTTGTTTAAATGCATGTTTTAGCTTCAATTTTTCACATGTTTAGGTTTAGGTCAATAGTATAACATGTTTTAATATATTTTGCTTAGATTATATGATTAGGGTTTTATGCTTGATGAATAATATGAACATGCACATAAACACGAACATGCATTGATGCATATATGTTGTGACGCAGTAAGGTAAGTGAGGTAAGTCATGCATGATCACATGTATATGCATTTGATCTGGTGGTTTAAAATGAGTTAATTGATGAATATGATGAACATGCTTGTTTAGTGCTATGATGCCATGCTGTAAATCATTTGATGCTATGTGAGGATTGTGAGAGACTGAATTGGCTCTCAAAAAAGAGATAGGCATCGACACCTCTTTTTTTTGGGGATTATGTGGAGTCGCCACTTATTTTTTATATATTACAAAAAAATAAGAAAAAAAATACAAAAAATACAAAATACATGAATAACATCGAGTTCTTATTTATTTAAAAAATTACAATTGATAGAAAGAAACTATACATGGCTTTGTTTCCTAGTTACAATCAAGTAAAAGAATTACATGGCCTTGTTTCCTAGTTACAATCTACCAACATTAAAGACTACTCTACGAACTTAAGATCTATGGTTCGGGGGCTAGGTTACAGGATGGGAAAGTGTTAGGCACCGACCCCGCCCGGATAAAATCTAGTATTCTAGACTCTAATGATCATTTAAGTACCCATTATCATACAGTGATGAGATGCAACATGTGTTTGAATGATAGATTTAAAATTAAGTCATAAAGTGAGCTTTATGAATCTATTCTCTTTAGAACAAGAGGAAGCTTTTTAGAAGAAGTATTCTAGATATGTTTTTTTATTAGACCATAGAAACTTGTAGAGAAAATTCCAAATGTTAAGGACATATTTTATGTAGTTGGCTAATCCTTTGACAAAACGCACTTTATTTGTATTTGGATAGATCTAAGTTGTGTTTAATACTTGAAGAAACATGTTGTTCAAGTGTAGTATTAAAGCCATGAAGATTGGACCAAGAAACAAGTGAAGAAAAGGTGTTCAATAAAGCTTGACAGATAGCTCGACACCTGCGGATAGATAGCTCGATAGCTGCTCGACACCTCCTCGACACCTGGCTATCTGTCGAGATCTTCAGCTGATTCTTATCGCAATCTCGATAGCTTCTCGATAGCTAGTCGATCGATCGAGAAAGTTTCTGTCCCCTCGACACCTTGTCGACACCTCCTCGATAGCTGCTATCTGTCGAGGTTACGGAAATTCAGCTTTTTGATTTTTGGGCCAGGCTTTTGTATTTGTGTAGGGTTTCTTTTCTCACAACCCTAGACCTATATAAGGCTTATTTTGGAGGCCGTATCACAAGAGTATGAGAGAATAAGAAGAGAATAAGAGAATACAAGGAGAACATATGAAAAAGATTATTCTCTCTAAAGAAGCTACTGCGTTTTTGCGCCTTAGGGTTTTGTAACCAAGTGCTTCTTGATCTTCATTCTTGATGAAGTGAAGAACTTTGCAGCCAACAATCTTCTTCTAGTTGGTGATTGAAGTCGCGTATTGGGATCCGCGCAATTGGTTAGTCACGTATTGGGATTCGTGCATCAAAGGGTGGCGTTCATATATTGAAGAGTTCAGAGGTTCTGAAGCGGTAGAAGGTTTCTGCTGTGAGTTCATCTACAGGGATTGTAGAGTCTAGGGACAAAGGTTTTGTACTAGATCTGAAACTTCTCTTTACTATAGTGGATTGCTTTTCGGGAAGGTTTCCCCCCAGGTTTTTTACTGTGAAACTGGTTGGTTTCATTGGTTTTCCTGGGTCATCATATCTTGTCTTATTTATTTTTCCGCTGCATATTATTTTGACATGATATTGATGTTTATTTGTTTTAACAAGTTTCATTGTTAATAAATCTAATTAACAACTTGGATTTAAAACTTGTTAATTCTATCAACCGGGGTCTAAATTTCCCAACACCAAATATGTTTTTATTATGAAAGAAAAACATGAGATTTGAGAGAAAAATCTAGATCAGTTTTTATTATGAAAGAAAAGCATGTGATTTAATAGAAAAATTCCAGATCTATTTTTATTTTGAAAGAAATGATGAGATTTGATAGAAAAATCCAGATTTGTTTTTCATTGTTAAGAAAAACATGTGATTTAATAGAAAATATCAAATCTGTTTTTTTATTATTGTAGAAAACATGAGATTTGATAGAAAAATCTAGATCTATTTTTTATTTATTGAGAAAACATGTGATTTAATAGAAAATATCAAATCTATTTTTTATTGTTAAGAAAAAAATAATGTTTGATAGAAAGAGAATTCAGATCTGGTTTTATTGTTGTAGAAAACGTGAGAATTGATAGAAAAATCCAGATCTGTTTTTTTTTTTTATTGAGAAAACATGTGAGATTTGACGAAAAATTCGAATCTATCTTATTTATTAAGAAAACATGTGAGGTTTAAAGAAGAAAGTTCATATTTGTTTTTTTGTTGTTGTGAAAAAGATTTGATGAAAAGAGTAATAGATTCATAAGAAGAACTTCATAAACCATCTTAGATCTACCATGCATGAATCATGTGAACATATGAATATATTAAACATGAAAGAAAGACAAGGACATATGTGCCAAAAAAACATGTGAATTATGAAAACATAGAAAGAAAAGGGCTTACAGACTGGGAATTTACTTGCATGAGTTCACTCTCTGAGAAGGGAATGCATGAATTTACTTGAGAAGGGATTACTTTAGAGATTAGAGAGAGTGAACCTCTGAGATCTAAAGTAATATAACTTAATAGAAAAAAAATTCCTAAAATAGAGCTTCCATAATATCTTGAAGAGAGAGAGGTTAGAGGTTAGAGATTAGGTGTACTGAATGTTGGGAGGCCTCCTCTATTTATAAAGGTGTTAGTTGCTTAGAAAATAAGTTAGGTTTGCTTAAAAATTAAGTCCAATCAACTTAAAAAATAAGCAAAAAAACGTATGGGGAAAATCCTAAAAAAGGAGATTTGGATAAGAGTAAGCTCATTTTTTAGATCAGAACACGTTTCAGTATTTTGATCATATCTCTTTACTCCAAATTTGGATTAAGTGTGTGTTTGGCTTCAGCTTAAAAAGCTAGCTTATTTTACTATTCAGCTTATTTTTGCTACAATTCATGGGCCCCACTGCACTTATTGGTACTATTCATTGGTCCCACTGTACTATTTCAGCTAACTTTTATCTTTATCTATAGTACTTTTAGCAAAAAGTTTTCAGTTTCAGCAAAATAAGCAGATCCCAAACAGACCTTAAGCTGAAATTTTGACAATTGATGGGAAATTCAATTCTCTACAACTTTGCTAGATATAGCCTAGTTCGAATTTCGAGTTATACTATGCCAAAAGTGCCCTGGAACGTGAATCTAATATCTACTACTTGATAAGCATGTTTTTGAAGTGTTTTCCAAGTCTAAAATTGTATTTGGACAAATTTTAGAGTTTTTTTCATGATAAAATTCATCCCAAAGTGATAATTAGGAATTTTAAAATAATTATTTTGTATATAATTATCCCAAAAACCTAATTATCTACAGTTTTTAAATATTATTAGCTTAATTGTTTTAATCCTGTGCGACAAATCCCACTTTAAGAAAAATACTTAACCAATCACAAAAATTCTTTTAATTATTTTTAATTATTAACCAATCAAAATTAATTTCAATTAATCACATGTGATTAGTTCCACCCAAATGAATACATGTAGACCGTGAAAACTTGATTTTGTGATATCTTTCAATTTGACTGTCAGATTTGAGAATCGTGCATATCGTCACGATCATTAGAACCTCAAGATCATTTTTATGTTATGTGATGAATTATTTAATGAATGAAATGCAATTATGATTTTTGGGTACTTAGAATGACAATTTTGGTCATCTTCTAAGATTAAATTATGGGTGCAAAATTGAGTGTCTACAAGGATGTTCTAGCCTTGATATACTTGCTGCCTTTGGATTACGTGATTGAATGACATAATAGACGAATGCTAGGGTTTGGGGATGATATGCCATGTTGTGTGTTTATATGCATGTTAGTGTGTGTGTGTGTGTATGAGTGAGTTTAGATAGCCTATTAGAAAACCCTTTGATAGGACTAGGAATTGGAACACAATGAGTGGAGGCCGACAATGAGTATTGTCACTTCCATAAAAAATATGGTCATAAGACTGATAATTGCTTCTGCCTTAAGCACGAAATACAAGACTTGATAGACAATAAAACCATTTCCAAATCCAAACATCATCACCAAGCCTAACATTAGGAAGAACCATTTACTCGATTACCATCGAGCTCTTCCCCAATATCATAATTGTGTTGAAGTTGAAGGGATTGATTGGAATTGTTCTAAGTTAATAGAAGTTGTGGAATTTAACATGGTTGAAGTGAAAGGAATTTGGGATGAAAAGGATGAAAGGTTGAAGAGTGCCATAGCCATGTGGGGGATTGCCCCCAAAGGAATGTTTGAATTTAAGAAAATGATCTAAGAGGATGACATAGCCAATGTTACTAGAAGTGGGTTACATTACAAACCGTCCTTCTTAGAAAAATATCATCCCGGTAGGAACTTGGGAGAAGGACAAAAACTTGTCAGACCTAATGGGAATGAAGAGTAAGAAGAGGATAGGGTCTTAGCCCAAATGAAAAGGACTCAAGTGCGTGTATCTATTTGGGGTTTGCTAATGGCTTCTCATAAACATCGAAATGCGGTCTTAGAGGCCTTAACTAGGAAAGAGGTTTCCTTGGAGACTACACCTCAAAAGGTTCTATCCATCATGGGAGTGGAAGCCGTGTCTTGCCCTTTTCTTACCATTTTTGGTGAAGAAATCCCTCCTGAAGTGGCTACTCACACTAGGTTCCTACAAATCACTATTAAATGCATAGGTGCTAAGGTTCCAATGGTGCTTATTGATAATGGGTTTGCTTTGAATGTATGCTTGTTTAGGACTGCTCTTAAGGTTGGTTTAGATATGGAGACTATCATTCCTTCTCCTTTAACTGTCAAGGCCTAAGACAATACTTCTAGGAAGGTGATGGGAAATTGTAAGGCCACTTGCAAGATTGGCCTCTTGGATTCGATTGTGGAGTTCCATGTGATGGATGTCATCCTAGGCTTCAACCTTCTCTTAGGAAGGGCATGGCTTCACCTTATTGGAGCTATCCCCTTCACCTTGCACCAAAAGATGAAGATCCCATGAAAGGGGGAGTTTTTGTGATACATGGGGATGGGGAGATTTTGGCTCCTGTTTGTGAAATTGAAAGTGAGAACAATGAGCTTCAAATGAGTGGCTTTGAGTTTAAGAACATGGCTAATTATGGATTGAAGGATAAGAAGTATGCTACATATTTGCTTTCATATTGCAGGTACGAGGTAATTGAAATGATGAAGAAAATGGGGTACATGCCCGGTATGGGTCTTGGAAAAGAAGGAAAGGAAGTAGTTGAATTCCCTGATTTCAAGACTCAATTGACTTGGGTAGCTTTGGGATTCCTTGAAGGTTGCGATGGAATCAAGAAAAACCTTGGTACTCTTAATGGAAACTTTGAGAGGGAAGGAGGAGACTTCCTTTTCTGTGGTTTTCCCGAGCCTTGGATGGGTAAAGATGGAAAGATGTATCCAGGTTGGAAGATATTCTTTGAGGAGAAGTTCACTTTCAAGGAGAAGCCTATGGTTGTGATTGAAGAGGTTCAAGAAGAAGTCGACTAGATGGACTACATGGATGTTGAAGCAATGGAAGCAATGCTGAAGGTTGAGGGGGACGCTCGCCATCACCTGTGAAAAGCCAAGTGATCCGTTTGCATTCATCATGCCTTCTGATGGGCACTTTAGCATTTGGACTTGGGTCAGTTGTTCTAAAGCCATAGGAAAAATGTCCTGTAACACAAGTCTTGGTGTACTTTTCAACATTTTTAATACGATGAATTCTGATTTGGCTTATTTTGATGTGTCCCATAATATTGAAAATTTGCACTTAAATGATTTCAATGAATTTGAAAATGAAATTAATTAACAGTTGGAAAAAAAAATTGAACCTATGGAACTAATGCTTGAAACTCTTAATTTGGGCAGTGATGAGATTCCACGCATAATTAAAATTGAACAAGAAAAGAAAGATCTCAAAGAACTCCTTATTAAATCCCAAGAAGTATTTGCATGGTCCTATGAAGATATGTTAGGCATTGACCCCGAGATAGCACAGCATCGCATTGACACTCACTCCTACATAGTGCTCGTCAAGCAAATATTGAGGCGCATGAGAACCGAATGGCTCCTTAAGATCAAAGAAGAGGTTACCAGCAATTGAAGGTAGGGTTCGTCAAACTCGTGCACCAAGCTGAGTGGATAGCCAATGTCGTGTCCATACCCAAGAAAGATAGGAAGGTTAGAATGTGTGTGGTCTTTAGAGACCTAAACAAGACTTGTCCTAAAGATGATCTTCTTTTACCCTACATAGATGTCTTAGTGGATAACACTGCCGGTAGTGCTTTAATGTCTTTCATGGATGGCTTCTTTTTGATATAATCAGATAAAAAATGGCTCCTGAGGATATGACCAAAACCACATTCACCACAAAATGGGAAATCTTTTGTTATACAGTGATGCCGTTCGGATTAAAGAATGCAAGAGCAACTTATTAAAGGATGGTCACAACCTTAAAACATGATATGATGCACAACAAGGTAGAGGTATATGTTGATGGCATGATAGTGAAATCTAGAAATAGAGAGGGCCACATAACCAACTTTAGGAAGTTCTTCGAAAGGATCAAAGATTACAAGCTTAGGTTGAATCCACAAAAGTGCATCTTTGGAGTAATCGTTGGAAAGTTGCTAGGCTTCCCAATAAGTGATAGAGGGATAGAGGTCGACTGATCAAATATCAAAGCCATCTTGGACATGCCTCCACCCAAGAGTGAGAAAGAGGTAAGAGGATTCCTAAGTTAACTGCAGTACATTAGCCGGTTCATTGCTAAACTCACTTCCACATGTGAATCGATCTTCAAGCTCTTGAGAAAAAGTGAGCCCCATTCATGGAACGAAGAATGTTAGAAAGCCTTTGAGACCATTAAGGAATGCCTCCTTAACCCATATGTCCTAGTACCTCTAGAACCAACCTTTGCTCCTCTACCTTTCAATCATAAAGGAAGTCGTGGGGGACATGTTGGCCTAAGAAGACAATGATAAGAATGAGAGAGCCGTATACTACCTGAGCAAGAGGCTGCAAGACTATGAGACTAGATACACACCTAAAGAAAAATCTTGTTTTGCACTTGTGTGGGCTGTACAGCAATTGAGACATGTCATCCTACCATTCCAAGTGTGGATAGTTGCCAGAATGGACCCCCTGAAGAACCTATTTGAGAAATTCGCGTTGAGTGGAAGGTTGTCTAAATGGTTAATCCTATTGGTCGAGTTCAATCTGAAGTATATGGCTAGGAAAACCATTAAAGGGATTGCCATATCAGACTTTTGCGCCGTGAACCTCATAGAGGGTGAGGGTAGTAGGGAAGGCTTTCTTGATGAGAACATATTGAACATAGAGCTTGGAGCTTGGAAGATGTACTTCGATGGAATGGTGAACCAATACGGAAATGGGATAGGAGCATTGTTGATTACCCTCGATGGATGACACATGCCTATGGCAATTAAGTTGAACTTTAAGGCAACCAATAATATGGCAAAATATAAGGCTTGTATCGCCAAAATGGAAGCCCTACGAGAACTAGGGGTAAAGGAAGTTGAGGTTTATGGAAATTCAACACTGGTTATAGCCTAAGCCCAAAAATTGTGGAAAGTGAAAGAGGAGCATCTAAAGCCATACCAACAGTACTTGGAGGAGTTGATAGGAACCTTTGATAAGATTGAGCACACCATCATTCCTAGAGCTCAAAACCAATTCGCAGATACCTTGGCTACTTTGGCCTTTATGGTTGAGATACTTGAGGGAGTATGGACACATCCTTTGGAGATTGAACAAAAGTATCAAGTGGTGCCTAAGGAGAAAGAAGACCTAGTCATCTTGGCTATAAAGGAAGAAGAGATTCCTTGGTAATACGATGTCTTGATGTTCCTAGAGCTAGGAATCTATCACAAGAAGGCTGATAAGAAAGAACATCGTCAGGTGAGAATGATGGTGATGCAATATATCTTGTGTGGAGGTCAGCTCTAGAGAAGATCCTATGATGGGGTACGTCATCGTTGTTTGAAGAAAGATGAAGCTGAGAGAATAATGGAAGAATTCCACCAAGGAATTTATGGTCCCCATATGAATGGGAAGATGCTAGCAAAGAAGATCTTAAGGATGAGATACTATTGGATTATGATGGAGACTGATTGCATAGATTTTGTGAAATGTTACTATGATTGCCAAACGCATACCAATCTAAACCATGTGCCACCCAGTGAGCTATACAGAATAACCTTTCCATGGCCTTTCTCTGTATGGGGCATAGATGTGATTAGAAAGATAGCTCCCAGGGCCTCGAATGGACATGAGTACATTTTGGTTGCAATTGACTACTTCACTAAATGTGTAGAAGTTGCTTCCTATTCTGTTTTGAAGGCCAAACGTGTGGCTCGATTCATAGAGAATAATACATTTATTGATTTGGAGTACCATAAGAGATCATCTCCGACAATGGGTTTCATTTTGAAGGGGAAGGCTGAAAGATCATAGAGCTGTACAAGATTGAGCATCATAAGTCTTCACCCTATAGACCTCAAACCAATGGAGCCATAGAAGTAGCCAATAAGATAGTCAAGATTATCCTAGCCAAGATGGTTGTAACATACAAGGATTGGGATGAAAAGCTTCCATTCGTCCTTTGGGGTTTCAGGACCTCTATCCGAGCATTAACTGGGGCAACCCCTATTCTTTGGTATATGGGGGTGAGGTAGTATGGGTGCAAGCGCCCGTGACGGGCTTTTTGGGTTTCCTTAAATCCGTGGGAAGTACACCTCGGCCTAGGGTGGATTGGGTGGAGGGTGTAAATGGAGTCGCCACCTAAATTAGGTCTAGGAACCATATATGTATCGCCCTTGTGGATGGACTAATCTTTACAAGAGCATAAGCCCGAAGTTTTGGTATGGGGATGGGAAGGAGTTAGGCACCCAACCCCACTCGATCCGTAGGTCAGCCTCCACTCATTATGTTCCAAATCCTAGTCCCATCAAAGTGTCTTTTAATAGGCTATCTTAGACTCACACACACACACACACACACTAACATACATCTAACAAATAACATGTCATATCATCTCAAAACCCTAGAATTCATCTATTATGGCATTCATTCACATATATCCAAGGGAAAAAAAGTACATCACAAAGCAGCAGCATAAACAAGGCATACACATTATTCAAGACCCAAACATTTAAGCATGGCATCATAGTATCAACCAAGCATGTTCATCATGTTCATCAAGCAAAACATGTTAATCAACTGAAATACATGTTCATATTGTATGCATGACTTACCTCACTGCACCTATACATCAGTGCATGTTCAAGTTCAGGTGCATGTTTATGGTGTTCATCAATTGAAGAACCTTAATCATATGTTTTAAACAAAAAGCATTTAAAACATGTTATACTACAAACCTCAAACCTAAAACATGTGAAGAAGAACTAAACAGAACCTAAAAGCATGTATTTAATTAAAAAAATGAATAAACAAAATCTTGGTTCCTGGGCTCTAACCTGTGTACGCAAGAACCCAAGGTCGAGTACGCAATAACCTCCTAGTGTTTTTGTTATTGGGGAATAGGGGCTCGAGTTGTAAGGGGCACAAAATGAGGTGTCTACAGGCAGTGCTTCCTATTTAAGATAGAGATACAATCTTTGAGAGTGTTGATTGAGACCAAAGCCTTAGAAGGAGATTTTGATGAGAAAGAGATATGAGCAATTATCCTTGATAGATGAAAAGAGGATGTGAGCCCTTTATCACGTACAAGGTTATCAGAAAAGGATTGTAAGGGCATTCAACAAGAAAGTCAAGTCAAGAAATTTGAAAATAGGAGACCTAGTTCTGAAGAAGCTTAGGGGAGAAATTTCTAACCCTAGGGACAAGATGAAGCCAAGATGGTCTGGACCCTTTGTCATCAAGAAGATCATGTTAGGAGGTGAAATGTTCCAACCAATCAACATGGATAGACTCCCGAAATATAACCCTTGAAAAGAAAAGAAAAAATCTCGCTAGGTTGAAAACTTGAAAGGCAGCCTAGGCAAAAGTTAAGGCAATAAAACCCCGTTAGATTGAAAACCTAAAAGGGCAATCGAGACAAAAATTAGGGAAAAAGACCATGGGTATGGCAAAAATTCCCACAATTGGGAAATTTTACATGGCACAGAAAAAGAAAAGAAGATAAAGACAATAAGCAAAGATAATAAATGACTGGTTCTCTCATTGCTCAAATTAAAAGATGATAAATTTTTTTCATAGGGGATTTGGAACATTCCAATCCTTTATTAACTCAAATAAAAAGACATGGAGTCTAAGGGTATGTTTGGTTGGGTGGATTTTAGGGAGGATGGAAAAAAAAAGAGTGGAAAATAGGAGAGAAAATGAGGGGGAAGGGTGTTTGGTTGAAAGGGGGAGGGGGAGAGAAAAATCGTGGGGCCCACAAGTTTTCTCTCCTCCCTCTTCAAAATACAATATCTCCAAATTTGAAAGAAAATTAGAGTGAAAAGTTGGAAAAATATTTGGACAAAACTGCCCCCACTTTTTTTTTTTTTCTTTTGACTTTTCCTTTCTTTGGTAACGCTGGCTTTTTGTTTTTGTTTTTTGTTTTTTTTTTCTTTTTTCTTTCTTTGGTTTGTCAGGACGTGGTGGGTTTTTCTTCTTTTCCTTTATTTATTTATTTATTTATTATTATTATTTTAAGAAAACACTTTTGGATGATTTCTTATGCTATTTTTTGAAATGTCCACTTTCATTTATACACAATTTTTTAAAAAAGTATAATGTATTACTTTTTGTTTTATTTAAGAGGGACATGATGGTTAATTTATACAAACCTTATTTTCAACCAAACCAAAAAGTTTTCCATCCCTCCACTTTTCCATCCTCTTAACCAAATACAAATGAGGAAAACTAAAAACTTTTTTATCCTCTTACTTTTCCATTCTCCCTCTATTTTCTATCCTCTCACTTTTTCATCCTTTCAACCAAACGGACCCAAAGTGCAGAAAAGTAAAATATGGGGCATATCAAGGTAGTCACTCGGTCCTCTTCCTCTTATTGGATTTGTTGTGATCATTTTCTTCCCTTTTGACTGCTCTCGGATAACTAATTGTTGTATACCGAGGTAGGAATGAGAAAATGAGGAAAGCGAAAGTTCTTCATTGCTCTCCGAGGCCAAGTTTCGGTAAGACTACTCAAGAACCTTCCAGTGAGTGCCAATGTATGGCAAGAGCCATTGTCACAAGGCACACCTTGACGATCACCAAGTTGCCACGCAATGCGACATGTGGGATAATAAGAGCAACGGCAAAGCCCAGCTACGATGACATAATTTTCCTTGAAACCATAACTAGTCATGGCCTTGATGTGCCATCATTTAACCACCCATTGGACGTCGATAGGAGTAAGGTGCTTCAAGAGTTCAGTGAGTGCATCGAGTTCCATCTCTTCCTCTTTGAGCTTGTGGTCTTGATAGTGCTTCGGCTGATAGCGATTGAATGGAATGAGAGGAGGATGAATCAACTTGAGTTTCTCACACAACCATACCTGAGGGAGAGAAAAAGAGAGCATGAATGTTAAGTGGAAAAAAGGAGAGATAAAAAGGAAAAAGAGAGATATTTAAAGATGATATAAGGAGCCTCGATGGGTAGAAAACTGAAAGGAAAACCATGAAAAAATTAGTGGAATCTTGCTAGATTAAGGAAACCTAGGCAAAAATTAGGGATCATACTTGAAGAAGAAGGGGGCTCCTCGCATTGCAAAGAAAGTTGCTTCTTTCCTATGGACCGCATCCAAACCATCGAAAGTCACAACTAAGATAATAGGCGCTGGGCTTCCACTTCCCAAATTCTTCACCATGTGAAGAATTCCAGGATCCACCCGAAGAGTTTCATGCACCAAGAAAAAGCTCGTAAGGATGCAAAGACAAAAAGCATTGAGATGACGGAAGCGTCCCACTCTAGTTAAGGGTACATCCTTTTTGGTAACGTATTGGAAGACCATGGAGATGTTCAATTTCCCGAACTTACACCACCTCTTAGCCATGGAAAGATGGACTTCTAAGACTTGGTGAGCAAGCTTAGAAACATCCTCCTTGAGAGTAGGAAGGATAATGGAACCCAAGTTGCATTCACCCATGATTGCGCTAAATTCCTCTATGGTAAGACATAATTCCATTCCGTTAAATTGAAAAACATGGCGCGAAGGAATCCAAAACTCAACATCTACAAGCTCATCAATTCTGGTTTGAAGAATGTGAGAAGCACAAGAGAGGCCAAGAGGGATTAAGGCATCCTTGAAGTTTGGATTGAGCTTGCTAACCCACAAAGAGACTTCCATTGGAGAGAATTTTGTCATTGGGAACCCTAAGGACGTTTTTCTATATATAAGTGAAGGAGTCGGTTGTAGTTTCTGCCACCTAACTTGCGTACGTAGCCTCGTGCTTGTGTATGTATACACTAATGACACATATGCAACTAGGAGTCTGCGCACGCGGCCCTGACCAGATTTGGGGATTTTGTTGAAATTTCACTCCTCTCTTGAATTCTACTCAAACGAGCAGATTCCTCCTAGTTTCTAAGATGGTTATGGATTCAAATCCTCATGATAAAGCATTCATTCAAGATACAAGTGTGAAAGAAAGATAAAATGAAGACCGAGGCATGTTCAAGCATACGTACAAGCGCACATACAATATAGAAATCTTGTTTCATTGTTGTAAATAAGGACATATTTTGAAAAAAAAAAAAAAAAAAAAAACTGAACTATAAAGATGGTTTTAAGTACAAACTAATGTCTCAAATAAAAGAAACGTGCATAAAAGAGAAATAAAATGAAATAAATAAAAGGAAGAAAATGCAAGAAAAAAGGTTTTTGTTGTTGTGCAGGTACTCAGTCTCTCCTAAAATGTGTGGCCTCAGAGCTTTCACTCCTATCATTATCATCATAGCCTTCGCCTGTGCCGCTACCACTAGCCTTCCAGAAGTAGCCATTTGTGCCATAGATCCTCTATGAGTAGTTGGCCACTTCTAGCTTGAGATTCAGGCCAACAGGATTAGCTCCTCGCGTTCTGCATGGGTAGGCTGCAATTCCAAGACAAGATTTGTGTTTGAAAAAGAGAAAGCCTGCCAAGAACGGTAAGAGAATAGGGAAAGCATGAACAGAGAAAAGAAAAGGCCGAAGCACTTACATCTTGAACTCCCCCTGGGTAGTAGGATAGCTTATCACATTAGGGTTATGTGCGAAGGTGTGCTCCTTGGCAACCGCATCTGGACCATAGGCATAAACCAAGTATGAAGGTAATATAGGACTCACAAGGCCCCCACCTGTAGGCGCAGCATCAGCAAGAAGGATAGCAAGCTCCTCCTAAGAAAAGAGATGAGAATTTAAGAAACAAGTGGTAACAGAGAATGTGTGTAAATAAGGAGAAAGAGAAAAGATTAAGAAGTATACACTAGGATTGCTCCGAAGCGAGGCATAAGCTGGCTTTCACTGAAGAGGTCGCAGTCCACCTTCTCACCTAGTAATCACTTTGAGAAGTCGATCCCGTCCTCTTGGAAGTCGAGATCCCCACCCGTCATGCTCTCCAAGGCCAATATAGAGAGAGAAGGACTCATCGGAACTTAAGGCTCATCCATAGGCTTGAGCTGAAGAGCCACCCGCTCTGTAAGGTACACTGACCTCAATCTAGCCCCTCCCAAGATCCGAGACGAGCATGGAAAGGCCCAAATAGCCCTCTCCTCCTTAGTAAGATCATGGGATTACTATCCCTCTAAGGCATCCACAGCACCTAGTACAAAGGAGATGTTTCAGCAAATAAACCCAAAAGAAAAAAAAAGAAAAGAAAAGAAAAGAGAGAAATGAAAGGAAGAAGAAGATGAATAGTAAAAGAAAGAAAAGAAACAGTTGGTAACTGTTGGGAAGTGAAGAGGCGGGGAAAGACACTTGATGGCTAAAGTACATGTTTGCTAAACTCGTGTAGTTTTAGTCACCAAAAAAAAAAAAAAAAAAAAACAGAATCCCCATGGACTTTTAGAAAAGAAGAAGGATCAAAGAAAACTCCAAATCCTCCCTAGTGAATCCAAAAGGATCAGAATTCTAGAATTGCTTCTTCAAGCATCAGAAATTACAGAAATACCTCTCAGTGGGTCAAGAGAAATTGAAAACCATACAAAGGGGATCAGAGAGTTTGAAAGTACCAAGATTACCCCTAGTAAGTAGATAAACTTCCGAGAATCTCCCTAATAAGTCGAGGAAGTTGGAAGCACACAAAGATTCCCCAAAACTTCAGGAATGACAAAGATTAATCCCCCATGAGGATTTGGAAAGGAAATCCCCCAATGAGTTAGAGAACACTTAGAGAACCCCTCGAGTGAGTTCTTCCACCAAAGTTAGAGAAGACTACCATCACCATGAGAAGACATCAAACTTTGTGCTCATATCCTTCGAGAATTGAACATTCAGGCATAAGTCCTTAGGAACTTTAGATACCAGAGCAGAAAACACCAGAATGCAAGTACATATCCTTGGAATTGAACATGTACACCTATATACCCATAATACAGAAAGGATTGAGATAGAAACATTTGCCATCAAGAATATAAGAGATTGAGACAGAGGCAAGCGCCATAGGAGGCAAAAGCCACCCAGAGAAGTTCGAGGCAAAAACCACAGATGGACACCACAGATATGTATCCTTTTAAGCTCGTAAGATGACTTTGCTTGTTTGGTTGATGGTTGAGGCTGTTGACCATGATTGTTTTCTCTTTAGTGACTTTAGGATAGTGAGTCACTCGCCTTTTGCTTGACAATTGGCAAACTAGGTTCTTGGATAATGGACCTGTCGTTGCTTGTTTCTCAAGTAACACCCGTGGGACTTTAAACATACGAATCCCACGCAACTTTTCAGAGTTGCACCTTGCTCCATGTATGCATGTTGTTTGCCATGTGCGTGGGTTGGGCCTAAGCCATATATTGAAACAAAATGTTTTGTCTTTTTTTTTTTTTATTATTCCCTTGGCGAAGCTCACGAATCAAAAGAGGGGCAACTGCAGACATCTCATTTTGTACCCCTTATGACTCGAGCTCCCGTTTCTCAACGATGATAATACTAGGACGTCTAGGGTTGATCTAGGGCCTGACTATGGAAACACTTTAGTGGAAATATGCTTTTGGGTGAAAGAAAATCCTTATAGAAATCCTAAGGGTGTGTACGCAGCCTTGAGCCAATGTACGCAGCCATAGCCCTTGTATATGTAGCCACGAGCCTGCGTACGTAGCTAAGGTTCAAAAAACCTTTATAAGGTAAATTTTTATGAAAATCTCGGTAGAGGCAATCCCACATCGCTCAAAATTGCCTCTGCCTCTTCTCTTTGAACACTATAGAAGTTACTCCAAAAAAGTAATTCAAGAGAAGTTTTTTACTTTGAAAAGCATCCTAAACTAAAGTTTTTTGGCTATGACTTATTTTAGTCCAAAGCTTTCTAGTTAAACTTACTAACCCTTTGGGTATTTTGTTTTGTAGATTGAATGAGGGGAACGATCAAAATCAAGTTTTAAAAACCTGCTTGTGTGAGGTACTTGTTCTTGCTTTTATCTTCTTCTTCTTTTCTTTTTCTTTTTTTCTTTTTTTTTTTACTTTGTTGCTTTAAAATCTTCCTATGTAGTTTAGGTTTGTTGGTTGATTTGTTCATAAAGCATGCTAGGTTGTTTAGATTAGGTTTTGATTAGTGTGTGTTTGCTGCATTTCTAGGCAGGTTTGCATATGCAAGCTAGTGCATTCGTATGCAACTCCATGTCCTTGTGTATGCAGGCTCAGCCTAGAAACCTGGAATTGTTTGTTCTTTTTTTTTTTTTGTGTGTGTGTGTGTGTGTGTGTGTTTAAATGCTTGTTTTAGCTTTTGTTTAGTTTATTTTTCACATGTTTAGGTTAAGGTCAATTGTATAACATGTTTTAATATCTTTTGCTTAGATTATATGATTAGGGATTTATGCTTGATGAATAATATGAACATGCACATAAACATGAACATGCATTGATTGCATAGGTGCTATGATGCAGTAAGGTAAGTGAGGTAAGTCATGCATAATCACATATACATGCATTGTCTAAAATGAGTTAATCGATGAATATGATGAACATGCTTGTTTAGTGCTATGATGCCATGCTTTAAATCATTTAATGTTATGTGAGGATGTTCCTACCTAGATATACTTGCTGCCTTTGGATAACACAATTGAATGCCTAATAGACGAATGCTAGGGTTTGGGGATGATATGGCATGTTGTGTGTTTAGATGCATGTTAGTGTGTGTGTGTGTGTGTGTGTGTGTGTGTGAGTTTGGATAGCCTATTAGAAAACTCTTTGATAGGACAAGGATTTGGAACATAATGAGTGGAGGCTAACTTACGAGTTAGGTGGGTTGAGTGCCTAACACCTTCCCATTCCTATACCTAAACTTCGGACACATGCTTTAGTAAAGATTAGTCCTTCACATAAAGGCACTATGTATATATTTCATAGACCTAATCTAGGTGGTGACTCCAATTTCACCCTCCACTTGGTCCACCTTAGGCTGAGGCGTACTTCCCACGAGGAAGCCACTAATCGCAGGCACTTGTGCCCACAATAGGTGTTGTGATGAAGTGAGGTAAGTCACGCATAATCACATGAACATGCATTTGATTTGGATGATGATAAGTATGTTTGGTTGATGCCATGATGCTCTATGCTTGCATGTTAGGAATATGATTGATGTTAGTGCCTTGTTGATGCTACTGCCTTGTAAGATGCTTACTCCCCTTAGATATAATGCATGGATTGATTAGATGAATGGTAGGACCTTATATCATGTGTTGCAATGGGATGATATGTCACATTGAATGCTAGATGTATGTTAGAGTGTGTGTGAGTCTAGAATAACATGTTAGTGGACCTTTTTATTAGATTAGGATTTGGAACACAATGAGTGGAGTAGGGATGGCAATGGGGCGGGGTGGGGCCAAAGGACGGGTCTTTGCCTCCGTCCCACATGGTTTTGTCTTGCCCCATGCCCGCCTCGCCTTGCATTACGGAAAAATTTTCTTGCCCCATCCCCGCCCTTTGGGGCCCTGCAAAGCCCGCCCCACCCTGTAAAACTCTACTTCTTGTTCATTTGCCCACAACTGTTACAATTATTTTAGCAAAACCTTTTTCATTAATAAAAATATACTTGAAATTATAAATAAAAATTTTCCATCAAATCAAACTAATTTTTAGTGAAAAATGAATAATATTATACAAGTGTTTAACAAGACAATATCACAATAACAAAAAATCTCATAATACAAAACTAAAGATACAATAGTATATAAATTTGTTTCTAATAAAGAAAAGAAAACGTTAAAATTTCTACCTTATTTCAGACCTTGGTAGAGAGAAAAAAAGAGGCAAAGAGCGACATTAGGTAGTATAAAATAAGCTAATGATATGTTTGTTTAAATAGTAGGGTTTTAAGGTATAAAAAATTTACAATTTAACCCTTATCAACGCGGCGTGGAGCGGAGATAGGGTGGGGTAGGTCTAAAAAGTATAAACCCATCCCTGCTCTGCCCCATGATGTGGGGCTAAAGTCTTTATCCATCCATGCCCCACCACCTTTGTGGGGCTGGGAAAACCCGTGTAGAGCGAAGCAGGGAGGGGTGGGTTAAGCGGGGTGGGGCAAAATTGCCATCCCTAGAGTGGAGATTGTTCTATGGGTCGGGTGGGGCTGGGTGCCTAACATCTTCCCATCCCCATACCTAAACTTTGGACACATGCTTTGGTAAAGATCAGTCCTTCCCCAAGGGCTCTATAGATATGGTTGCTAGACCTAATCTAGGTGGCGTTTCCATTTACACCCTCCGCCCAGTCCACCCTAGGCCGAGGCATACTTCCTACGAGGAAACCACTAACCACCAGCTATAGTTGCGTGTTGGGGGCGCTTGCGCCTATTGTTCTCAAAACTGTATAAAATCCACACTAGGGCAGTTTTTATTTCATGCAGTTCCTCCAGTTCATTTTATATTGGATTGGTTTTATCATAATTTATCGATAAATCTGTGGGAATATGGTGCGATACAGTGTGCAAGTAGATGCGAGAATGCCAGTGTGCAAGTAGATGCAAAAATGTCGGTGTGGAAGCAGATGCAAGATGCAGTGTACAAGCAGATGCAAGATTGGTATAGAATGCAAGCTAATGCAGGGTAACCATGAATCCAAAGATGCAACAGTTTATAAGTGAAAAGCGAATGGTGCAACAGGCTTATAAATGCTACGTAAGTTGATAAACATACATCTGAGCCCACGAAGGGGCAATGTCCAAGATACAAGTCTGGGCCTACTATGGGGCAACATAATACATACATGTCTGGCCTACTATGAGGCAATAATAATACATATTTGGCCCATGAAGGGGCAATGTTTGAAAAGTACATACAAAGCTAAACATGCCCACGCAGGGGCTACACCAAGATACAACAATAAATAGCTAAGCTATGGGGAGTCATCATCTTTGAATGAGTCATCAGCAAAGCGCTTGGCGCTAGTGTCACCCTCAGCAGCCTGACTAGAAGAAGGACCTACTAGATCAACTAGGGGTCCTAGAGCCTATCCTAGAACATGAGGTAAAGCCCATCCTGGTGCTTGACCTTGCACCCAATCTGGAACCGGTGCAAACCCCCAACCTACAGCAGGGCTCAGAGGTACCGGGATGTGATCTGGCATTTGCCTCTGCGCCGTGGGACCCAAGTCTAGAAAAGTAGGCTTAGGAGGCATATATAGCCTTCGTCCTCTAAGCTCACCAATCAGAGTGCCGATATAGCCTCTGAGTATAGCCATCTGGGCAATGATGCAATGCTTGTCTCTATCTCTGGTAGTAATGTGGACATCACACTCCCTCTGTCACCCCTCTCTCTCATGGGCCAAGGCTCTAGTAATCTCCTCCTGTATAGCCTCATCCCTAGTTGCAGCATTGCTCTCAACCTTCGTCATGCGAGCCTGTAAGGTAGCCACCTGTGATCTTAAAATGGTCTCCTCAGCTCATCAACTGCAGGATATAACTTTGAGCACTCTACCTCTGCTTATAGGGTAATTGTCAATGATAGGTCTAGCAGATGACTGCTCAAACCAAGCAGCATAGTATGTCTCCTCTACGAGAAAGGCCTTGAAGGCACCCAGCGCATATGCGAGATCGTCCCGTATCATCACAGGGCTTGATAGCGTAAAAGGTGGATCTATCAGTACTATAAAAGCCGGTATCACCTGGGGGTTTGTCTGCTCAGCCAAGAAGAACTCCTAACCCTTGATAGCCCAAAACCAACGTTATGCATATGACTTAGCTATGGCTAAAGTAACATTTGGTCAGCATAGTACCGCACCATCATAAGGGTGATGAGATATGTCACCTCATGTAACGCAGTCCAATGCGGCACTAACAAGAGCCAATTGAGTCAGTGTAAATCTGGTAATGGTATAGATGGACCAAACCAATGCTATAGGAAATGTCGTGGTTGAGAGACTGTCATACTATGGCCGCAAAGAGGGGATGTACTTGTATGCTTGTAAACACTGCATTTTGTACCCCTTACGACTCGGGCCCCCGTTCTCTAATGATGTTGAAATTCTAAGATCTAAGGTTGGTTTAGGGCCCAATCAGATGTTAAATTGACTTGTGAAATGTTAAAATGAAAAATATAACTTTTAATAAGCAAATAAATCTATTTTTGAAAAAGTAAAGCTAAGGAAATCCTTGGCCTGTGCATGCAGGAATCAACTTGTGCGCATAACGACAATGCATGCATACGCAAGCCGGAGCCTATGTGCGCATGCAGGGTTCCAGAAACTATGAAAGGTAAGTTTTCTGCATTAAATACTGAGGTTTAGAATGAATCTCTCATCGTTTGGGAGCCGTTCCAAACCCCATTTGCACAATATAAATAGCCATACATGGTACCTTTTCAAAAGAGACAGAAATCCTAAGGGAAAACGCGAAGATTCACTAGAAATTGTGAATCAAAAGAAGGAGTTTTCACAAAACACCCTCAAGTCAATTTTCTTTTGGTTGGGGCCTTTTCAAGCCTTGATCTTTGAGTTTAAGATTACTAATAATTTTTATTGATTGTGAATAGATTTGACCTAGGGGAATGGTAAAAAATAAAGCTTGAAGAGCTTTTGTTTTGAGGTATTGAGTTCTAAACTCTTTTCTCTCTTTTCTATTTTAATCTTGTTGTTAATCTTGTTTCTTTGCTTGTTTTATGTTGTAATATGTTTGCATAGCTTAGTTTTAGATAGCCTTTGTATTTCTAAGCATGTCAGGTTGTTAGATTTATTGTTTTAAGTATTTCTCTGCAAGCGCACATAATTTTGCATATTTATATCATTATTAGAAAAATATTATCATACTTATTTTGAGTTAATTCATGCATTTTATAGTTGATTTTGGAATAATGCTAAATAATCAATTTTGTGTTTAATTGAATTTTAATGTTTGAATTTGTCTTTTGTAGGATAATGAAATTAAATAAGTGGATTTGTGCAAAGAAGAAAGTTAATGGATTTTAATTTTACAAAGGCCATGATGAAGTCAAAGAAGGCCAACCCAATTAAATTCAAGTCCAATTGGAGTAAGGAATCAAAGGAAATTTGCACCTAGTCCAAATCCAATTCGGATTGGGATTCTAGCTTGCACACCAGTTAGTATTTGGATCATAACGTTCAGCTCATATGTCCAATTGAGATGATTCAAGTTGGGCTGAAAAGCTAACTTAAAGAGCTACAACTTTGTAGTTTACAAAAAGTCCGAATTCTGAAGTTAAATGGGCTGAAAACGTTGTTTAAGTGAAGCCTAAAAACCTGAGATTTTCTCCTAATGGGAATTCAATTTGTAATAGGATTTCTTTACCTATTTAAAGGCTTTTTAGGGAAAAATTCAGAGGAGAGCTGCTGTAGAACATAATTTAGGTTTTCTTAAAGTTTCTTTACAGTTTTTAAAGTTTTATTTGTGTTATGGCTTGCTAGAAGCCTTGCTAAGGCAAGGGGTGAAACCCAACCGTTTATTGGTAAGTTCTTAACAATTATTTATTGGTTTTAATGCTTATGTTTTTATGTTTTTGATTGTTTTACTCATATGGAAAAGTGTTTAGTTCTGTATAATCCTTTGATTTATAGTAGACTCTGGGCACGTTAAATACTTAGTATTCCCTACAAACTAATCCACTAGTTTTGTTTTGCCTAAAATCAATCAATTGCATGAAACTACCTTAAACAATTAATTCTTGAGTTTTTATTGTTAAATCATCCGACTAAGATCATCATTCGTATGAATTTTAGTTGAGTTATAAAATAAATATTGTTAAGACTACCAATAGATGTATTGTGTGTGGATCCCTAAACCTTAGCGCCTTAATATATTGTTATTTTCTTTCAATTTAAATTACCTTTACTAAACTATCAAAAATCTCTTTAGTTAAACTTTATTATTTTAGTTTTATTCTCTTGTGGTTTGCTAATCAATTCCCTTTTTCTTGTGGATTCGATCTCAGACTTTTCGAGTTATTACTTCGTGACAATCATGCACTTGGGAGCATTATTTAAGTCGCAGCAATAGATTTGACCGAGGGGATCGGTAAAAAATCAAGCTTGAAGAGCTTTTGTTTTGAGGTTTTGAGTTCTAAACTCTTTTCTCTCTTTTCTATTTTAATCTTGTTGTTAATCTTGTTTCTTTGCTTGTTTTATGTTGTAATATGTTTGCATAGCTTAGTTTTAGATAGCCTTTGTATCTCTAAGCATGTCAGGTTGTTAGATTATTGTTTTAAGTATTTCTTTGTTTTCTTTGCATGCGCGCACATACCACTGCCTAGAAACCCTAATTCAAATTTCTACTTTGTTTTCTTTGCTTATTTCACATGCTATGCCTTTGTTTGTGCCCTCTTTTATAGGTTTTAGTCATTGTTCTATGTTTGTTGTTCGTTTGTCTTCCACATGATTAAATTAGGGTTTATCTTTGATTGACTTGTTTTGATGCCATGAACATGCATTCACATGTTCATGCATTAATGCCATAGGTGCTAAGATGTAGTAAGGTAAGTGAGGTAAGTCATGCATTCATATGTACATGCATTTGTTCGTGACATAATCTGGTTTAGGGTTGATGAACATGATATGGTGGTTTGAATAAGCATGTTTGTGTTCTTAACATTTTCCAATGACCCTTGATGATACCATGATTATTTGTTGCCTATATTCTGCCTTGATTAAATATTTATATGCTTATGCCTTGGATGTGATATGATGACATGATGCTAGATGGATGCTAGGTTGAGGAAGCCAATACTAGGGTTAGGCAGTTTTGGGTGCCTAACACTTTTCCAAAACTATACCTAAACTCCAAACCATTACTCTGGTAGTAAGATAAAAAAAGGTCATTCCTCGAGAGGACGCTATATTCATGGTTCCTAGGCCATTGCAAAAACTATGTGGCAACTCCTTGTTCGTGTCCACAGTGGCGACTCCACTGGGGATTATGAGTTTGATTCCTATGTGTCCTATGTCTTAACCTTGATAAAGGCTTATTCAATACTTGTTTGCACACACATCACTTGGTTCTATTGTCCCTTTACCTCGGTTGGTGATGAGTGGGAAGATGGAAGGCTTCATTCGGGCTTAAGTCTTTCAAAGTTCATCCCACCAACTCACAATCGGTGCCATTGCTTGTGGAATCATGGCCCACCTAGTTATGAGTGACCTACTTATCAATCCTTTTAGCTTTAAGGAGCCTACCTACACTTAGAGAGATCTTAGATCCAATCAAAAAAGGGTACCTTTTAATATCTCTTGTTTGTTCAATCATATATCTTGTGATCACCTAATTCTAAAGGACAAATAAAAGATGTAAAAATGGAAAGATGACCATAAATTTATGGCATACCCTAAGACAATTGGGATAAAAGAAAAGAAGTTTTCATATGTAAGAGGCTTATCCCTAAATCCAAGGGTATATATTAACTTGAAAGGTTCATAAGACCATAGCCTAATTGCTATCATAAACCCAAATTAAAAAGTCTTTTTGAAAAAAAAAGACTTTGGGCCTAAGATAACAAGTATGCTAGGGACTTAGCATCCAAAATCCTACAAAGTCAATATGAATTTCCCTAATTTTGAGCCTCTTTGTTGTAAGCCTAGGCCCAAAATGATGAGAACTTCATGGACCTTGAGAGGAAGGCTACAATATATCTAACTAAAGGGCTACTTCAAAAAAATAAATGATGATATTGAAATGAATACATTGTAAGCCCATGTTTGAGACAAAGGGTTGAAAATCTCTAAGTACATTCTAATGAAAACCCATGAGAGTAAGATTGGAGCATTATTGTAAATGGACCAAAGCCTAATGAAATAAGGGGCAAGGTTTATGAGAAGGAAGGGAGTGATTTTGTAATTGGGCATCCATTACAAAATCTCTCACTTCCTTGCAAAATACTATTTATGTAATGCTCTTTTTCAGCTGCATGATTAACATAAGGTGCCCTATGCAGTCGTCTACGCCGCAATTTCCTTAACAATGCAACCCCTACAAGGAGGACAAATGCAACTAAGGCAAGAATTGCTGCTTTGGTTTTTCTTTTCATCTAAAAATAACAAACACTGTGGTCTAAGAGGTACATAAACAAGCATGCTATTTTAGACATTACACAGTATATAGAACAGCATAAAGACAAAACAACACAGCACACCCTATCAACCAACAGAACAACGTAATCTCTAACATAATCACTATACAACCATGCTTAATTTTTGTCAAACCATCCAAATTCCCATAAATATTATAACAAGCCCAATTCAAGATCAATGCAAAAACACAACCAATGTCGCATTGTGTCCACAATATTCACAAGCTGCCATATGCATTCACCAAAACATTCAAATCACATTGATAACTAGGAACTGTCATTTATGCGCATATATTTCTCTACATATAATTTTAACACCAAACTACAATTATCAACATCTGAATAAATCAATAATTAAATAAATAAATAAGTAAATATATAAATATATATTTAAGAAAATATAAATTATTATTATTATTATATATATATATATATATATATATCGGATCAGAGAAGACAAGGGAAGATGAGGTGTGGAAAATATTGGTTTTTGATGGGTTTGAGGGGATGTGGATCGGGTACTGTAGATGGTGGGTTTGAGAGTAAAGCTTTGACGGCGATGGTAGAGCCACAGGTTGGAGATGTTGGAGGAGGGTAGGGGTTCGCCGGCGTGAGGGAGAGTTATGGCTCTATGGATCGGGTACATGCAGAGCTTGAGGTGGGCATGGAGTGGTCGGAGGTGAGGTTGAGCGAGACGGAGAAGAAAAGGGAGAAAACTCACTGGCGCAGAGGGGAAAACGGTGGTAGTGCTCATCGGAGAGTGAGGTGGAGCTCAGACTGGTGTCGGCGAACAACTGAAGCTCTCTCTCTCTCGCGTCGGTGCGTGGGGTAGAGCTCGAATTGGCGGTGGCTTTGTTTGAGGAGGGAGGGATGAGCTGAGGTGAGCTTTGAATGGATAGTTAAGTAGAGTATTCGGACCATGTGAGAGGAGTGTGTGAGTAGTGAGGAAATACAGAAATGAATTGAAGGTAAAATGATGGTTGAAATGATTTTACGGTTGTGTAGCCAATTTTACAGTCAAACTAAATTCTATTTTCAGTTTGATTGTATTTTCAAGTGGTGCCAAACACGGACTTGGGTGTAAAATGTTTCCGGATTTCAGTTCACCACTGAAACAAATGTAGCCTTAGTAAAGTGTTTGATTATTATGATTTTTCTTTTATTAAATAATAATTTCATTAAAATATTATGAAATTAATAATTCCATTCTTTTTTTTCCCATTCACCCCCCTCTTTTTTCCCCATCATTTGTTCAACCCACTTATTTTCCCCACCGGTGACTCCTTCCTTATACATTGCTATCCTCGTCCAGCGATGCTTGCCCCAATCCCAACACCCCCCTTTCTCTCTCTCTCTCTCTCAAAAAATATGGTAAAGGTTTGTCGTAGGGTTGCTGGTCTTCCGATATTTTGGGGTTTGTTAATGGCAAATATGGCATGTGATTTTGGATAAAATATTATTTTGCTCCCTTAAATTTTCCAAAAATTTGTTTTTCATCTGTAAAAACTTTTAAAATTTCTTTTTTATCCCTAAACTTTGTGAAGAGTTTTTTTAATTATTTATGCTCCATTTGTTTTGAAGTAAAGTATTTTTAAAAGTAAAATATTTTACATGTAAAATTTTTTACGGATAAAACATTTTTAGGTATTTGGTATAACAAGTAAATTTTTTTAAGCAAACCTCCAAAATCGGTGGCTCAGCCATTAGAGCTACTGGTATTGGAGGTTTGGTGATTAGATCTCAAAAACGACAGCTATGTTGATCGACGTCGGAGCTGTCTCTCCAGTGATTGGATTGCCAGCACTAGTGGCCAAAGCGGTGTCCCTAACCACCAAATCACCAACATCAGTGGCAAAAACAATGGCTTCAGTTATCGAATCTCCGACATCGATTGCCGAAATGGAGCCTCCGGTGATAAGACCGTTGGCACCAGTCGTTGGAGCAACAGCTCCGGGCACTGGACTAATGGCCTAGCCACTAGATGAGGTGAAAGGAAGCCATTGTATGTTTTTGTAAAATGTTTTACAAAATTTTTAATGGTAAAAAGTTTTACAATATTTTTTATAAAGGATTTTACTATCAATGGAAAATATTTTACATGTTTGACCACATTTTACATGCAAACAAACACCGAAAAGTGGGAAAAAATTTTTTGGAAAATATTTTACTTCAAAACAAATAGAGCATTAGAGACAAAAATAGATATGACAAAATAACTTTCTTTTAATAGTTTAGGGATGAAAAACAAACTTTTTGGTAAAGTTTAAGAACATAAATAAAACATTTTCAATAGTTTAGGGATGAAAAAAGAAATTTTCAATAGTTTAAGGACGAAAAATGAATTTTTTAAAGTTTAGAGATGAAAAAAAAGCTTTTGATAAAGTTTAGAGATGAAAAAATAGCTTTTGATAAAGTTTAGAGATCAAAATAATATTTTACCTTTTGGGAGAGACTGATTTTTGCTATGTTTTGTTATAGAAAGAATAAGAAAATAGATGGGTCGGGATATATAGTGAAGCGGAGAAAAATAGAAAAAAAGGGAAAGTGTAAGGAAAACCAACCAAAAAAAAAAAAAAAAAAAACACTTTCTACGAGTTCTCAATGTGGTCTTCCATATTTTTGCTATAATATATCATCAAAATAAATGACTTCATATCAAGGTGGTTGATACCGTACCGGTACCAGTCATGTACCGTACCGGTACGTATACCGGTATTGAAACGCCAACATTTCGTACCGATTTGAATACCGGCAGTATCGGTCATGTATTGGCCGATTTCGGGCATTATTGGCTGGTATCGGGCGTACAGGCCGGTACAGAAAAAAAGCTTTTATTTTTATTTTTTTATTTTTTTATTTTAATTTTGTAATTTTTGAATTTTTGTAAGGCCAGAATGGTAACTTATTTGCATTAACTTATTAGTATTATTTGTCTTCTTAGTATGCAATGAACAATTAAGCTTTCTAATTTTTATATTGTGTTTTTTTTTTCTTTTAATTGATGCTAAAGTCTAAAACCATGAATAATTTATTCTGAATTGAGGTAATATTTTATGGTAAACTTTTATATTTATTATATATATATATATTTATTTATTTATAAATATAAAAAATAATGGTAAACCTGAAACGGTACACTAATATTGATCGGTACCGAAATATATCGTTCCACTGGTCAAACCGGTACAGCCTCTGGTACGAGATTGGCTCTCTTCCTTCACATACTCCAAGCGACGGCTGCAACATCTCATGAAGGTGCTTGGAGCGTTTGTAAGTACAAAGCATCATTAAAACATTCAAATAATCGATGATGGATCTTGAAAGTACTTTTTTTTTTTTTGATAGGTAATAAAACTTTTATTGAAAATAATTGAACATCATGGTCACGATGGTGAACACTTTGAACAATGAAACAAATACAAGAAGATCAAGAGCTACAGGAAAAAGAAACTAAAAAATCAGACACAGCAGTACAGTTTGTCCACCCCCAAACATGAGCCCAAAGAAACAAAGTATGAAAAATTAAACATTTTAGATGTTCCAACGTTCTTGCCTTATCTTCAAAAATGCGGGCACTACGTTCTTGCCAGACTAACCACATTAAACAAGCCGGGACCATATTCCAAATGTTTGAATGATGCTTTCCAAACCAGTTTCTCCAAAGAAAGAAGAAAGACTTCACTGACCTTGGCATTACCCATTGTATCCCAAACACTGCAAAAACTTCACACCATAAGGCATGGGAGAACTTACAGTGAAGAAGAAGGTGGTCCATTGATTCCCCATCGCAGCAACATAAACAACATCTATTACCCATTGAAAGTATTTTTCCACTCATCTCTATGTCTAGTCATTGTTCTCTAAAAAAAAAAAAATGTCTAGTCTTTGTTTTGTGATAACCACTTCTCAAGTCTATCTCGGAGAAAACCTTTAGCCCTTGCCAACCAATCTTGCATATCATCTCTCCTAGAGATGGGAAACTTGTAGTTGATAATTATTTTGTTAATTACCTTACTATATACATAACTGACAATTCCTTACACTAGGCAAATTAGGCAATGGCCTAAGGCCCTTCCATATCCCATCTTTCTTTGGTGCCATTGTCAGACAATAATGCAAAGACTACACAAGGGTTAATAGTTTCAGGGAAATTTGTCATTAAACATGATTTTAGTAACTATTTCATTAATTGACATGTTTTTGAAACATTTTAGCAAACTAACATCTTGAGCTTTAGAGGCTCGAGTTCAGTGAAAAAACTCGAGTCTTAGAGACTTGAGTTCCAAGCTAATGTGGATAAATAATCCACGTGGAACTCGAGTCTCTAAAACTCGAGTTCCATAGAGTGTGAATAAGAATAAGACCGAGGAAGAGGAGAAGAAGAAGATATGAAGAAGAAGTAGAAACCACGACCATACCTCAACACGCATAAACCCAAATGTTCTTCGACAGAAGACTTAAGTTCCACGTGGATTTTTTCTTCCACAATAGATTTTCACCACTTGCAACTTGAGGTTTAGGCCTTGTTTGGTTTTTTTTTTTTGTTCACTCATCACTCTTCACTTAATTTTTATCACTCATCACTCATCACTGATAACTCATCACTCTTCACTCAAAAATACCCAAATTTCTATAACTCAGTTTGGTGGGCTGTTTGGGTGAAACATTTCAGTGAGTTTTTCAATTCAATTACTCACCTTTATGTCACTCACAGGGTCCCACAAAAATCAATTCCAAGACAGGTGCACAGAACGGTCACAAGCCTACCCGCGTTGGCTCTCTCTTTCCTCTTCACGCCTTTTCCACGACAAATCACTCTGCCCCCAACTTCAACACTCTTTGAGCACACAGCAACGTCTCCATTCTCTCACCACCGATCTTGAGATTTTCAAACCCTCACTCCGCCTCTCATTTTTTGCCCCTCAGAACTCCGCCTCCACTGCGTTAGATCCCTCCATTGCGAAGAGGGCTGAAGGTGCTTTCAAAGGTTCCCCTGTCCTTCCTCATCTCGAACTCCAGAAACCCAAACTAAGGAATCCCAGACTCCCAACTCTAAACACAACCTTCAACGAGGTATCCCACGTTGCTCATCTTTCTCACCTTCAACTTGTAAACCCATCGCGACACTGTGGGTCTGCCGAAGAGAAATTTGTGAGCCCTCTATTGGTATGATCTTATTTCTTACCGTTTTTATGATTTTGTCTATATATTTCATAAATTTGTTACTTCAAAATAAGTAAATCTATCTTGAACAATCAAATGCTATGAATAGAAGGTTGGATTTGAAATTTTTTAGGTTTTCACTAATATGAAGATTGTAAGGTGTTGTTCAATTGAAGGGGAAAAGGGGGGGGGGTTTCAATTTTTGTATCTTGTTTATAGAGTGTTAATAGACATCCTTTTTGTTTTGCTTTCAATTCTGTGGGTCTACTAAGGTTAGAGAGTTGTGAGACCTCTGTCTTTTGCTCATTACTTAAGTGTCTGTACTTTGAAATTAGTTAGTTCTTGAGTTAAAGAGAGGAGGTGGATTTAGTTTAAATTTTTTTGCAAAGAAGTCCCGAGCTTCTGTCATCCTGATTTCTTAAACTGGTTAAGTGTGTATACTTATTAACATGTATGATTTCCTAAACCAATGACCAAGCCCAATCTATGTTGTTTCAGCCACACCTTCAATACCACCCCTTTCTTGATGTCCAAAATTATGTGCCCTATTTGTGGTCATTGCTTTGGAATCTAACACCATTTTGAGAACCAGAATGATGTTTTCAATTACTATGAGGATTTTATATATATAAATATATATATATATATATATATATATATATATATATATATATATATATATAATGGGAATAACTATGAGATTACACTACGCAGAAATCAAAAGAGGTTTTTTAGTTTCTGTTATAATTAATTGACATTGGAACAAACATTTTAAACTAGTAGAAGCTGGAAATGGCTACACTACATTGGAATCAAAAGAGGTTTTTTAGTTTTTGTTATAATTAATTGACATTGGAACAAACATTTTAAACTAGTAGAAGCTGGTAATGGCTACACTACATTGGAATCAAAAGAGCTTTTTTTGTTTGTTTCTGTATAGTTAATTGACTATGTTGTGATGACTGTTTTCTAAATGTACTGCATTGGAGTCAATTATGTAGTACTATGTTGTGATGATTGTTTTCTAAATGGCCTAATTTTTACGTACTTTCAGAAATTGTTTTTGTTGATGTTGTCTATTCCCCATCTATTGAAACAGCATTGACCATGGATCAGGTTAGTCTCCAATAAAATTGAATCTAAAAAAATAAAAGGTTATAAATATATAAATACATATATATATATATATATATATATAAATTCAATCCATCTTTGCTTATGTTAATGACTCAGTTGCTCCAGTACATGGGTTAGGTACTATATCCTTTCATATTGGCTGAAGCCTTCACGCAGGTAGAGGAAATACCAAATTAGTATTATGAAATATTCACTCTATTGTGCTTCCTTTGAGGGATACTGAAGGTTTTCTAATATATGCTTCCTTTTTTCTTTTTTTTTTTTTTTTTTTTTTTTTTTTTTTTTTCTATCTTTGTGCCTTTTGAATTGGGTTGTCTATACATGTAGGGGTGGGGTTTCAAACAATGTCAGAGGCAAGTAGTTATAACACCAATTCTAGTCAACATTCGTGTGACATGGACCAGTGCGTGGTGCGGACGTCTTTGAAGCCCCATAATTTTGGTAGGAGGTTCTATGGCTGTAGACATTGGAAGCCTGTGAGTATCAAAAGCGCTTACTATTGTTTTCGCTTCATGGTTAAAACCATCATGCTCCTCAACTCATGTACATACTTGCTTTGTTAAATTTACAGGATAGTGACCAACATTGTAAGTCCTTTAAGTGGTTGGATGGCAACACATGTAGGCGTGGTGCTGAAACAACACCAATTGTAATAGCTAAATTTACTAGGCTAGAGGCCGAGGCAGCTATAGCAAAAAACAATGAGACCGAAGCCCGTGCATTGTTAACAGAAGCATTTCAGCGGGTAAGAGCAACAAAACGTGATGCTGAAAAAGCAAGGGTTGCACAGCGTATGGCCAATGACCGGGCACATAAATACAGGACTACTTTAATTATCTCATGGCTGACCTTTGCCATATTGTTTGTGTTTTTTCGTATGTCTAGTGAGTTTGGATTACGGCAAATGTGTCTGCCATGAATCTAAATGGTTATGTGGGTTGCATAATGTAATATTATTTTTGTTTTGCACGTGGAAATGTATTGTACGTGTTGGACCATAAATTGTAGTGTAGGTGTTGGTCCTAGCAATGTATTGTATGTACTTTCATTTTGACGAAACTGTTGTATGTGTTGAACTCTTTGTGGGAATGTTTTGTCAACAACTTATATATTGTTAGGATCACTTTATAATGCTACTGTGTAACTGTTGTATTGGTTTGTACAAGCTGATGGTTGTATTAGTTGGTTGTACTTGTGATTAGTTAGGTTGAGATTTGTTACTGTTGTTCCTATCTCTATTCTTTCATTCTCTATTTCTTCTCTATTCTAGAGGCAAAGCTGTCCTTAAACTCAGCTACCCAACCTTTACAATCAACCTTAAATTTCCTTCTCAATCAGTTTACTATCCTTGCATATATACTGTTATAATTTTGTAAAATATCATATTATTTTACAAATGGTATGGCAGTTTCAAATATATACACTCCAAAGAATATAACTCAGTTTTGTTAATGCATCTTCACATTGTCACCAACGGTTACATATCCATGCATGATTCAATTAGTTTATATAATAGTCATCACCAAGGTAAAAGCAAGTCTGAATGGAAATTTGCAATCAAGAATACATAACCCCAGTGTACACAAATTCAGTTTATACCACCAACTTCAAAACAACACATTCTAGTATACATAGTCAATACTATTATAATCAAATACATAACATCTGCTGAAAATGCACCTAGTAAATGCCAATCGCTTGGCCTATGCTACCAAGTCTATAAATATCAAAATGTAAGCATTTACAATACAATTCATGTGCTATCATCAATTCCTATGGGCGACATAATCAACCCACATAGCATCGGTGATGTCATCCCTAAAGTGGGCCATACGTCTCTTTGATGCTTCTGAAATCTCCACAGCATGCCTCTGGTTTGCAGTGCTGGTGGAAGCTCCACTGTTGCCACTATTGGGTGGAACAACAGGATTTCCTTCATATTCAACATTGTCCCATGTGTTAAACAATTCATCACAACGGTTATTAATGCGTATAAAATTGTGTAAACAACAACATGCAGTAATCACATAGGATTGCCTATTGCGCTTGAAGTTGGGCATTAAATTGAGGATGGGAAAACGAGCCTTTAGCACCCCAAACGATCATTCAATAACCATTCACAAGGAAGAGTATCGATAGTTGGACAACTCTTTCTTGGTTGTTGGAGTCCTGTTACTAGAATGAAATTCTTGAGCATGATACCTAGTTAATTTGTGAGGTGGAAGGAAACTTGTGCCAATAGGTAGGCCTGAGTCCACCCAGTAGTATAATCCTACATGTTTATGAAGTTATTTAGAATTGGCATAAAAAACTATAACAAAAACATGTAAAAATTGATAGCCTTTGAGATTAGTTGTAGTACCCGTGGGTGGCCATGGGAATTCATGTTTCGGGTCACCAATCGCTTCCTCAAACACCCGTGAGTCATTAGCACTACCTTCCCACCCCGCATGAACATAAATAAATTGCATATCCATGTTGCACACACACAACACATTTGTGGTTACGGTAGCCTTTCGCAACCTGTACACTTGAGTCACATGTTTAAGAGGCCGAACACTCACATGGGTGCCATCCATTGCCCCAACACAGTTCTGCACATGACATAAGTACTAATGATGTACGTATCTAGTTAAACAAAATACGTTTACAATATAATTAAGTGATATATATTACCTCGAACCATGGGCAGTACTTATTCACCCGAAGATGTTCGGGGAGGCTAACTACATCTGGATCTGGCTTAATCAGATGTCTCGCATATGAATGAAGAGCACGTAACACCCTGCGGAAGTGGCGGGACACCGTCTCAGTTGAGTGTTGGAATCTGTCTGCAACATACCTCATTCAGGTATTGTGGCCAAGTATGTATAACAACATGGCAACCGCCTGCGTGGCATCCACATCACCCTGCCCTTCCTTTAAGTATCCATGACCGATCAACTCATCCACTAAATGTAACAGATACGGGCGTGTCATGCTAAACATCTCAAAACACTTATTAGGATTACTGTCAAGTTCATCCATGTATCCTTGTCCTGTGAGGATACTATCACGCATGGGTTGTTTATCATAATGTCGTTGCATATAGGCGAACATCTCACCCACCAAAGGATTCACAAAGTCAAACTCTACTTCATCTTCGCTATCACACTCTAAACCCCACCAGTTATCATTATCAGTATCATCACCAGCATCATCAGCATCCATGGCATCAAAGTATGATTCGACAAAATCATAAGCCAGGAATGCATCTAACCATTCACTCCTTGATGTCATTGTCACCTACACACCATAACGACATACTATTAACCCCTTTTATTTTATACAGTAAACCTGTTTACAATAACAAGCACTCAATGATAAACCAAGGCAAATTCGTGAAATTATCATAAATATTCCGAATAATAAGTTAAGAATATTCAACATACAGGACTGCATCAAGTCTAGAAATAAAGAAGACAACCTGACAAACATCCATAGTATAGAAAATAATAACCAACAAAACATGTCAATGTTTTTGTGACAAAAGGTTCAAGTACTATAATAACTATCACATAATAAAATAAGATCTAAGTATCAATCCTCCGAGTTAATAATTTCCTCCATCCATGCCCACCTCCTATTCTCTAGCATGCCCATGAACACCACCTTATTCTCCTTCACATGGAGAGCCCTTGAGATCTTCAAATATTCCTTGTTATTGAGATCCGCATACTGATTAAGCATGTCAATGGCTTTCCCTAGAGAACATGGATCACCTCCAGCTGCTGATTTGGCAAATTGCTCAGAAGTGCCACTTGACGTGCCCTTGTTACCGCTAAACCTCTCCCTCGTCATTGCGGTGTACTCCTTTAGGGCCATAGTCATCTTACTTACTTTGTCGAACTTCTTCGCCACTTTCTTACCCTTGGCACTTGCTTCTTGCACAGGATGCTTACCTGCAGCTTGGGTTTGGTCAACACCATCAGTCTCCTCCGTAGTCCGAGGAATACTATCCAAGTTCGGGGTGTAACAGTCATCATTAAGATGGATAGGAGCAGCATCAGCAGCAAGCTCATCCTCCAGTGCACACTCTTCATCGCTGTTCAGTGCAGGTGTGTTTGATGAAATCTGAAGGTGCCTAGTTGCAGTACTAGGGGCAAACAACTGCTTCAGCTTATCATAGTCAGGGCATCCCTTTTTTCGGAGGTTATTTGCGTTCCGATCAGCCTACAACAACACAAGCATAGGAACAATTGTTAGGCGGCAAAGTAATCACTTAAATGCAAAGGCATTTAATACTAACATGAAACTTGAAATGCGTAAAGTAACATACCGCCACCACATGCTCCCAAACCTCGTCAGTGCATGTAATAGTTTGGGTGGCCTCATCCCACCCCAGCCCCGCACGATTCAGCAATTGACTCTACTTGTGTTGTTTACCCTGAAACCTATTGTGCTTTTGGAAGACTTGCTTAGCAGTTAAAAGTTTACCAGACCTTTTATTAAGTTCTTGTGTCATTGTTTCCCACATAGGGCCCTTAAAAACACCATTCTCCATGTTACCCTTAATTTGTTCCTCTACCATAATCTCTATAAATATGTGTTCTACATGGGCAGGCCACTTTTTGTCTTCCACATCTTGGGATTCATGTGCCATCTAATTCAAATATCTCACATGGTAAGATGAACAAACTTTGTATTGACAGGTAAATCAATAAACAAGGAATATTAAAGTGTTACCGTGACCAAGGAATGTTACTTTGTAAATAAATGAACAAGGAATATAAATGAACAAGGAATATTAAAGATAACACCATACATAGGTATACTCCAGTTCGTAGCTACAATATTACATTGTGACCATGTAACATACAAAAAGTCAAAAGACCTTGGCATTGTTTTACTACAAAAGTGGTCACTAATAGCCATAGGGGAGTGCATGTGAAAGTGTACGCTAACAACACCATTGTAGTGTACAAACTATAGTGAGAACAAAATATAAGTTAGCATGAACAAAATGGTTAGCTATGCACTACAATGATTCCACCAATTGCATCTTACTGAGACGGACCAGCCCCCTCATTTGGACCAACCCCCTCATCCGAACCCACCATTGGCCACCCACGCCTTGACCCATAATCCACTCCGTGGGCGGAACAATACTCCCTCCGGACAATTTTGAACTGACACATAACTTGCCTCTTGCGGAAATCCTTCCCAGTCCGAGCGTTGAGAGTGTTTGTGATCATATCCCATAATGGCTCACGGGGAAACCCAATTGCAAAATTACCCAGCATCCATTGGCCAAAGACGATGTCACAAAGTTCATCGACACATTCATCGTCCCACCGCCTTAAATCACCATCCATTTAACAACAACCTCTGATCATGTAACAATCACATATAAACAAGAAACATTTCCATGTATTCAATCAAAGTCAGACAATAGTGTTTAGGGGTCTTAACTTAAGGTGCAATAGTTTTAACAAACTAAATCTAATGATTCTTAAAAAATGATGATTAAACAGACTAAATCTAAAGATTCTTAAATGCCTCATAGATAGACTCATCATGAGTTCAGCAAAAATTACCAACCTACTGTCTAAAGTGAGAAATGTGCATTAAATTAATATCATTACCAAATAAAAGACATTGCACATATCTATTAAATTTTGTCCATTAACGTTTGACTCATAAATGTGTCACAGAACATTCATCGTATGACTCTTGGTTCTAAATCATACCGTAAATAAAATAAAAAAAATGAGTAACAGAGGCAGAGCAAAGGTAGACATTGTACAGAAAATTTCCATAACACTCGGTACAACAAATTTTTTTTCCCAAGCCAGACGCAAAGCAAAGTACACATTGTTCACTCACCATGGCTGGAACAGAGGAACAAACCCAGAAACTTCTAAAATAAAAAAAAAATAAAATAAAAACATAAAAAGAGGCACTATAACATGCGTCGTATGACTCTTGGTTCTAAATCATACCGTAAATAAAATAAAAATATGAGTAACAGAGGAACAAGCCAAAGGCAGACATTGTACAGAAAATTTCCATAACACTCGGTACAAATTTTTTTTTCCCAAGCCTAAGGTAGAGCAAAGCAGACATTGTTCACTCACCATGGCGGTAACAGAGGAATAAACCCAGAAACTTCTAAAATAAAAAAAATTAAAAACATAAAAAGAGGCATAAAAGCTATACTTGAGTAGAGAGTAAAAAAAGAGGCATAAATAAACAAGCATTCACAGCCATTCCTCAAGGTCTCAGTAAACACAACACAAAAAATGGAGGAACATGGAAAAAACAAAAAATATTAAAATAAAACCCAACAGATGGAGAGGCTGAATATTCTCACCGGGAAAAAAAAAGCAGATTCATGGAGTTGTGCGAAGGTGCTGATCGGTGCGCTTCAGACTTCAGTTGTTGCTGTGTTGTGGCGCTTCAGACTTGTTGCGCTGTGGGTTTGGGAGAAGGAAAATGGAAGTGATGAAAAGTAGTGAAGTGAAGTAGTAAAGGCTGAAGGTAGTTGGGAAAGTAAACTCAAACTGCCGTTAGAAGTGAGTGGGTTTGCTGTGATTTGATGTAATACTGCTATGGGACCCAAAAGTAACTCTAAAATTACACATATTGCCATTGAGTTAACAAATCTAAAAACTCAAAAAAATGAAAACAAGCCCGAAGGAGTTTCCTACTTTGATAACTCATATCCCAAAATTTTCAGATTTGTTAACTGAGTTCACATCCCAAATTAAGCCAAACAAACTTCATGCATGTAGGGCCCACGGATTTTGAGATATGAGTTAACAAAACTGAGTTTTGTTAACTCATATCTCAAAATCCAAACAACACTTTAGAGACTCGATTCCTTCACTGGACTCGAGTTTGAAAGCCACGAAATGCTAGTTTGCAAAATAGTTTTGCAAACTTGACAACTAACTAAATTGTTTTAAAAATAATGTTAAATGACAAATTTCTTGTAATAATTTCTCTTAGAGCACTAGCATTTAGAAATGCGTACCAATCTCTATTTTACATCCTAAAATCTTATTTTATCTATTTTACTAACCCATTTTATAACTCGCCCAAGTATGCTTTTGCAATTTGTCAATTTCCATTGGGGTTGTCGTATAAGCTGCCCTACTAGTTAAAACCAACATCACTCAACTTTGCTTAAACCCTGTAAAAGTCCTTGTCCTCAGAAATGGCCAGTTTGAGCAAAAGCCGTCGACTCTTCATCCACCTCAACCGCAATGTGGACGTACCAAAACCCCTCTTCTACTCCACCACCCCAACCCCAACCCCAACCCCACCCTTCCCTTCATTCCGAGCTGCCAAAGCCGCCATTATCTCCGAATCAAACCCTGACAAACTCGCCGAAATCCTCCAAAAATCCGTCCACTTCCCCACCTTTCAACGCCACCGGCGTATCTACCACCTCTCCATCCGAAAACTCGCTCGAGCGAATCGCCCTGACCTCATTCACCGCGTCCTCCAATCCCACCCAACACCCAACTCCGAAGGCTTCTTCATCCGCCTCATCATGCTCTACTCTAGCGCCGCCATGCTCGATCACGCAATCAACACTCTCGAACTCATCAAATCTTCTTCTCAACTTTCCGAGAAATCCCTTTGTGCCATCCTCACCGCTCACCTCAACAATCGCCTCTTCGATCAGGTTCGTGACCTCTTTCAAACTCTGCCTTTGAAACTCAATGTCACTCCTGGTATTGCGTCTAATAATTTGGTCTTGAAATCTTTTGTTGAGGAAAATAATGATATTGTGGCTGCGCTTAAGTGGGTTGAGATAATGGAGAAAGATTATAAGGTTTTGCCCAATATTGATTCTTATAATGTCTTGTTAAAGGGTTATTTGAAGAATAATGATTTGGTTGGGTTTGATGGGGTTGTGAAGGAGGTATTAAATAAAGGGTTGGACTTCAATTTGGCTAGTTATAATTATAGGATTTCGAGACTCTGTAAGAGCAAAGAGTGTGCTCGAGCTAAGAAGTTGTTGGACGATATGGTTTCCAAAGGCGTGAAGCCAAATTCTGCTAGTTATGATACTATCATTGATGGGTTTTGTAGGGTAGGGGATTTGGAATCGGCCAAGAAGGTTTTGGAGACTATGTTGAGTGATGGTTATGTTTCACCATGTTCGTTTCCTTATTGTGCTTTGATACGAAATGCAGTTAAGGAGGGAGAGTTTGATTTGGCTTTGGAAATGTGTAAAGAGACTATAAGAAGGAGGTGGATTCCGCCCTTTGAGGCAATGGAGGGTCTGGTTAACGGGTTGGTGAAAATGTCCAGGGCGGAGGAAGCGAGAGAGATTGTTGAGAAGATGAAGAAAAGGCTTAAGGGGCCTGCTGTGGATTCCTGGGGGAAAATTGAAGCTGCTCTTCCTTTGTAGATCAGTAGCTTGGCAAATAAAAAGTAGAATTTTCAATTTCATGGGATTGGATTGAACTGACCGGTAACTTGTATAACTCAGCTTCCTGTAATTTTTTTATTATTTTTATGTGATCATGTCTCCTGCTAGGACTCCATACAAGTTTTGGAAGACTTCTAGTTGTGCTCGTTTCTTTTGTATCATGAGTAAGGCTTCAAATTTGAACTAGTTCAATTGTCATTGGAATTCGAATCTATTATTCCCTTGTGTTCAGAAGTTCTATTGAGCGTTGCATTCTGCGTATTACATGACCCTCTTGTTTTCAATCTAGCATTACTGTGTGTGTGTGTGTGTGTATTTAGTTGTCTTTCAGAATCTTATGTAAATATTGTTTAGGACTAAGAAGAAGTTTGGAATAGCGTGGTAAGAAAATTAAAAGAATGTTAAACTTGTATAGAAATTAGACTGCTCAATAGCCAAGTTGAAATAAAACATATTTTAAGAGTAATGTAATAATAACTTATGTTTCTTGTACAAAATTTCATTTAAAGTATTTATCAAAAATAAGATATGAACATATTTTGTAGTCTCATGTTAAATAAATCCTATGAGATTTTTAATGGTTATGGGTCGTTCCTATTTTATTCACAATCAGTCTATAGCATCCAACCAAGATTGAATATGAATAAAAGTTAAATGAAAGACAATCAGTTGAACCAGGTTAACAGTACTATGTAGAGTTTGATTTAGTCCATTTCAATTATAGTGAAAACGGTAATTTATCAAAAAAAAATTTATAGTGAAAACAGTAACAAAAATGGGGTTGGGAAAGTGTTTGGTTGGTGATGTAGAGAAAAAAAAAATCTGTAGAAAAAAGGACCTCTTTTGGGTTGATTTCTGAAAACACCTTTTTAGTTTAATCTTGGTTTTCTATTCAAAATAGAGAGAATTGGAGTAGTAATTTTGAAAGTTCGGAAACAAGGGCAGTGAGCAGTGCTACTTGAGGTGAATGCAAACCTAAATATAAAGGTCTTTGAACATAATAGATAATACACCACCCCTCAAATCTCTTGGTATATGACACAAGGCTAGATCCAGATTTGGTTGCAAATGCAGGCCAGATCCAGATAGCCAGGTAAGTCCTGTCCTCTCTCTCTCACTCTCATGTTTCCCCTCTTGAACTTTTTGATATGGCTTTTATTTTTATTTTTTTATTTTTTGGTTCTCCAATATTTTGCTATGATTGAACCTTCAACTTTGTTGTAACCTGAATCTTAATTCACATTTTTCAAATTCTTTTTTTATTTCCCTCTTTTTTTCCCCTGTACTAAGTTATGAAATTTGATCATTTTTCTTCATTTATATTTAATAACTGACACCTGAAAAAGATTTCAGATATTGAAAAACAATTTATTGCCATGGAACAGAAATCATGGATACAAGTCTGTTTGTTCTCAAACCCCTCAATACATCTAAAAAACACCTCAATGACCACTTCCAATACAGTCTACCTTCCCCATTTAAAGCATCATGCCAACAGTGAATTCTCTGACCATCTCTTCCAATAAATTTAATGCACTTTTCTTATCATCCACTTCTGATACCTTTACACAAACCTATCACATGAAAGCCTCTAATCCCCTTCATATTCCACAGACTCCCACTGTCACCAAATGTTAGCCAATAACCTATCTCCATAAATAATCCCACCCCATTTTGTATCTCCATAACCATTTTCCTAATAATGCTTAACTCAACTTCATAATTCCCAACCCCCTAGAAGTCCCACAAGAAGTCTTGCTTTAGCTTCCCATTCTGCAAGCAATGTGGATATGAATGGTAAAATGAGAAAAATACCATTTATTCTTCACAACAGTAAGCCTTCCATCCTTCAAAAGATGAAATTTCTTCTAATCAATTATTATTTTCTCCACTCACTCAATAATAAAATTCCAGATTGCATGCGTCAACAGCTTTCTAGGTTATAGAAAGAGTAGTGCATAGCAGTGTTTTCATTGTCCATAACACACAAACACTCACCTGGTCTTTTGGAAAGTGGGTCATGTCTCTTTAGTTTGATCGACATTTAATGTCTGATTTAAGACTTTACATACCTGTACAGCAATCAGCACAACTTTTTTTTTTTTTGATAAGTAATAAGTTTCATTGATAGGAAAACATACACAAGAAGCCCAAAGCACATAGGTTGTGTACTAAGGTAAGCAAGAGAACAAACAGAACTAAGAAGTATTAAGACTACATCTATCAAGCAAATCTGACAAAGAAGTAGAAAAGAAAACACCGGAAGCATTTGTCCATCTAAACAAAGTAAAAATGAGAACACCCAAAGCAATCAACACAACTTATATAAAGTCAAGCAAATGACTCAAACTTTCCCACTGACATGCTTAGCCAAGGACTATGTGGGCTATCAAAACTCGCTATCCAATAGAGGAAAACCACCAATGCACATTCAATTTTCAGCCCCTTTTCCTACATACTTTTTGTTTTCAAACTTGACCCTTTAACCTTACTTAAAGGGACCGAGAAGCACACTAATGGTCTGATTGGATGGAGGGGGAGTAGGGAAGAGTAGAGTAGAGCTGGCTGGAAATTAATTTCCACATCAGAATCAAAAGCACTCAGAAAACTCGTGCCATCTGCTGCCTATGGCTAACCACATCGCATACACTTATTTCCGCACATCATTGCTCTCTTCCTCACTTCAATCCACTAAAATCCCTTCTTAAGGATGGTAAAAGCCTCTCATTAAGGAGACCCATATCCTTCCATGTTAGTGACAACAAAGGGACTTGCCCAACTAATCCTCATGCATAGTTGGTTAATACTCCCCTCCATCACACTCAAGGTTACCCCTTCAATATGAAATTATCATGGAAGAACTTGTTATGGTTTGTTGTTTCTCTATTTTTGGATCCACAAATCACTGAACTTTTTTTATTTATTGATATTTTATCATATTAACCACTAGAACTGTTTTGTTTCACATTTATCTCACTGCTAGACCTACATTATTCTATTTAACCTACTGTTGGACATTCCTTTTTCCTGTTTACATTTTATTGCTGTACCTATACAATTCTGTCTTTCACTTTAGCGCTAGACATAAATTAAAGGTCATTTGCTATCTTTACTATATTTTTTCACATCATTGTTCTTTTTTTTTTTTTTTTGAAGACATGAAAGTGCACCGGTAAACATTGGTCTTCTTTGGATTGATGTCTAGTTTTGGGCTTGACTCCCAAAAATTAACCTGGGAGAGTAAGCCAACCCTCCAATGACCAACATTGGCCAAGCACAAAAAAGCTGCCAACATAGGGTATGTTGACATCATATGGGTACATGCATGGTGATTTAATTTATTATAAGGAATTTTTATAAGTCTTGATGATGGTTTGGTGTCAAAAAATAAAATAAAAAGGACCAAGATGTATTGAAAATGGTTGACTGTCGTCAAGGTTTGCCAGTTGTACTCTATTGCCTGTGCAAGTGCTAAAAATGAGTGCATACCCTTAAACCCTGCCCAATTTGGTGTCACTGTTTTTATACATAGAGAAAAGGAAATAAAAGTGTTCAACTGAGAGAAGAAAAGAAAGGGGGGGGGGGGGGGGGGGAGGGGGGTTAAGGGTAGATATAAAGGAGGCAAGTGGTTGAAGAATTGTGTGTTAGGTTGTTAGTGGTGATGAGCAATATGGATTAATTGATGAGGAGTATGATGCTGAGGGTGACTATGATGTGGATTGTGAGGAGTATGTTGATGAAGGTAAAAGACCAAAATAACCCTTATGGGATCAAGTCCTCGATAGTGAGGAAGAGTTACTTGATGGAGGGAATGTAGTTGGTTTTAGTAAAGGCAATTTTTCATATTAGCCAAAGAGTACATAGGTCTAATGAGTTGGTAGAAGGGTGGGTTGTAATATTGGTAAGAGTGCTGAGTAGCTGTTTCCTAGAGTCACAACAGACACTGAATTCTTTGGTGGATTGTGCATCTGTTCTCAATAAAATTGTATGATAAATTAGTCTCAGGTTAGGACTTGATAAATTAGTATTATGTTAGGATTTAAATAGGAATGATTAAATCCTAAAGTTGAAGTTAAAAAAAAAAAAGAACGGAAGAGAGTCATGTGGACACTAAGAAAAATATTATTTGTGACATAGTAACAAATTGGATCTTTTAGGTTGTGTCTCTTAATTGTTTTAAGAATCTTAGGCTAATAGCTTAAACCTTGGGGCACAAGTGTAATTAAATAAAACTGCGGAATGGACAAACCTTAGCCTCATTTTATAATCAGTCGCAGCTGTGCTTTCCACGTTTTCTTTGTACAATTCTGAAAAAAAAAAAAAAAAAAAAAAAAAAAAAACTATAGAATTAAGGTAGAACAAGAGAAAAGTAACGTGTGGACTTTTTTTTTGGAACATTGATTTCAATTTAAGTTGTCTTGTAATTGACTTGGATTTTCGGTTGACAAGTTTGGAGCTATGAAAAAGAAAAGATATTCACAATAGGAGTATTGATTGGGTTGCAAAACTTTGTTTTGTAGTCAAGTCTTTTATCAAGCAAATTATGTAACAATCTTTTTATAATTTTTTTTTTCTGCTCTTGGAATTGAGATGAGAACAGATTTATTATTGCAAGGGATAATTTTCCTAGGAAAAATCAGATTTGTTAACCTAGATTTCTCACTCAACCTGTACAGTAGATGACAAATGTTATGTCTAAATGATTTTGAGTGCTAGCCCAAAGCGGTTTCTTGGGTATTCTCTTAAATTAATTTTTGATTGTTTATTAGAACTTATATCTTAAGCAATTTCCATAGTTGGCTTTAGGTGAGTTGATGCAGGGAACCAAGATTAATTTGCAATTAATATTGTTTTTGAATTTGAATTTGGTTATTAATGTTGAGGGTTTTTAGGGATTTAAATTAGATATTTTCCATATTGGTGTGATCTCCGAAACCCTATTTAACTAATACTCCCTCAACGGTGAAAGTGAGTTGAATTTGAATAAGAATAATATTATTATGAGTTGAGAAATGTTTCCTCCTTTGTTTTCTCTGTTTGGTGGTGATGCCAAATGCCCCTAGGTGGTGATGCCTAGGGTTTGCAGGAAAATTCTAGGCGGTGAAGTCTAATGTTTTGTTTGTTTTAGCATTAATGTTTTTTGGAAAATTGGTTATTTTTCAGAGAACATTTTTTGGAAAACTATCTCATTTTCCGGAAAACTATCTTGTTTTCTAGTGTTTGGTAACGACCTTAAAAACGAGCTTGAGAGTGTTTTCTAGTATTTGGTATGTACAAATATTTTTTGGAAAATTATCTCATTTCTTGGTGTTTGATAAGTGCTTAAAACCAACATAAAATTCAATTGAAATGTATTAGATTCTACCCCTTTTTTAGAGGTAAAAGATAGAAAATTTTATTGATATAAGTCGTATTACACAGTACGTACCCTCTTCCAGCATACCAAAAACAGGGAAAAGAGAAGAAAATAAAAAACTACCCGTATTGAAGGAAAAAAGCTGCATTGTGCTGACCTAGTTCTTGGTTGAAACTGGCGCTTAAACTACTATAACATTGTTAATTGTATAAATCTAAGCTTCAGCAATGAACAAAAGCGTCTTGCATTAATTTGATTCACGTAATCTTGACTCCTAATTCTAAGTATGACTGGATCAATTCAGTCAAACCTGGTCAAGTAGCAGGAAGTTATCTCAAAGACTGACAGTCTAATTCTTTTTTTTTTTGGATACCATGGTCAAGTAGCAATCACTATCTACTAGTAACAATGGCAAACCAATGATTTCAAATTAAAAAGATCTTTAGCCAACAAAAGGACTGAAAGTTGCATCCAGTTCCACATGCCTATGAAACAAAAGGACTGAAAGTTGCAAACCAATGCCCATTAAATGATCTAGAAACCTACAAACCAGACACCAAATAGTTTGATGAATACCAAAATGCCAAATTCTCCAAATAGAAACGCCTAAATTCTAACAAAAATGCACCCACATAATTAAAATTGGCTTAAATAGTTGTCAAAGAAGTTCTGCAGCCACTGTCTATGGAGCTTGTCATTTTTCAACATGAATGACCTTGCTTGTTTTTCATCCTCATTCAAATGGTCAAATGCAGACGCAAGCATATTTACCTCAAACCCGTCCATCTTCATAACTTCTTCATAAAGACTATCAAAATTTAGCTGATTTTTCAGAAATCTTTTCTATTGCAGAAGCAACCTTACCAAGTTGTATAGACAAATCTTGGTAAACAACATCTTCAATCATAGTAGCATGACTTCGTTTCCTATGAGACCTTGTTTCATTTGAGGTCACATGTGAGGGATCAACTTGCTTCTTTTTGGATACATCATCAACACCAGCATTAACAAGCGGAGGTGAGTCATCCAATGCTTCTACACCTATATCACCAACTCTCTTGGAAAAATCTCCTGTAGCTGTATCCTTATCCACAATTTAAGCCATCTCATCAAACATCTCAATTTTCTTGTTTAGAAATTTTACATGATTGGGATGTACTTGTGTAAAGAAAGGAAAAGAAACAATTATAATAAAAAAAAAATAAAAGGAAAAGAGTCATAAACTATTATGAGAGCAATAAGAATAGTGAAAAGATTTAAACTTTACAATGATACAAACTAAAAAGTCTCTACCTATAAAATAAAAATAATAAAAGTTTTTTACCTCAAGTTCTTCATCATACACTGCTCTATCACTTGTGATCATTTTCAAATCATCATTCCATCCAAACCCGCTTTTCTTATCACGAAGCAATGCAATTGTATTCCAATTGGTTTTGAGTGTTTTAAAGCGATGTTCCACATGCTTTGAAGTACATTCAATCATAAATTTCTCAGTAATTGCTTCAGCTACTTTAGCATATGGTTCGTGTTTAAATGTGTTCGATTGCTTATTTCCATGAAGAGCCTCATCTGCAAGTATCTCAAGTAATAAATTCTGCATTGGTTGTGACCACCTGAAGTTGGTCTTGGTGTCCTTGACCTTTTGGGTATCCTTTTTTTATTTCTCATTGCAATTCTATTACAATGATATTCACAAAACAACAACAACAACAACAAAAAAGAGACAAAATGAAAGAAGAATATAAATAATATTCAATACAAAATATGAATTGGGGATGTCCATGACAAACAAAAATAATTGTAACATAGAAGTCTTGAAAATATGAAACCAAAAAAATCCATTACACAACCAGCTAATATGAAGAGTATGAAATCACTCCATAGCATTATAATCCTCCCACATGTCACAACAAATATCATCTTGTTTCTGAACCCATTCTCTATTTTCTTCTTGGACTTCCCTTTGTGATTGTTGGACTCTTCTACTTGTATTTTCATTTGCAAGTAGACTACCATGAAGCCCATTACTCATAATTGAGTCTAAAGGGTCAACTCCTATTATGTGATTATGAATTATGCAACAAGCTAAGACTACATCCACTTGTGTTGGGTGTGACCAAAAAGGTTTTGCATCTAATGCATGAAAATGTTTCTTCAAAACCCAAAAACAACGCTCAATGCTAGTGGGTAAAGAAGAATGGCGAAGATTGAATAATTCTTTGCATTTCTTGGCAGGTTATCACTAAACTCTTTCAAATGGTAACGAATACCACAATAAGGGGATATAATTGCTTTCCGAACTTCATAACCAACATCACCAAGATAATATTTACCTGCACGTTTATAGTTGAAAGAAAAAGAAATCACTCCAAAAGCTATTATCCATAATAAAATCACTTTCTACTCCTCTAATACCTTCAGGAATTGTTAACCCCTTTGCCTAGAGAGTGCGTCATTTAAGACACCTGAATCATGTACACTTCCTTTCCAACCAGTTAATACATAAGTGAATTTTAAGTCAAAGGTAGTAGCAGTGAGGACATTTTGTGTTGTTCCATCTTTTCGGCTGTGAAACCTTCCTTGTATTTGACTTGGAATAGATGCACGAACATGAGTTCCATCAATAGCTCCCACACAATCCTAATTACAACCAATATAAGTTACATTTATCTTATATCTTTATACTTGTAAAAAAATGGAAAATGAAAGCCTTTGGAATTTACCTTGAAATAGGGGTTAAACTTGCTGCTATTTCTTATCTCCAAGGATGTATGTTTGTCAGGTTCTCTAATCATGTGTTTTTATAATTGCAAAACTGCTCTAAGGACATGCCTAAAGTATCGGTGCACTGTCTCAACTGATCTACAAAACCTCCCACCAACAACTCAAAATCTCACATCATGCCCAATAGTGTGCAAAAAAAAATTAACACTTGTTCTTTAATGGACATATGAATGGTCTCTTGAAGTAGATTATTCTCGCTCAAAATTTTTTACATAGCGCATAAAAAGCAATGGGTCTCATCCTTATATTATGGAGATAATGCGTACCATCTCTACAAAGAATATCATTCATATATGTCTCTCTTTCATACTCTCGATTGACATGAGGTTCTCTAGGTATAACTCTCCTAGATCTCAGTCCTTTCAAAAGAACAACACCCAAAGCAATAACAGATGTAGTTGCCCCCATTATGGCAGCAGGAAGTGATGGGTTATCCATCCATATTCCCAAAAAAAAAAAAAAAAAAAAATTATGATTATGAATTAAGACATGAATCTAATATGGAGATGTTACTTTGTTTGGTGAAGGAGGGAAATTTTCTCTGTACTTGCTGCTGTGTTGACATGTCCGAGTCAGTTCACCCCCCAATTTCCAATTGGCAGATGAGTAACTTTCTCAATACAAGGACAAAAAAAAAAAAAAAAAAAAAACTCTTTAATAATTTTAATGCCCCAGACATTAAGACAAGAATCTAATATTACCAATAGGGCATTACATAATCTGCATAATTCACAGTGAGAAAAAATAAAAGCAAGCTCAAAATTCTGTAGTAGTCTAGACAGGAATCCATCAAACCGAGAAGAAATAAAATCAAGCTCAAATAAAACCCACCCCATCCTAGCCATCCTCCCTTGATTCCTTCAATCAAATATGTGTACAACCAACATATACAAATAGAAATAAAATAAAAACAGAGAGTTGAACACAACTAAACCCTCAAAAACCACTAACACAACATTGGAAAAAAAAAAACACCAAACAAGAACACTGATTATCTAATAAAATTGGGGTTTTGGTAGAGAGGAATGAAATAAATACCTTTGCAAGGAAGAGTTGTTGACCATGAGAGACAAATAAAGAGATCTCTGTGGAAAGAGGAGAGACCAGAGGGGGAGAGATAGTGAGAGTATGAGTGGAGATAAAAAGCAAAGGGAGGATAGAAAACTGAGAAAGCTTACCGTGAGATTGTGAGAGAGAGTAGGCGCCAAAATAATTTCAGTTTCCCGTGACTATAAAGGTTAAAGAAAAAGATAATATTTATAGGAGATGTGATGTGTGAGAGAGAGATTGTTTTCAAAAAAAAAAAAAAAAAAAGGAAAACATCTAATAGAAAATAAGCCTTATTTTTATTAGAGTTTTCCATTGACTAAAGATAGTTTTCCATTGACCTTTTTCTTTTTTTTTTTTTGTTACCAAACACTGAAAAATGTGGAAAACTATTTATATAAAAGGTTTTCCAGCAAAACAAATAGAGCGTAAGATGGAAGCGAGGACATTTCCTTGGATTTTCTTAGTTTGCTTTTTGCTAGTGTAAGAAAGGAAAATTGGAATGTTTCACTATTTCATGGAATCGGGGGAGTAAATAATCAATAGGATTAATGCCCAGCTAGACAAAATAGTGGCACCCACTCAATTTTACATCTTTTATTTGTCCTTTAAAGTTAGATGAACACAAGATATATGATTGAACAAACAAGAGATATAAAGGGTTGTAGACACCGCATTTTATACCCCTTACAACTCGGGCCCCCATTCCTTAATGATGTTAGAATTCTAAAGCCTAAGGTTGGAAAAGAAAGGCCTCGGAAACCCTAGAGTGTGCATATGCATGCTCAAGCTTTGCATACACATGCTCTCTGCATGCGTGCTTAGCATGCGTGCATATACATGTGCATGCATGCTCATGCTAAGGTTCCAAAAACATTATAAGACAAGTTTTATACATTCCAAAATGAAAAACATGTCAAGTAGGGATCCAAAATTCAGTGGCAGCATGCAGAAGAGGCTTATTCACTTTTATTTGATGGAAGAAAGAAATACAAGAAAGACCAAGAGGGATAAGAGCATCTTTGAAGTTAGGGTTAAGCCTCTTAATCCACATCGAGACCTCTAAAGGGGAGAATTTTGCCATTGGGCACCTTACAGAATGTTTCCTAGGTTTAAACCATGTTTTATGAAGGTTTGGAAGCCTCCCACGATTGTTTTATAGTGAAAGAAGTTGGCTAGGGTTTTTTTGTCTGACGGCATGCGTGTGCATGGTCCTAGATGCGTACACATGGTCAACGCCTACATATGCACACGCGCGTATGCTTGCGTAGGTTCATTAGGGTTTCAGATTCCCTTTCCTATTTGGAGTGTGATTTCCTTACTAAGGCTTCTCTCATGACTCCTATGGCCTAAGGGATTACTTAAGGCAGATTCAAGCTTAAATTGTCACACATCAAAGAGAAAAAGAAAAGGAAAAGCAAGAGGGAATAAAATACATATATATCCAAAGTTCCCATGAGTTGTAAAATAAGTACATGTCCTAAAATAAAAGCAAGAAATATGAAGATGTTCTTAAAATACAAACCAATGTCTCAAATAAAATCTAAAGAACAAAAGATATATATGTTAAAAAAAGAAGAAAAGAAAACTAGAAATATGCTATGTTGTTTGTGTCTGTGTCTGTGTGTCTGAAATGCAAGATCATCATTGGTAGTGCCTTTTCTTCGGCCAATAGCTCGGAGTCGTTTCCAGGTCCCCACCACCACCACCACCACCACCATTATCATCATTACCAGAGTGGGCATACCCTCTAGGCCCGTAAATCTAACTAGAATACTCAATCACCTCAAACTTGAGGTTCCTAGCAAGCCAAACAAGCTCCTTGTTAGGGGTGTGCATGGGTCGGGTTGAGGGGATTTTTTGACCCAACCCACCATGGTAGGTCAAAAAAAATTCAACCCAACCCAACCCATCACATAAGTTCAACCTAACCCAACCCAACCCACATGGGTCGGGTTGGGTCGGGTTGAACCCATGAGTTTAACAAATTTTTATTATTATTATTATTATTAAATTGAGTAGAAAAAAATATAAATATTAATATATTTAAAAAACCTAAAGATTCATATCAATGTAAATTCTTTAAGGCAAACAACACTAATAACTAAACAACAATAGTAATTTATTAGGATTTGTGTGAACTGATTGGCTTTTATATAGGATAGGAAAAACTGGTTATTTAAAAAAATTTATTAATTATATAATATTATATATATATATATATATATTAAATTAGTATTAGTAGGAGGAATTGTGGAAGTGCTACTCTACAGCTGGATTTTTTTTTTAAAATTATTAAATATATAATATATATTTAAATATATAAATATAAGTGCCTACAGCTAATTTTTTTTTAAATTATTAAATATATAATATATTTTAAATATATATTAAATATGGGTGGGTGGGTGGGTCGGGTTTGGCGGGTTTGTAATTTTATGACCCAAACCCAACCCGACCCGCTATAAAAAAATTTTTTGTAACCTAACCCAACCTACCAAGCCTTAAAAACCGACCCAACCCGGCGGGTCGGGTCGAGTTTGGCGGGTCGGTGGGTTTTCTGCACACCCCTACTCCTTGTGCTATGCCACAGTGGGCTAGATTTGAAAAAAAGACTGTGTTAAGACAAGGTCATGGGATGCAGAAGAAAAGAAGGAAAGAATGAAAGAGAAGGAAGACAAGGATAAAAAGAACTCATTGCTCGTGTACTCGAAAGGAAGGGATAACCCGTGACATTTGGGTTATGTCCCACAGGGTGCTCCCGAGAAAAGCCATCAGGACTATAAGTGTAAACTGACCAAGGCAAGTGGGAAGGGTTAATGGGGCCACTCGCGGTAAGACCAGCCACATCTTAGCATGATCACTACATTTGAGCATCATCACATGCACCACATGCAAGATAAAGAGAAGAGAAAGATGAAAGAGAGAGGATACATACTTTGGTAGGGAAGCAGGGAGGCGAGTCTCACTAAACTCCTCTTAGTCAAGATTGCCCACGAGCTGCTTGGCATAGGGAATGTCATTTCTCCACAGCTGATACTCAGCATCAGTGATCGAAAGCGTGGCAATCATGAACGGAGGAGGATCCATTAGAACCTAAGGCGTGTCCGCACCCACCAACTGATAAGAAGCTCTTACAAGCAAGTAGAG